>JAZKJV010005905.1:0-178564 GCA_037367405.1 Ottelia alismoides | reverse complement strand
TTGCACGGTTTGATATAGATGTTTCTGAACAAAGTATGTTTTCCTTTAGATCAATCAAATTTGCAGATCAGAAGTACATGCGGATCTCCAGGATGTGAAAGGTGAGGGGAGTGGTTAAAGTCATGAAAAAACAAATAGAACAAAAATGGCCCATTTGGTTGTGTAGTCCACCCGCGCCCAAGTCGACTACATGGACCTCGCCGAATACCGGTGTTGCAGCATCATCTTGCGGAAGTCCGGGATGGTGTTCCCGAAGTCCGCCGCTGAGTACGCCATCGGGCTTCTCCTCGACATGTCGGGCTTCTACTCAACGTGTTCCGAAGAATCTCCAATGAAGATCAATACGTGAGGAAGGGGGTATGGAAATTTTGAGAGATTGTCATCTTGGTTCCGAGGTTCAATGCGGCGGAAGCATACCTCTGGTGCCAAGTAAAAAATCAATGTAGAAATTTGGTCGTTCCCGTTAACATCCACTCTCCCTTGCAACTGTTGATTAAAAAACTCACTCAGCTTTGACTGGTCAGTCCGTTAGAATATATGTTTGGTTGTGTGGGCAAAGAATGATACATCTTACAAAGAATTTAACCTTGCGTGATGGTTATATCCTATTGAATTATCGTACCTGGCGGTCGCTTGCGTCAGCATACGTTCTATCAAGTTTCTTTCTTCCGTAATCGTGACATTTTTTCACGGTTTCGTCATGCAGAATTGCTCGAGGATTTTTGTTCAGGGTTTTCTATGTAATTCAGAACTATTCTCTGAGGATAACAGGAATAACACAAGCACCTACTGGCAATAGGAACATACGTAGGATTTGAAAGCTATAGTCCAAACACGTGCCCAACAACTCCCTCTCCCCTGCAGCCTCCGAAGATCTCATCATCGTCCGATCGCCCCCTCTCCCCTCTCGAGATCGAGATCGCACACTACACAAAGAAGAGGCGGAATGGAGGTGTTGCAACCGTGGGAGGAGAAGCAATAACCATCCCCTTGACCGGCCAACCGCCCGACCGGCGCGTTCCTTCGTTGGGAGGGAAACCCCCAATTGTGTTTGTCCCTAGATCTGGACTGCTAACTTCATACGTTTTTGTAACTATCATCGACGACGTGATGGCTAGGAGGGAAGGATCTGGAGATGTGGCCTTAGAGAAGGTGAACAGGTTTGTGGGGAAGGTGGCAGAGGACGGAGTTGGAGAGGTGGGATCAAGGGGGCGGAGTTGGGAGCGGTAGCCCCTACACATGAGTGGTCACGGGGAAAGAGGGGAGGAAGGGTATGGGAATAGAAAGGTAGAATTGGAACAATCGTAGGATAAAGGAGGGTGAAATTGGAATTGACGGGAGGAAATTTAATGGGTGGTCGGTGACCCCCCTGCTATTAAAAAAGTTCTTGTTATCGTACGGGAAAGAGGTGAGGACAAGACGAAGATCCCAAAGAGGAGCTGCCCAGGAGGGGGTACTGCGTTTGGATGGGCTGGATGATCAAAGAGGGCTAGATCAAGAAGAATTCAAGGAGAGAGCAAGACTGCTAGAAGAGCTCATGTTGGAAGATAGGAAAGAGGAGGTTGAATGGAGACAGAGATCCAGACAAAAATGGTTACGAGAAGGAGATGCAAATACAAAATTTTTCCATGCAATGGCCTCGGGTAGAAGAAGGCGGAACTATATCCAAGAACTGAATATTGGAGGGGTCAGAGTTAAAGGGGATGCGCAACTGGGGGTTGCCCTCAGGGGGCATTTTGTGGAGTCTTCTAGAAGGAGGCGGGAGAGGGTTGGGGTTGGCTTGGGAGAGGAGTAGAGGTGATATCAGAGCAACAAGCGGCGGGGCTCGAGGCCCGTTCGAGGAGGAAGAGATTAAGAAGGCGATTTGGGGGCTGAACGTGGATGGGGCCCCAGGTCCTGATGGCTTCCCGATCTTTTTCTACAGGGAGTTCTGGGACATGCTGAAGGAAGAGATTCTGGACGTGGTCAACGAGTTTAGAGAGGGGAACTCGGGCTTCGAACGAGTTAAATAGGGCACTACTTGTTCTCCTACCCAAGAAAGACCCACCCTTTGACAGTGGAGGACTACAGGCCGATCGCGTTGTCCAATGCCATTTACCTAATCATTGCAAAAGTCTTGGCAAACAGATTAAAGAATGTGCTCAACTCGGTGATTCTTCAGGGGCAATCGGCTTTCATACCCGGGCGGCAGATGGCAGATGGCTTGATTATGGCATCTGAGATTTGCCTCCAATGGAGGCGTGCGAAGAACAAAGGGGTGATGTGGAAGATTGATTATGCGAAAGCCTATGACAGTGTGGACTGGAACTTCCTTTGGGTGTCGCTTATGAGACGTGGTTTTCCAGACAGATGGATAGCCTGGATGAAGAGATGCGTCACTACTTCTTCCTACTCAGTCATGGTGAACGGGAGGCCCGAAGGGGGCTTCTTTCAACCTCAGAGGGGTGTTAGGCAGGGTTGTCCTTTAGCACCGATGTTGTTTGTCTTGGTGGCAGATGCATTAGCAGTTCTGTTCAGGCGTGCTGTGAACGATGGCTGGTGCGAGGGTTTTCGTTGTGGCAACATCTCCATACCACTGTTGCAATATGCAGACGATACAGTGATTTTCCTGGGAGGATCTGAGGAGATGAAAAGAAGGGCGGCACAGATTGTTGAGGTATTTAGTAATCTTTCAGGCCTCCAGATCAATAAACATAAGTCTGTTGTGATCCCCTTCGGGATGGAGGGAGATGAAGGTAACAGAGTGGCGGAGCTATTAGGATGTCCTCTAGGGGAGCTACCGATCTCTTATTTGGGACTTCCCTGGTGGCTGCAGGCTCAGAAAATCAGATTGGGACATTGTTCTTCAGAGAATGGAGCAGAGATTGGCTGGGTGGAAAGCAACTACGCTTTCTAAGGGGGGAAAGATGATCCTCCTGAAGCACGTGCTTTCGGCTATTCCTATCTTCTTTTCTCAACAAGATTGATGCCAGTGGGAGTACGCAAGAAGATCGAAGCCATGATGAAGAGATTTTTCTGGTCCGATGGCAAGCAACAGAGAATGGGGATGCATTTAGTTGGTTGGGAAGAGCTGACACGACCACGAAGCGAAGGAGGTTTAGGTATCCGGGATGTGGCGTGCATGAACAAAGCTTTGTTGGCAAAGTGGGTCACTCGGATTTGGGGCGAGACAGACAGGTTGGCGGCCAGGCTGTTGCGGGAGCTCTACGGGGTGCAGGGATCGCTGGAGACAGGAAGAGTGCGGTTTGAATCCCCACTATGGAGCGGGGTACGAGAAGTTCTACCTCTTTTAGCCGCGAGAATGCGCCCCAAGGTTGGTGACGGGAATGGGTTTAAGTTTTGGAGAGATGATTGGACGGGTGATGGGGCGCTAAGCAATAGGTTTCCGAGATTGTTTGCTTTGGCGGCATCGAAGGACTGTACCTTGAGAGACGTTGGGATATCGGGATCTTGGGACCCACAGTTCGTGACAGTCCTCTCTAGCCGGCGTTCAGATGAGTTAGTCAAGCTGCGGTCGGAGCTCCCATCTACGGATTGCATCACACAGGGCAGGGACCATTTCGAGTGGAATGGAGGCAGATTCTCGACTAAGAAGGCGTACATGGAGTTTAATTGTAACACGACGCCTCTGGATGCAGATCTACATAAGGATATGAAGATTATTTGGGCTAGCAAGATCCCGTGCAGGGTTAAGATTTTTCTATGGTGCTTGAGAAGGGGTAGGCTGTGCGACAAAGCAAGGAGGGGAAGGATATTTGGCATTCCAGACACTCAGTGCGACAGATGTGGAGAGCAGACGGAAGATGCGGATCATTTATTCTTCAGATGTCCGACGTCTGAGCAGGTGTGGAAGGAGGTAGGGACATCGTGGACCTCGACAGGGGGAGTCATTGACTTTTGGAGATCAGTTAGGTTGGTGGGGGGCAACTCTACCGATGACTGTGCATTGCCTTTTGCGGTTCTTTGGGCTATTTGGGGGGGAAGGAACGATCTCATTTTCAAAAATCAAAGGTTTTACCCAGAGAATGTTATTGCTCACTGTAACTCGTTGTATCGTTTCTGGACATCCAGATGATGTACTCTACATATGTTATTCTAATAAAATTTTCGTAAGGCGGTGAATCCCACCTCGGGATGTCACCCTCGTGTTATTTCAAAAAAAAAAATAGATGGATTGATACAGCTTATCGTGGATGTCGTGGAGTGTTTTGGATATGTGAGAGAGAAAAGGTGTGAAAAATAGCATAGCAGGCTTTACAGTGCATGTCAAAGAAATAGGATGAACCGGACTCCGGTGCAATGCACGTTTCGATGACACGTCAACGGGTCATGCAAATGACAAAAGATAAAGATCAAGTAATATGGAAGAAGGCGGTGAAATCATCTCGAATTTTCCTGACACAGCTTTTTTTAATATACATCAACAAACAGGGAAAGATGTATAAAAAGGAAAATGGAGAAGGCAGGGTTCATCGATGTAAGATTGCTACAGTAGCAGGGGCACGGGCTATAATATAAGGTAAGATAGATATAGATGGGAGAACACGCACGTGTGCCTTCTCATTGTGTTGCGCATCTTGTGTGATGGTGGTAGTACTCGTGACGGGTCGATGGAGGCGAGCTGGCAGACGGCTGTCCGTCAATCGATGTAAGGAGGAAGGGTAGTGGAGCAATGGGTGTTAAGACGGCAAACGATGGCGGTGACAATCCTCAGCGGTGTGGATGCTTGTGCGGTGGTTCAACAGCAGCCAGATGATCGAGTCCCAAGCAGATCGCCAATGGCTACAGCGGCATTTGGTGTTGCTGATCTTGTGCGATTAAGTGCTTGTGTGTGATGGACGTTCTTGTCGGATACCGATCGGTTCAGCCGATCTGATGATTAAATCAAAAGAAATATCTAAAAAATCAAAATCAGGTTCGAACAAATGGTCCGGTCTAGTTGAATCGGACCGGATCGGACCAATTAAGTCGTTCACATGTTTTATCTCACTTCCTGTCTTGCAATCTCTAGCATCCAAAACTCTCACGCGGTCATGTGCAGCTTCCCTAACCTCGTGCTCCGCTTCTGCTTTCAGGTCTTCCCCTCGCTTACGAGACCTCCTCTCCTATGGGAACCCCATCCTTCGTTGTGTAACCTCCTCCAAAACCCTAGAGCCTCCATTATCCCCTCACCGCAGCATGATTTGTTGTGAGAGGCTGAGAATCAAGCCTTGATTGTGGAGGGTTTTCCTTCAGTGCCATCCCACTAGGGCACCTCGTCTTCGACACGAAATGGAGGTCTAATGAGGTGAGAAGATCTGTTTTTATATGATACAATCGGATTTTTTTTCATTTTGAGTATTTTTATCTTTGATGGAAGATCAAAAGTCTGATTGTGTCATTGATATTTGCTGGATTGCTTGGAAACTTGTGGACATCATTGTGCACAGAAGATATTTCATGTTTTGTCCAAGTGAGAATAGGGTTTTTTCTTGTATAAAAAACATACTATTTTTTAAAGTTTTTATTATTTCATAAAGTTTTATTAATTATCTATCATAACTGCCGTTAATTTCAAATGTTCTTTTGATCTTTCTCTGATATTTTTTATTTGTAAGCTCATGGTTAAATTTGATCTTATTTTTAAAAAGAAATATCGATTTGATGTCCTTGTGGTTCTTTTTTGCTTTAATTGATTTTATATATTTTTATATTTTTTGAGAAATATGTTTTTATATCTTTTAAATTACATTCATTAGAAGTACGTGAAACAAGAACTAATCCAAGTAGAACTTCTTTGTAGTTGATTTGTTTTAGTCACTACAAAAAAGGCGGGATTGGCGTGCACATAAAAGCTCGTTATGTGCACGCCTAGTGCCCGCCATGTGCACGCACGAGGGGTGGGCGAGCACATGTGCTCGTTCAGGGCGTGCTCGCTTCTGTGAGCGTCGCCACGGCTGGTGGGCGAGCACATCGGGACGCTATGTGCTCGCATGCTCCCTGGCGGGCACATATGTGCTCGCCGATGTGATCGCCTCCTCCATAAATTGCGATTACCCACGGAGCACCTGGCGAGCACATGTGCTCGCCTAAAGTGATTTTCAGGAAAAAAATATACAGGTTCAACAGGGTTTTGACGCCCCGTCGAACCTGTATACCCTGCCAATAAACCACTGCAGGTAGCTCGCTAAGGGTATATATATTATAGCAGTTCGTTGAGTAAGATAACTAGCACTAAGAATTGAAAGGAACGCAATATACATGAATTCAGAAATAAACAATCTAATTTAAAATCTAAATATTACAAACAAGTCAAAGCCAACAAAGTTCATATAAATTAAAAGATGTGCTAAAAGTTTAAAAAAATACAGGTCCAAATCAATAAAAATTTACTTCTTCTTTGATCTAAAAAATTTGGACACTAAACCCTGCTTTGATTTCTTTTTTTCTTTCTCCTTTTCTTTGAACCTCGCATACAGGCGTGCCTCTTCTTCAGGGTTGTTCTCCTCCTCCTCTTCATTATCAGATTCAATCTCTTGAGGTTGAGATGCACGCCCTTGCGATCTATATTATATATGGAAGATATATATCTATTACATGCATTTTGTAGATATAGAAATTTAAAATTATTACTCATTCTATAAGAAGAATACTTACATGTACGCCGTGAACTCCTCTCGGAGCTTCGTCACCTGCTCCACCATCATCGCCATCTGCGACTCTATTGGAATTGTTGATTGGGACGGATGTGGTTGCGTGTACGACGGCTGAGAGTATGCAGAATAGGAGTGATGATGTTCCTCCACATAATATGGAGGAAGACCACCAAGCGTCTGCTTCCTATTCGCCACAACGTCCCTCTCCTCCAACACCTTATAAATTTTTCAATTTTTAATATAAAATTATATATTAGAAATGAGTATAGTAAGATAATATTTATCCATATATACATGCTTTCAGATCGTTTTATCAAATGGTGGTTGCTCTCCAGTTGCATCGACACCCCATTTTTCTGCAGATAATGCCAGATAACGATCCTGAAATACAAAGTTTACAATATATATAAATGAGTTATAATATATCATTTAATTGTAAATAAATTGATAGACTTACCAATAATTGTCCTGCTTCAGGAGTGGACCATTGCGACTCTCCTTCTCTTCCACTCATGTGGGACTTCGACCACCACTCCTAAAAAGAGGGTTCCCTTTCCAATCTAGCTGCCTAAAATTTTTTTTAAGATCTAGTAACAACATTGCATTATATTAAAGTAGATCTCCAAAAAATAATTTTAAATCGTAATACCATCTCCGCTCTAATCTGATTGTGGCTTTTAGAGCCACTTGTCGACTTAATCCTTTGTTTCTGGCGGTTTGTCCTTTCCGTTGTAGATCTTCTTCCAAACTCATCATCCGCAACGAATGCATCACAAAAATCCGTCCATATGGAGGATTATGTTATGATAATTGATTATTTTAAAAAGTTTAATATAAATTATTTGACAAGTATAATACCTATCCTCCGTACACCATGACGGCGGGAACCTCTTCATCTCCTCAAAATTCATCTCCTCGTATCCCGTCTTCGCATGCGAGTCTCTCCTTGCCTTGAAAAATTTATCGCTCATTCTCTTTTCTGCCAAACGAATGAAGGCTCTATGATAAACCTCCTTCCCCAGACCAGAGCCAAGGCGAAACCTACTCTGAAAATTATAACAATTTATAAGATACAAAAAACTTGACCAAAAAATTCTATATCACTTCTTAGAAACATTTCTTATCAGAAACATGTCAAACAGTCTCTCCTGTTCTACAGCAGGGATACGACACCATCTAAATTGCATGTAAGTCAAGTGTATCTTTATTATATTGGTTATCTCCTTTGCCACCCTATTACTGTTCAAAAAATCCCTACATTTACTAGAAAATTGAACTTCCATACAATTTATAAAAATTTGGAAAATATTTAAAGATAAAATCTGGAGTCAGTATCATCTTGTTAGTCAACATACAAAACTTCATTATCAGCCAATCGAATCGATTCGATAACTGGTACTTCTTCTGTTAAGTTTATTCTTTCATTTGTCGGTGTAAATGCTTCATCTATGTCATCTTCCTGATTACTGGAATCATTGGAGATATAACCTCGAGAATTTATCTTCACAACAGTTACTGTTTCAATGCTCTTTCTCTTCTTTGATATTTGTGGGAGATAACATACTTGATCCGCTTGAGATGTTAAGACGAATGGTTCAAATCTGCGTATAAATTTCCTTTGCACCACGTCGACAATGTTATTTCTTTTATCGAGTAGTACACCTCCATTGGGTTCATACCAATCACACAAGAAAAGAACTACTTTATTCAAGCCTGATATACTATATTCTACTTTTATAATCTCTTTTAAAATTCCGTAATAATTCAGATGATCTTCCTCATAACAAGATCCGCGAACCATCATTCCATGATTTTGAGTTGTCAAATATTTACCGGAATTTAATGTATGAAAACGATACCCATTACTGTAACATGAGTTGTATGATCGAACCTTATAAACAGGTCATTCTCCAAAATATTTTAAAATATGAGAATAGAAATTACCACCGTCCAACTGTTTTGAGAGGTCTTTAAACCACGCTGAAATTGATTCCTATAAGTACTCAGAACTTCGTCATCTGAATACATAGGATTTTCCTCCATAATTTTCTATCTAAATTCCCTACAATTTATAAGAGAAAATATTCATTACTTGTGAGGAATATATATATAAAGTAATTCAAATACTTACTGAACATATGGTGTTATTTCCTCACAATTGTCTAATACGTATAACTCTGCAGCATCCTTCTCTTGTTTCGATAATAAACGTTCAGTTGCTTTGCCTATTAGATTAGTGGATGGCCGAAAGATACTGATACAAGGTTCTTCATCGGAAGAAATTTTCTCATTCCTCCTGCATCTATTGTGGATAGTCTCAACATCTTCTGGAAGATATCTTGCGCAGAATGTTGCGACTTCCTCATATATATATTGTGAACTTATAGATCCTTCAACTTTACTTTTGTTTCGGACCTTTCTTTTAAGAAAGAATATAAACCTATAAGAAAATAGGTTAAACATTTAGTCCAAATAGTAAACAAGGAATGACATTATAATACATTTAATTATCTTTCAAATGGACACATCCAACGATATTTTACTCATCCTCCAACTTTTGCTTCCCATAGAATATGAATCATTAGATGCTCCATCGAATCAAAAAATGAAGACGGAAATATCTTCTCCAGGTTACACATAATCACCAGAATATTTTTTTAAAGATAATCTATCTCCATGCGGTGTATGTGTGACGAGCATAACACTTGGAAAATCTGCTAACATCTGAAAGAGCATCGGCAACAATTTTTGGTAACAATCCCCTGAACACTAACGGTAGTAATCTTTCCATAAAAATATGGCAGTCATGACTCTTCATTCCCTTAAAAACTTCTTCAGATCGATCAAATTGGAAAAATTTGATGCATATACGTCTGGAAACTTTAATTTACTTGTCCATTCACAAACAAGCTTAACTTTATTTCTATCTAAGCTATATTTTGCTTTTGGAACTTCAACCCTTCCACTATCATGTTCCTTGATTTGCAATTCTGGGCGATTACATATGATTTGTAAATCACGACGAGACTTTACTATATCTTTTGATCGACCGGTTACATTCATAACAGTGTAGAAGATGTTATCAAACACATTTTTCTCTATATGCATAACATCTAAGTTGTGTCGTATCAGTAACTTACTCAAATATAGTAACTCCCAAAATATACTCTTATTAATCCAATTATGACTGTCAACAAAATGAGGAAGGTTTTTTGTTTTATCTCCATTTTCTAAGGCTAATTTCTGTAATTATTCCAAGTATAATAATATCATAGCGCCTGCCTTAATTGGTGAAGGATATGAAAGATAAATTGTATTCCTTTTAAAAGAATGCTTCTGTCTTCGATATAGATGATTATTTGGAAAAAATCGTCTATGACAAATAAAAAAAACATGATTTCTGATCGTGTTGAAGCTGGAATAATTTAGTATTATCCATACAATATGGACAACTTTTATGTACATGCGTACTCCATCCAGATAACATTCCATATGCTGGGAAGTCATTTATCGTCCAAAGAAGAGCTACTTTCATGTTAAATATTTGACTCTTATTAGCATCATATGTATCAACTCCATCGACCCATAACATTTTCAACTCATCGATAAAAGGACGTAAATAAATATCAATGTACTTTCCCGGATGTGTAGGTCCTGTTACTAACAGCGAAAGAAAAATAAACTGTCGCTTATTACATAACCATGGGGGTATATTATAAGGTATTGTCATTACTGGGCAAAAAGAGTAATCTCTACTTCTTCCATGAGGATTAAACCCATCTGTACATAAACTTATAACGCAATTCCTCTTTTCATCGTTAAATGTAGGAAAAGCTGACATTAATTCTTTCCAACAATCAGACTCGGATGGATGCTACATATATTCATCGACTTTATATTCTGCGTGTCATGTCATGTACTTCGCTATTTCTTTACAATAATATAGTCGTTTGAATCTCGTAGTCAACGGGAAATAACGTAGAACTTTTCTCGATATTTTTGTTCCACTCTTACTACTTGTCTGATATCTTAGCTCATTACATTTAGGACACCGTTGTAAATGTTGATGTTCACCGTAATATAGAATATGGTGATTTATGTATGAGTCTATTTTAACTTCTGTTAAACCCATCTTCCGTATCATCTTTTTCGTTTTGTAATAATTATCAGGTAATTCTGCATCTTCTGGTAACATCTTCTTAATAATCCTCAGCATTGCATCAAAATTACGAACGATCATATTATATTCCATCTTCATCGATAGAAGATTCGAGACCGCAGAAAGTTTTGAATATGTCTTGCAACCCAACCACAATGGCTCTTACGCTTTTTTTAACAGCTCGTAAAATTCTGTAGACTCTCCATATGGTTCCTCATCATCTAACAAAGAATCATTAAATTCTGAACCCGCAACATCCATAACCATATCTGCAAAGGGATTAATATTGTCAGCTTCTTCCACATCATTCATTCTGTCCTCGAAATTCTCATCATGCCTCTACCAAATCTGATATCCTTCAATGAAACCCATTTTATAAAGATGTAACTGAGTTTTATCTTTTGATCTCTTTCTCATTAGACGACATTTCTTACACGAATACAAGATAGTTCCATCTAAATCCACAATACGGGAACCTTTTGCGTAAGCAAATTGTATAAATTCCTGAACACCTCTTTGAAAGGCATCTACTATACGTCCATCTACTACACGGTTGTACATCCATTCTCTATTGGTCATATTGATGAAACTGAATTAAATAATCTAAAATGTCAAATCTAGGAAATTGAGGATATCTAAACGTATCACATTATTGAGATAAAAGATGAGAAGAGAAGTGTATTAATTATGTTATCACTTTAGCCCGTCCATAAGGATTCAAATTTACTAAAAGATGATCGTTGTCACAAGTATCTTTATTTCTAACGAAAATTCGGCAGTATAACCCTGCACCTCTCCCGTATACCCCATAAATCAATCCTAATTAATTATCAAAATAATCATATTAGTGATTATTTCAATAATAACTATGATTGATTTGGTATACCGAAGAGGAAGGGGTTATGAACCGAATTTCCGTAAGAAATAAAGACCTTGTGACACCAATCACCTTTTAGTAAATTTGAATCCTTACGGACCCCCTTAGTACGGGACCTCCGAAGGAAAGCTAATATAAATGTAATACTTTAAGATTATTTTACGTCATACATTTGTATGTGCTACAAATGAGACTATAAAATAATCTTAAAATATTTATTCATTTATATTAACCGGGCAATTACGTATATTTGGCTGGTTAACTATGGGGATAGGGATAAGTGTGATCCTTATTTAGTGCCTAATACAGTGCTTGGGTCACTAAGAGTTAATAGGCACCTGCAAAAAAAATTCGAACCTGCAAACATCAAAATCCACGACCATTGGTCTGGGATAAACATCCCAAAGTGAGTCCAATAGTGCTGTGAAAAAATAAAAAAATATAACACAGCTAGAGGTGATCAAATCCTCCAATGTGTTGCATACGCCACCCGTTGTGTAGGGCCACATACCACCCGGTGTGGAAGGACGCACTGTGTGTGATGGATTTTGTGCGATTTTCTAATAATTAATAAATAATATTTTGGACTTATCATAAACCTATCTATAAGTTAATGATATATAATTGGTCACATTAACTAGAATTTAATGTGATAATAAATTATTACAAAGGAAACATTGGTGTATATCATATCTCATATCAAAACGATATGAAATTTTAAAACTGTTATTAATGATGTTCATCATATCTAATATCTACATTATTGAAGTTGACTAACTAATGTTATTCACAAATTTCATAACTAATCTTTTTTGAAGTTGACTAACTAATGTTATTCACAAATTTCTTAACTAATCATACAAGCATTTTATCATTTAAAATTTACAAAATGTAAACATAATGTTGGTTGAGGCATTTTATCGAACATCTACAGGGCATACAAATATACATATTATTGAGACAATCAAATTCAAAATGACAATACTATAGTGATCTACTATTATCCTTAACTTGTAAAACACATATAAACTATCAACACAATACACTACATTCAAAAAAAATTGAAACCCTAATCTATCCAAACAATACAAATAGGTAATGAAATCGTATAAAAAGAGAAAGGATTAAGGATTATACTGAGTGGTAGATGTAGATTTACTCAAAACATGAAAACGACGGGCGTCGGAGTCGGGGCGGAGGGGTGACGGGTCGCCGGAGGGGAGAAATTGGGAGAGACTTGCGTGAGAATGAGGAAGAAGAGCCGTGCGAGGTTCTGTTTACGGGCATGGGCGAGCACACTTAAGTGCTCGCCAGGCCGTCGCCAAGTGCTTGCCCGAAATTTCCAGGCGCTAAAGTTCAAGTGGGCGAGCACATGTGCTCTTAGTGTGCTCGCCTAGTGCACGCAGAGCCGTGCACGCTAATCCCGTCTTTTTTGTAGTTAGTATTTATGAACAAAAAAGGGGTCATCAAGAATGTGTTCATCAAGAATGTGTTCCAATTATTGCTTGTACGCACCTTTACTTATTCAGCGTAAACTAATATGTTAATGGTACCATTCCAATAAAACATTGTTCTATAAATACATGCACGATATGTATGAATGTATAAGGAGTTTCATGTACATGTATGTATGTACATAGATGTATGTTTGTACATACATATGCATATGTGTGTATGTATGTGTCTTGTTTTTTGTTCAGGTAAACCACTCTAACCAATTCAATCAACATATTATGTCTGATCTGTTTTTTTTCCAATCCATATGAATGATGATGCCATCTATATGTCATCACTGGTCCGACCAGTTCGAATCGATGATCAGAGTCTGTTGGACCAAAATCGATAATCTATCAGTTCAATGTCAAGTTCGATTTTTTAAACATTGTTCATGAGGAAGAACTGTGTAATATCATAATTTTCTTAAATCATACAAGTATACTTATCTTACTTTTTTTTGAAAGAAATACACAGTTTACTTACCTATCAAGAAAAACTTTCAATAGTATTTATTTCTGTTTGGGTGTTTAACTAAAAGTAGATTCTAAGGGCATGTTTGGTTCCTGGATTGGACTACGTTGGGTTGGGTTAGGGTATCCCTGTGAATAGTAAATTGTACTCTTGTGAATAGTAAACTGTGAGGAGGATTGAGAGGGTTAGAAGGAGAGGTACACCGGTGTACCCCAACCCAACCCAGTCCAACCCAGCAACCAAACAGGCCCTAAGAGCAAGAGAATTGTGCTTGTTGGATACAAAAGGTATTCTTCCACATTTCATCGAACCCATATATGGCAGAGCAAAACAAAAACCAAGCAACAGCTTTAAAAAAAGAAAACAGATAGGATCTCAACGAAGTCCCCCAAAAAAAGTACACACGGACGAGGCCAACGATAAACTGCAAAACCCCCTCCTCTGCACTGTGAACCGATCTACACTGATCTTCTACAACTTTTCACAGAACTGTTCTGAACGAAAACAAAGGAAGCCCTCCAGAAGAAAAAAGACGAAAGTGCAAGATTTGGGGATCCCCGTTTTGCCTCCTCCTCCCCATCTCTTTTGTTAGTCCCGCTCATTGCCAACATCTGCTTGTCTCTTCCGTTCTCTCTCTATGTACTACTATCTGCTGTGTTGCAGCATACGGCTGCAGAGCCTGGACACATCCGACTGCCTCAGTGGCTTCAACAGGAAGTCCTCTGCCCCCTCTTCCAAACACCTGCAAGGAAAAGAACCAAGAAAGATATCTTTAGTAACAAAGCTGCACATTGATTTGATTCCCCTTCTTGGAGGGTTTCTCTCTGCTTTGCGTACCTGTGGATCCTGTTGAGCACGTTCTCTGATGAAACAATCACCACTGGAATCTCTTTCAAGGAAGATGATTCCTGTATTTTCAACAATTAATTTTAAGTTTGGTGGCGCTCGGAGATGTTTCTTGACAAGGATTTGAGATCGAGATGGGTACCTTTACTCGTTTCAGCAGATCATACCCTGTCATCTCCGGCATGCAGTAGTCTGTGATTATCATGCTCACCTTCACATCCTGCATACCAAAATCTCGTCAAAAACACCGTCTTTTTTTACAGACCATTCATGAAGACCAAAGGGAGAAACCCATTTCTACCTTCGTGGTGTTCTTCATCTCCTTCCCCACTCCAAGAAGCTCGAGTCCCTTCTTCCCGCTGTCCACGACCGTCACTGCGCCCACAACAAACGCCGAGAACACAACAATCAACCTCCAAATCTTGAACAAAAAATGCTTCTACTTTAAAAAGACTATGGCATACCTCTGTAACAGGTGGTCCTCAGGAGCCTCTCGATGAGCTTGCGATCGACCAAACTGTCATCAACTGCCAGAACGTGCGGCTTCTCGCTCAGATCACCACAGAAGCTGCTGGAGGTCGTCATGAAATGACCTCTGGATCACACTCCGGGGTTCTGGAAACTGTTCCGCTCACGGAAGTGGTTGGGATGGAAAGCAGGAGTGAAGTGGAGGCGTATATATATTGGTGTGTGTGGCGACTCTCGGAGATGGGTTGGCACTTGGCAGTGTGTTGGGGGGCGGTGGAGGAGCCCAATAAGAAAAGATATCCGGTGGAATCTCGTAGGCGCGGGAAACGAGAGGACGCCGATATCCAAATATCTTTACTTGCGATTTGGCGAAGATTTGTGGGACTAAACCAGTGGTCAAATTGATTAAGCACTCTTCTAGTTTTGGACTAATCGAGACGGCATAAAATCCGTGTTCATGCGATTAAGGTGGAGATTTCGGAGGATTCTTGTTTAATTTATAAAAACAGTCCTGAGTTTTGTATCCGGCGTCAAAAGGCTACTTATTTAAATATGATTATGTAAGATCTCCAGCTATAGGATCTGATTAAATAAGGTGTCTTATTTACTTTTTAGAATTTTATCAATTGTGCCCTCTGAAATATTGCAATATCAGTTCTATCTCTTTTTTTTGGAACATCAGTTGTACCTCCGACTTCTTATTGTTCTATCATTTGTGTCTCTCTATTACGTTAGTTGTTAATGAGTTGAACTTAATCATCATTTTTTTCAAACCAAGGTGAGGTTAAGAGGGGTATAACGGTCCAAAAATTTCCCTTGCTCCTCCCATCCAGGAGCTCATCCTCTGTCTCTGCCTCCTCGTTGTCGAGGAGTGGATCGCGATAAAGCTAACACGTGTGGTGATCGAGATCAACCTAAGGTTCAAGGCAACGACAGTGGAACACATGGAAGCACTCCCGGAATCTACATACATTACTCTATCATCGTCGACCAAGCAATAAGAGGGAGAGAACATGTATGCCGCTGAGGGGAGGGCGTGCTTGACGTGAGAGGGGAGGTGGGTCGGAGTAGGAACAGGGTGGGGACCAGGAGAGGCGGGTTGGAGGAGGAAGGAAGATCGGAGGAGGGGGAGGTGCAGAGGTGGAGAAGGACATGAGGAGAGGGGGATGCTGCGGACGGGTGTCAAGGGATGCAGGGACAACACATGAAGGGGTGTTGAGGAGGATCGACCCAAAGGCTATGGGTGCATATCACCGGCAGGGGTAGAGATGACTGGGGAGGGGGGAATAGGAGGTCGTGGAGTAGGAGGAGGAGGAGCAGTGAGCGGAGGTGGCTGGGAAGTGGGAGGACGAGGAGTGGCAGTGCCGGAGGAGGGGGAAGGAGGAGGAGAAGGGGTGGGGGAGGGGAAGGAGTTTGGTGGATGGACCATTAAACCACTTTTTTTATTTAATTCATAGTGTGTCCCGAAGTTAACATCTGTTTGTTTGGAAATGGACGACAACTAACCCGAGGGGCACAAGTGATCATTGTGAAAGAAGTCGGGGGCACACTTGATATTTCTAGAAATGGAGGGGGCATAATTAATATTGTAATATCTCATAGGAGCACAACTAATAAAAAACCTTACTTTTTTTATACTTTCTTTTATGATTGTTAAATGGTGACTTTTTAAAATAAATTTCTATTTAATTGTAATTTTAGAAGTATTTTCAGTATTTTATATTTAATTAAATGATGAAAGGGAGCCTATTGCATGTATACATACCGCATGTTCATTTTTTGTCCTATTTTTTTGGATAATATCGTGTATTTTCATCATTATATCTTCTAATACGTTATTTCAATTTCGCTAAAAATAAAGACTCATATGTCGTTCATTTAGAATAGGTAATTTTAACGGTCTTATATTTGTTGTAATCGATTTACCCTGGATGGATGACATAGGAGTCTGTATTTCTAACAAAATTAGAATGACACATTAGAAGAATATAACTACGAAAATTCACGAAAGTATTTTTCTAAAAAAATAAAAAAAAGTGACGAAAAATAGATATACAGTAGGTAGCTTAGTTACTTCATGTAGTAGACTCCTTTCCTCTAATTAAATAAGTATATTTTAGCACAAATGAGAAGTTGATGCATAGAATAGAAATTTAGGCATTTGTCCATTTTCGACACCTCACGTAGTCACGTGCCATTTGCAGAGGACCTCAATTTTCTTTTTGTTGCTTCGTGTCACACTCCAATTCTCTGATTATATTATTATTTTTTTGTCCATGAGGAAAAGATCGAGCTTCTTGCTTATATTTTGGCTCGAGAAGAGGGGATAAGAACATGAACGGAACTAGTATATATCTTGAAGGGTCATGTTCTCGTATTTATTATTACACTAGGATGCATACCCGTGCTTCGTGACGGAGAGTAAAATAGGTTCCGCATCATCTTAATTGTACCATGTGTAATAATCATTGTCTTTAATATATTTATAAATTAACTTATAATTATCTTTATGATTATAAAAAATACCAACATAGTATTTAGAAAGTATTTTTTACAGTAAAATATAAATTTAAAATTTTAAATTATAAAAATACATTTAGAACTTAATTTACAAATTATAGAGGAACATATTACGTATAATTTATCTATCTTTTTAAAATATTGTTTTTGAGATAATATTATCTAAAAAATACATTTTTATATTATTTTTTTCTTTGAAATAATGTATTTCATAGAAAAATACAAAATCATTCTAATATAAAATCACAAAAAAGATGTAGCCATATATAAATTTTAATATAATAAATATAAAGGGAAATATGAGATTTATAATTTCTAATTTAATAAAATATTAGAGTAAAGGGAGAAAGAACAAGGAGAGAGAGAGAAGAGGAGAGAGACGGAGATAGATATGGGTTTGAGAGAGAATAGAAATGGAGAGGAGAGAGAAGAGAGAGATCGATGATTGAAGAGAGAGAGAGAGAGAGAGATGGAGAGAGAGAGAGAGATAAATCAGACAGTGGAGAGAGTGAGTGGAGAGGAAGGAGAGAGAGAAATCGAGGGAGAGAAATAGACCTGGCCAACGGGCTGGGGGCCCGCCCGCCCAGCCCGTTCATGGGTCGGGCTTGGGCTTCGAGATTTATGCATGGGCCGGCCCGGTCCGGCCCGCAAAAAATAAAAAATACATAAATATATGTCAAATTATACATATCTTAATATGATATGCTTTAAGTTTTTCATTCGTGACACTAGTTTTAAATAAAAATTCAATAGTTTACATGTCAAGTAACATGTAAACTACGTACATTAGTTATATAAAGCATAGTTGGTATTAATAAAATTATCTATATGTATTAAATACCATTAAAAAAATCAATGGAAAAGGATCAAAATGGGCCATGGGCCGGCCCATGGGCGGGCCTTGGACAAAGGTTTTTTAACCTCGGCCCGCTCGGCCCGGCCCATGGGCCGGCCCAACCCGCAATTTGGCCAGGTCTAGAGAGAAAGTGAGTGGAGAGGAGTATAGAGGAGAAACAGATGGAGAGAGTATCCACTTGTCAAAAGTTGGGTTAAAGACCATAGTATATAGATATATAGATTTTTGGCTTGAGAACGGATGGAGAGAGTATCTACTTGTCAAAAGTTGGGTTAAAAACCAGCTTTAAAGATGTATATAGATTTTTGGCTTTGGAATTCAGATTGCAGCTCCAATATCCTCTTGCGGTGAAAGCCCAATTTTGTGTTTTTGTGTGATTCTTCGAAATTCTTATGCGAGAGATGACTTGCATTGCTTTTTCAGATTAGAAATGTTGGTCTTTTGCTATAAAAATTGTGATTTTACACTCTGCTTCTACTTTTTTGCAAAACAATTGTGTCCCCCTATATCCTTAACGAGGAGTGATCCTATGAGAGTCAAAACCTGTGAGAGGATGAGAGCATGCAATCTGGACCACATGATCCAACTAGAAGAGAGAAGATCAGGAGAGAGAAAACAGAATCATGTGTTCCAGAATGCATGCTCTCATTCTCTCATATTTTTTTGCTCTCATAGGATCACTCCTCTATCCTTAACATTCTATTATTATACTTATGTTCATATTTTACCTTACGAAAGGCACAAGTGTTATCGCAAAAAAAAGAATGAGTGTATTTGTACCTGCAGAATTCAGAGGGATAAATACGAAATCTAGATGAATGTTTTTAATCACAATTAAATTAATATTTGTTTAAAGGAAACCCTCATATATATGTAGACACGGATGGCGCATCACATCATTAATCCATGGAGCAAACATGAGTTGGTTTTGGGTGCCATGCTTATTTTATCTAGGGTTTTTATCAGTTGTGCCTCTCCGATATATTCCAATATTAGTTATGTCCCTCCCTTTTTAGGAGTATCGGTTGTACCCTCAATTTTTTGTCATTCTATCACTTGTGCCATCGGTTAGTTACCATCCATCCCCAATACAAACGCACATTAAGTTAAAGGACACAACGAGAAATAAAGTTAAAAAGTGTGATCTTTTTTGAAATGCCCTCGGAAAAAAAGAATGTGAGTTCATGCTCATCTCATTGATGCCTCTTCCTTCTCCTGGGAGAACGACAAGCCTGACACCCTTCCCTCCCCTCGCCTCCCGACCGTCGAATCCGGCAGAGCACCGACGTTGTAGGGTGGAGCAGCCACAAAATATGGGTTCAAGATGATGATGTTCAACATCCACGACAGGGTATCCAGAGGCAATCGTGCGGGGGCACAAGTCGAGCCTCCTCACCATCGCCGAACAGGTCAAGCCTCTCACAACCGATTACAATAACCCCTGCCGACACTAGATGATATCAAGATGCACCTTTCCGCTTCCGAGTATGGCCCCTATCTTCAGAATGGTGAGATCCGTACGGGAGGGAAGATGGCTTTTGTACGGGAAGGAAGGGGGGCTTTGATGGTTCTCGTTGAGATCTAGAATTGGGTGTCTTTTTGATGGTTCTCTTTGAGATCTAGAATTGGGCGTCTCAGTACGGGAGGGAAGGGGTTTTTGATGTTGTTTCGGTGATTGTCTTTGGGGTGGTAATTTGATGTTGTTTGGTGTTGTGGGGTTTGCTTATTAAGGTTCAACCTTGTGGACGAAAGGGGGATCTCGTGGAAGAAAGGGGGATCTTGTGGGTAGGCGGGTGATGATTAAGAGCTCGAAGCCCATTCCCGGCGGTGCTCGCGTTGGTCTCATTCGTGGATGGACAGATCTTTGAGACCTCGAAGTCATTGACCTTCAGGATACTTGATTTGGGTCCATGAGGGGGCATGCTGGGGAGGAGGGATGGCAAAGGGAGCAGGTTGTCTTCGTCATCATCGGAGTAGGGGGAGGAGGGAGAGGAAGAGGAGGAGGTAGTGGGTCGGTTTGGACAGTTATACCCCTCTTAACTCGTAGTTTGATTAAGCTATGATGAAGCTCAACTTATTGACGATGAAAGTAACGGAAGGATACAAATGATAGAACGATAAAACATCAAGGACGCAATGATATTCTCAAAAAGAGAGGAACATAATTGATATTGAAATATCCCTTAGGGATACAACTGATAAAAACACTTTTATCTAACCCTTTATTACACGTGGATTAACTAAAAGCTGGAAGGTTGATAAGGCCGTATCATAGGGGAGATTAAGAGCAAATATTCGTCGCAGATAACGATGGCGTAAATAAAATTAATGATTCGAATGGATATGATTGGAAGGCGTGGTGGGTGGGGAGAGTCCCCAAATATTTCCTTCCTTTGGCATTGGCTCTGACCCAAACCGATACGATTCGATACGATATTCGATCTCCCTGCACAAAGCCCCTTGCTCCCCTTCTCGGTTCTCCCGATCGCCTTCTTTATTCCCCACTTGAGTCCCGCGATCTCTGCTGTGTTTTGGGCGTGGAGGATATGTATGGAGCTCTGTCACCCTTCTGCGTTTGGAATCAGAATCCACAAGGTTTCTTCTTCTGATCGATTTCTATAGGATAATTATTAACCATGTCTCGTAGGATAATATCATGTGTGGCACCCACGGAGTTCGATATTGATCGGATGCATGTTGCTGTACTGCTCATGCCACTTGTGGCATTGCCGCATTTAGCATCCATCTGTAAGGACCCATCATAGGACTATCGAGGAAAATTATTTTAGATTAGAAGCATAGTAACGACTAGATATATGATGATGAAACATTCCATTTATCACGGCATATCAAGAGGTTTTAAAAATTGGACCGGACATTGAATCGCTCAGTCTTCGATTTGGGCCAACTGCGTCGGACCGACAATTCAAATCGTTCGGAACGGTGATGATGTCAGCATGACATCATCATTTCTATCGACTCGGAAAAATCCGGACCGAACTTAATCTATTGGTCCGACCGGTCGAACTGATTTTTTGAACCGATAAAACGAGATACATATATGTAAATATGCATTTATATATCAATGAAATAATCGTTTAAAATGTCAAACATTTTGTCTATTTCGAGTAAACTTTAGAAAAAGGTAGTCACATTTTCTAGCATTATATATGAATATAATATTATAATAATTTATTGATAGTTGTTTCTAAAAAAATTTCTAACAAAGTAGTGACACAAGTTATACTAAAAAAAGGACATAACTGAAATCGCATAAGTTAAGAAGGACACAAATGATAAAAATCCTATTACTTCATTATTTAAACCTTTATTTTTTGAAAATATACTAAATCATTAAAATTAGGTCAATTTGGTCCAATCACCTGGATCAGCCCGGTCCGACCAACGGTCAAATCCGAATTTTTTTTTCTTTTTTTAAATTAATTACATAAATCGACCGAACCAACCGGTCTGATCCACTTTTTTAAACCATGCCACCCATTGAACACAAATTTTGGCAACCTACAACGAAATCATAATAACTTCCACGTATCCAAAGTCTCACAAATAGACTCTACACAATGGCAAATTTTTTCCCCGTTCCACTAAACTATGGTGTAGGTTTCCTGGAGATTCCTACCCATTGTCTAAGGTAGATGTACATTAAACACCTGCACAAAAAGATTGTTTCTAGATATATCTCCTTGCACTGCAAAGATAAGTAATCTAATATCAAGGAAGAGATTGAACATGTATTTTAATGCATAAAATACCTAATTTTTACGCATGTATTTTGCATCTATTATTCGAAGATAAAAGTATAAGGAAAAATTATTAATGTGAAGCCTATTAAACAAATAAAATATTATTGAGAATTTTTTTGAGCACGGTATGGCTACTATTGCATCTCGAAGCAAGACAAATTCAACCTCTTATAAGAAAAATGCTATAAGCTAATCATCGCGTAATACAATAGGAATAGTAACAAATAACTTAGCATGATGAAATCATTTTATTATGCATCGTACTGATCATTAATATCACGAACTAAATGTGTGAATTACACATAACTTTCAATATATATAAAAGAACAACCGACATATTTGTAAGAAGAGCTTGTAAAAATCTCCCATGATGATCAATGTCGTGTCGACAATTCAGGTTAATTCAAATTTGACTCATTTATGATTCGATTCAACATATCAAATTCATAATAAGTTATTTTATTACTAATTGGGATTAACTATCTTGTAAACTTTTTACTCGCTTCCAAGCGTCACAAAGTTCATCAGGTTGATCTATATAGATATCTTCCTTAGGATCGTCATAAAGAAAGGTTATCTACACCCATCTAATGGATAGAAATATCATATACGGATGTCGATGCTATAAACATCTGGATTATAGTCATCTTGACCAAATGAAAATAAGGATGAAAATAATCAACAACTTCTTTTGCTTAAAACCCTTGGTAGTTAACTTGACTTTAACTTTTTAATAGGTTTGATACATCCATTTCTACTAGTGAGAGGATCCACATCTATTCTGTGAGGGAGTATATTGCATATGGAGGAGGTGTATACCTCAAGAGGAGATCAAAGGTGTCTTAGACCACTGTCACAAGCTTGAATCCGATGGACATCATTTTGGAAAAAGACCGATGACAAAAGTACTTCAATGAGGCCTTTGTTGGCCAACTCTATTCAAGGATGCAACTGATTATGTCAAGAAATGTACTGACTATTAGAGAATGGCTAGAACCATCAGCATAAGAGATACAATGCCTTTGAATTACATTCATATCGCAGACATCTTTGATGCATGGGGAATTAATTTTATAGGCCCATTCCCTAACAGTCAGGGCTTTGAATACATCCTGCCGGCAGTAGATTACTTAAGCAGATTTGGGATTTGAGGCAATCCCCGCTAGAGCATAGATAGTCATATTGTTTGTTGTTTTCTGAAGGACAACATCATCTCGCGATTTGAGATTCCAAAGATTCTCAATCAGATGGGGAGATCCATTTCATAAAGAAAGAGGTAAAGAAGCTGACCAAATCACATGACATTGAACATCATGTTGCTGCCCCATACCAACCACAATCCAATGGCTTGACTGAATGCTCAAACAGGGAGATAAGACTATCCTACATAAGCATGTACGACTAGACAGAAAGAATTGGTCACAATTGCTTGATTAATTCTTTGGGCATATCGCACAAAGTACAAGTCTCCTCTCGGCATGTCTCCCTATCGTCTTGTATATGGCAAATCATGTCATCTATCCATGGAACTAATCCACAAATCCTTATTGCCATTGAATACTTGCAACTTGGATTCCGATAAAGCATGAAAGAACAAGAAAGTTGATCTGAACCGTTTGCTAGAATTCCGAGACTATGCATATGAGAATAATCTTATAGACATGCAAAACGTCAAGAAATGACATGACAAATACATCCGAAGAAAGACTTTTCAAACCTGGACGGAAGGTGTGGTTGTTCGATGTGAAGTTCAAAATCTTTTCAAGCAAACTGAAGAGCAAATGAACTGGGCCATTCATTGTAAAATTGGGCATGACAACAAAAGTCTCTTAATATATGAATTGTCACCTGACACATAATCTTCTGTAATGAACGGATAGTTGTTGAAGTTGTATCTAGAGCAAGATACCCTCTTGTCTATTATTGATTCCATTCAAGTGGCTTCTGAAGATGAGCTCGTAGTTTCATATGGATCAGTACTTGAGCAAAATCACATAAAAATGATTTCCTTTTCTTCTTTTCTTTGTTTCTTATTTTCTTTGTTTTTTTTCTTCTTTTTCTTTTTCATTTTCTACTTCTTCCGAAAATGTGTTCATCCCTTTCATCATTATTATACTAAGGATGTACTTTATCTTAAGTATAGGGGGTGAGGACCCCGAGTTGTTTATTCATTGATCCCTAACCTATCTCCTGAACTTTTGATATTTTGTCTATAATTAGGGATATTTTACCCAAAGTATAAGGGGAGACATGTCGAGCAGGTGATTTCGTACATTCCCTTTCTTGACCCTCCATGCCATGTGTGTAGTCTGGTATACATAGGATTATTTCATCATAATATAGGGAGCATGGTCGACTTCTCGTTCTTTGATTCTTTAGTCATTGTAGCATAGACTTTTCTATACTTAGTACGAGTTATGTCTTCCCTTGTTTCTATCTAATCTATGAGGACATAACTCAAGTTAAGTACAGTGAGGTCATATATACGTTGTATATACTTTATCCATAACTCGTACTTTTGTATTTTAATAATATGATACTTATAAAATGCACATAATTCTTTGGAAATACTTGTAATAAATTAGTTTAAAAGTATTTTGCAAAATGATTTGAAAATGATTGGAAAATATCTTGAAAATCTTTTGAAAATTATTAAGAAAACTTTGGTAAAATATTTTAAATATTTGTAAAAATCTTTTGTTTGTAAAAAAATATCTTATTTTTGTAAATAAAATTTTTGAAGTTATATTTGCATGATTTGAAAAATTGTTGCAGAAATACTTCAAAAAAATCTATATATACTATTTAAAAAAATACAAAATGATTTTCAAAATTTGTAAAATTTGTAAAAAATATTTGTCTAATCATTTGTAAAAAATTTTTTTCAAAATGTTTACGAAAATGATTTCAAATATTTTGAGAACCTTGTAAAAATAACATCTCAAATAAGAATCATTATAGATGTCCAAAACTTGTATATAAATTCTGTAAATAATTTGTAATATTTAACTTGTAAATGCCCTGTGTAAAATACACCATCACTCTTGTAAATATACATGCACTACCTCATAAATATATTTATATATCCCTTTCACTGCCCTTTATGCAAAAACCCATAAAAGTTCAAAATCCAAAATCCAAAAAATATTTACAAAATCTTTTCATAAATCCGCATAAAAATTTACAAAACTTTTTCCTAAAAATCCATAAAATGTTCAAAAATAGAAAATGAATTCATAAAAATATTTTGCTTGCATTATACATAGCATCTGCATTTTTCGAAATTATCAAGACAATAGAACAACTCTAAATTAAAGTATGAATATTGGAGCTTGAAATAGACCTTAATACACATAATTTCAAAGGAGCCCATTAAGGATTGAAATTGGGATACTTCGGGTCGCCTTGACTTGATTCTTTAGGTTATATGAGACTATGTTCATGAGTCGATTCAATGGGTCTAACTAGAACCCTTCATATCATCCGTAAGACTCTTGAGACAATGGCATGACTAGACACCTCATACTTAACACTTCGCTCAACCTAGATGGATTGTTGAAAAATCTTATAGTCTAGGTCGGGACGATGCTAGGCCACTTCATCAAGGGTGGCTCAGGAACCATTCTATGGTACTGCTGAAATCGGTACTCTAACCCACTTCTTATGGTAGTCATGATATCTAAAGACTGGAGATGGATAGAGATAATGCTTCCGATTAGAAATGATCTGTTGTGCAACTTTTTTCAAGACCCCAAAATATTGGCGGACCAAAAGATTCTATATCCGTCAGGGCACAAGTAATAATGTAGAGCAATGAAAAGTCAAAAGAAAATACAAAAAATGAAGCCTAAACCATAACTTCTATAAAAATATGACCTTTCAGAAAAAGCCCGCTTCTTGGTGAAGACTCGGTTACACTGACCGAACTTCACAAGAGAATGAAGACTACACTGGACCATTCCCACTTCTCTTGCAATTCTTCTAGCTTCTCCCCTATTGGTTGAAGACCATCGACACTTGACCTTAAAAGAGAATATCTGTCTCCACGAGGACAAGCTACCATGAGAGCATACTCTTTTATAGTTCAACGATTTGTCTGGAAAGAGCTGAAAAATTCACACACATGGATTTATCATTTCATGGTAGCAAGAGTATGCGACTGAGAGGATGACTTCGACTTGATTGTGAAAAGAGCTATATGATAGAATTATGGAACCAAGAGATGTTCTGTCACAATTCCTAACCTTGATGCGATTCCAAACAAACCATAACCCAACGTTCTTAATTGAGCTCCAAACTTTAATTTTACTAAGACAAGATCAAGAGTCAAAAAATATCCAAATTCTTTCTTTTTCTTTATTTATTTTCCTTTTCTGCACTTATAAGAGTAAGTGTTTGTTAAGGACAAACAAAAACAAGTAAATGTGGGTGTTGAATCTCCATTCATCACATTTATTCTTTCATTTTAGCCTTTAAACCCTAGATAAATGCATGTATATAACATTAAAATGTATAAAATATTATTCACTATTTACATCTACACTGAAAAAATATTATACAAAATAATATACTAAATGCAAAATAAAAGAATAAATAAAATAAAATATAATATAATATAATATCAAAGGTATCAAATGACCATAAACCTTGAGACCCGGATATCATGATGACTGGGTTGACAAGGAATCAAGTAGGGGCCCATAATCACTCAAGATCATGATTTTTAATTTCTCAACAAATGCTTTTAGGAGTATTTTATTATTTATTATTTATATCTCAAATCAATAAATATTTAACGTAAATTTATAGGTAAAAATACAAAAGAAAATACAAAAATTTATTCTACTCAAAAGTAACGCATAATGTGCCCTAGAAACATAGAATAAAAAGTCATAAAGAAAACTTCACAGACCTGTATCTTCTCCATGCAAAGTCAAAATTCACTAAACTAACCTTTATTGTTCGTAAAAATATAATTATCGATTTATTGAAGATAGTTTCACTCAATTTGGAGTTAAGATGTAAAATTTAGGTTTTGGGTCCTCATTACGCATTTTACCTGAATAAAATATTCATTTTATTTAAATTTATAGTCTTCATTCTTTTATATTTAAATGCAAATAATGAAAATAAAATAAAACAAGTAAAACATTAAAATAAATACACATACCATAATACATAGATGAATTATACATGTATTTATCTATAATAAATATGCATAGATATTTAAGTTAATAAATAACTTCACAAAAATATAATAAATATATGTGTGTATTTAAATTAGTTATAAATATATAATTATATACTAATAAAATAAAAATATAAAATAAAAATAAAATACCAATTATACAAGTAAATATACCTATATTACTACTTGTAAAAACTAACATACAATAAATTAACTCAAAAAATAAATAAAAATCTTATTAAATACTACATAAAATAATAAATAAATTAATGTTTTGAGTTTATTTAATTAAATTATTTATTATTTTATTTTTGATTTTTTGTTCTTTTCTATCTATTTTGTCACGTAGTGCCTGACGTGGCCAATGGGAGCGCGCCCTTGGTTGACCTGCCGGTCAACTAGCCCGCTGCTCCCCTACGCCTTTCAGACCTCGTTGACTTCCCTTATTCCTTGGATTTTCCCCAACGAACCTTGCATCTTCAAGGCTTGATTCTTCGGTGACTTTTATTCCTCAATCACTGGTCTTTCACATGAACATTTCTCCTCGGCCCAACGAACAATGAATCGAGCACTCTTTCCAATCCAACCACCTCATGTACATATACCTCATCGGTCCTTCGATTCAAGTTTGATACCTCCTGAATGAAATCCCCAGATTTCTCACGTGAGAGTTTGCTGGTGATAGGGGCTTTCTCGCCAGAGTGTTCAACATGGAGGAAGAGGCGTTTCATCTGGTGATTCGAGCTCGCCATGCTTCTTCGTCGGAGCTCTTCTTGGCTCTCTCATCCTACAGTTAGAGCCATAGACTTTTTTGCTTATTTTCACTACTAGGACTGAGGTTAGTATCGGGCAATTGTTAGTTTCCTTTGTTTTTATTTTTTTACTCCGCAATTTTCCTAATCGAAGTTTTCCAGAGCTTGAGCTCCGACCAACGTTTCACCATTCCTCTACCGTCCTCCACTGCGCCTATCACCTCCATTTCCTTCCCCTTCATCTGATCTATGGCCTAGGCACCCCCACTCATCTCGATATTCCCCAGATCGAGCTACTGGTAGTCCACCTCCGCCGCTCACCACAGTACCCTCTGCCTCACTCCATCCTGCTCCCCACCGCACCAAGTTCACCCCAAAACTCTATATTTTGTTTTGTGAGCCTAACATTGCAGGTTTTGGACTAGAAGGACCCCTTCTTGGTTGTAATTTGACCTGATAGTGGTTCCCCAACAGCTCAGCCATCCTCGACCATCCAGGACTCCACCGATGAGTCATGAACTTATCTAAGATGCCCAGCCACTGCGGGACTATTCCAACTCTCTTTTGATCCACCTACGAGCCACTCCGGTGGTCGGAGTTGGCTAGGAGATCGGACTGAAGTTCGCTCCTACAAACATCATTTACTGTTCTTCCTGGTTCTCCATCTGCCTTCCGATCAATAGCTCTACCGGGCAGTACAGTTATCGTTAGATCTTGGCCACCAACAACTGTAGGATCCATCGCCCAATCTTATATCAGTTGTGCATCACCAAAGAGTCATCGAGCGACTAGGAGCCGCCGCGTGGACAAGTGGGAAGCCACAATGTCCGATCATGCCTCAAGGGGGAATTTTTCCCCGTACCCGTTGGTTTTTGTATTTTCATTTTAGTTCATAAAGTTTCGTCTGTAGTTCAAACCTTTTTGTAATATTTACGCTCTAGCCCCTGCATTGACCTTATTTTCTATTTGGTTCAATCCATATCACCTCATGTGCCCATACACATGAGATGCTTGAACATTTTTGCAGAGGACCCCCTACGAGTTTTGTTATTATTTTGCTCCAAAAATTTTTCTGTTACATATGAAACTTTGTGGATATATTACAAGTATCCACTAGAGGTGTTTTTGGAAATTGTATTTATACCCATGCCAACATGTTATTTTAATTATATCTGGGATTTTTGTAAGCATGACTCTGGAATTTTGATTTATCTTTTGGATGTTTTTATTGGAAATTGTATTTATATCACTGCCAACACGTTAATTTTTATTATCTTTATGATTTTTGTGCATATGACCATGGACTTTGGATTTATGTTCTGAACGTTTAGGACCTGCTAGAACATTAGATTTAATTTATTATAGTTACTTTATTAAAAAGGCATTTTGCATCAAAAAATGTAGGAAAATTATTTTAAGTGCCTGGACTTGAATTAAATCATATATATATTTTACAAAATAATTAAATCTAATTTCTCATTTTTAATAATAAAGAAAATATTATATTTATTGCCTATTTGACTTTGAAAATACAAAAAATATAAAAAATATTTTGAAAAAAATCTAAAAAATAGATTATCCTTATTACTATATTTTGCAACTACATACCAAAAATCATTAAAGAATCCACAAGAAAGATACTAAAAATTGAAAAATACAAAAAAACTTATAAAAATTATTGAAAACCCCAAAAATATAAGTTTCTATTTTTATCTTATTATTATATATTATACATTAAAAATAGTTTTACAAATATTATCATATTTACTTTTTTTTTAAATTCCAAAACATTCTAACCTATTATTATTCATTGTTTTGCCATTTTTATTCATTTAGAATACATTAGAAAAGATTATAAACAAATTACAAAAATATAGAAAAACAAAAAAAATAAAAATATTTTATTTCACCCACTTTGAGTATTTATAACTATATCTATAAATATAAAAGCATATATTATCTATATATAGCTGCATTTACTTATATTATTATCATCATCATTATTATTACTAAAACTACCAAACATATTTTAAAGACCTTTAAAAAATAAAAGCCTACCATTTAGGATATTTTTATGATTTTTATTTATATTATATATAATTATATCCTATATATCTATTATACTATATATTATGTATCTATCTTTATATATACATATATCCTATATATTAAAAAATTAAAAATTATAAAATATAAAAAGAAAATAAAACTTATAAAATTAAAAGCAAATAAAAAATATAAATATTAAAAATCAACGAAAACCCATAAATAAAAAAAAATTATTGCCTTTATTGCCAATTTTTGTGATATATTATAATTACTCCTGTGTGGTTCCTACATTTACATATATACATATCATTTTGTAGGTTATAATAAATTTTAGCTCATTGTGAGCCTCATTGTGCGATGATTGTTGATGCACGTGATCATGAATATTTAAGAGCTGAGAGAGCAGTCGATACAACGATTGCCAGACCCAACTTATAAGGGCACCATATACCCTCCAAGACTAGACGCTTGGATCCCTTCGTAATCATCGTGTCCATTACCCATCCATCAAGAAGGCGTCATTTTCAGCAATTTTGAGATCATTAAAATCTGACATGCTTGATGGATGGGATAGGAAACTCGATTTGAGTTGAAATTGGAATGAAAATATGTTGACATATAGTAGTCTAAAACTCCCCAGGTGTTACTAGAAAATACTGAAAAATGATAACTAAAGGTGAGTGTATCCAAGTTGGTTCTCCCTTGGGTGTGTGTGTGTGTGTGTGTGTGTGTGTGTGTGCGTGTGTGTGTGTGTGTGTGTGTGTTTGTGTGTATGGTTAAACGAGTATGCTCTTTAGGAGCATATAAGAGTATGCTTCCACCTTTTTCCACAAAATTTTTTATTTTTTAAAATAAAATATGAAGAGATTTACTTAGAATAATAAGTGGAATATGTATTTCGAATTTCATGTAAAATAGACATTCCTAACACTTCCATCTGGAGGGGGGTCATTTTTAGAAAATCTGAGGCCGTTAAAATTTTTGACACTATTGATTGGGGGGATAGAAGTCTCAAATTAAGTTAATTTTGAATGATACCATGGTGACATATCGTGATCTAAATTCCACTAAGTTTCATTTCATAAAAATAAAAAATATAGAGAAAAAAGGGTGGAAGCATGTATGTTACATGCTCCTAAGAAGCATACTCCTTTTCTCATATATATATATATATAAAAGTTTATTGTGATGAATCATCTAGACTAAGCGTGCAATGTATGTGATTGATTGATGCGATGATGAGCAAGATACATGGGCCTCATCAATGTGTCCTAGCATATATCTTAGACTTCCCTTACACTTATATATGGAATGTGTAGGGATGATGAGATGTCCTCCCACGGAGAAAAAGCAATAAGAAAGAAAAAAGAACTTGTATTTCAATAAATAGAATTGCAAGGGACTAGCTTCCTGAGCTCACTTTGAATGCCTCTTTTCTCTCTCTCTCCACTTGGGAAGACCTATACCTCATACTACTCCTACCCCTTTCTCTCTGGTTGTTTTCATTTCTTTCATCAACTATCTGCCTCAACTTCTTCCGCCATTTCTAAATGCCCTCAATCGTCGCATTTAGAGCTGGCTGGTAGACGCCCGATGGGTTCTTGCGGAAGGAGGAGTCTCGAAGAAAGACTAGACCAGAATCAGAAGCTCTTCCTAGTCCGAATATATAGTTGGAGCTCTCTTGTTTCCATGAGGAGCATGGGAGCATTGGCCTGTAACGGAAAGATGAATTAGTGAGTGAGAGAGAGAGAGAGGTGGATTGGGGCTCGCTCTTGATCTTCGTCGACCTCTTTCTCGAAGCGACCTGGAGTGTACGAAGGGAGCCTAGAACCCACGATCCTATAGTTCCCCCTTTCTGAATCAAAGGCCTCGACTCACCTACTACAATCAACTACAACTTGCTTCTTATGACTTGACCCTAGCCCTCGTCAACCTCCTGTGCCTATTGTTATTATTGTAGCTTTGCTCGAAATCGAGTCTTCTTATGATTCTTCTAGCATCGATCAAGGAAGTAGCCGATGTACATGGCAAAGAAGTCAAAAGGAATATGAGGCTAGTTAATGGTGGGGAGGGGGTTGTGGACCATCTCAGGCTAGCTGCTTTCCAAATTACGAAAAAATGAAGAGCAAAACAAAGTTTCCAATATCAAATATCTAGTATGAAGCCTAACTACTTCTAAGATGCAACGACACGATCTTGACCAGCATGTACTTGTCAATGTTGAGATTCGTTGAGCAACACCGATCAGTTGAGCAACATAATGTTAAGCATAACGATTCGTCACCATATGTTAATACGATATTCTATTATGATGAGAGAAGTAGTTAGACATTCCGCTAAGTGTAACGACATGAACATTTGTGAGTTCATGGAAAGACGTGGTTTATTATTCCGTGACATGTCTTGGGAGTCATAGACATGGTACTTTCAACACATTATGACATATAAGATTTGGTTTGATTCCCTATCTTACTATTATGCAGCAAGATTTTCCTACTTTCTATTTTTCTTTAGCATAAACGAATTCTCCCCCATGTGTAATATAACCACAAAATATCAATATGTATAAGGGAAACTCTATCGAAATTTTCAAAAACTTCGAATCTCATGATGAACTGAGGAACAAGAAGACAAATGACATAATTTATTGGCAATATGGCTAGGTAAAGTCCAAGCTTTACAACAATATGCATAAACAAAATGAACGGCTCGTGGACACGTGTGCAAATGTTAAGGGTCGGGGACACACATGCAATCGTTCACATTTATACCAGCATGACATATTTTATGTCATATTAAGCCTACAATCGTGAAACTATTATGAAGGGGATTTGTTTTGCAACATGTTACATGTTGTTGAAAACTTCAACCAATTAAGGGTCTTTGGAACAAGTTTGGATCTTGCGCATGGTACTGCATGCTCCCATTGAGAATAATATTTTATAGGATAAATTATAAAAAGGTTTCAACTAAGCATTTATACCTAATTAAGGATCTCATTTTCAAATGTAACAAAGAGGGGTTTGAACTTTCAACTTTAGGCTCTGTTTGGTTGCAGGGTTGGGCAAGGTTGGGTTGGGTTGGGGTACCCCTGTGAATCGTAAACTGTGAGGAGGATTGAGAGGGTTGGAAGGAGGGGTACCTCGGGGTGGGCCAACCCAACCCTGCCCAGCCCTGCAACCAAACGAAACCTTAGGGATTAATACGAACACACGAAGATCACAAAGCTTACGAAGGCTAGTATTTGAGACAAAAAAGTAAGTTCACGCTCTTCTTTGTTATGTTTGAAAAATGATACCTTTAGTTGGGAGTCGGTGCATAGTTGTATCCTTTTTTGCAACTTATCTAATTTTATATGATGTTTTTTTTGAGTGAGAGAGGGTCTTGACCTAAACTTAATTTAAATGCAATAATATAGTAGCTAGATGATCACACACATTATAAAATCATGTCCTCTGTCATATGGTAGACTAGGTCGTTAGCTTTAATTGTATTAAAATAACAACGAAACATAAAATGATAAACATACATACGAAAAAATCTAAAAAAATGTGATATGTGAGTGAATGGAGTAAACTACAAAAAGTTCCTGAGCCATACACATAATTTCATGGAATACTTGGACTTTAAAAGATAACAATGTAGTACCCAATCTTTAATATTTTTCTTAATATAGTCCTTGACTATTGACATTTAATGAGCATTTTTCTTTCTAACCTTAAATCACAATAGCTCAAAATCACATTAAGACAAATATTAAAGATTAGGTATCCGATCGTTACCTTTTAAAGTTCACATATGACACTGAAATTGGGTGTATAGTTTAGGGACTTTTGTGTAATTTACTTAGTATCTTATAAAACAATTTCTCTCTCTATATATGCACTAAGATTTTATAGTCAGGGCATACAAAGATTTGTGTGTTTAACAATAAGAAATATTTTTATCACATTTATAGATGATAGTAGTGAATATTGTAGTGTTTTTGTTTAAAATTAAAGATGACGCTTCAGAAAATTTTTAAATATTTAGAAAGACAGAAGAAACACAATTGACAAGCCATTGAAATATATCGACAATGGCATGGAAAATTCTTCAAAAAACTTTGTGAATTACATGGCACAACTCATAAGGTTACAAATCACCATTCCTTTTGGTCTTATGGAATACTATAACAAAAAATTATGACCATTACTAGTATGGTCAATTTTCCTTTAAAGTTCTAAGCCACCTACTTATACATGGGTAAACCTATAAATATGACACACAATACTCTCCATAGAATTCCCCAAAATTGAGAACAATCCATTTTACACAAGACAACAAAGTCAGTCTAAGGGTGCGTTTGGTTACCGGGTTACCCCGATGTAACATGACTTAGCCCCTTGTATTCATGGGTTGAAAATCTATCACAAATCAATGTGACATCACATCACATTCCTTATTCCAACCTTCTCTACACTCTCACAACCATCCAAATAACTACTATTCACAGGAGGATACCCCAACCCACCCCATCCCAGTAACCAAACATGCCATAAATCAAGCATAGATGTCAACACTATTATCGAGCTTCAGGATGTTGTGTACATTATGACATATTTTGAAATCTAGTTTTGAATATTTAACCATTACATCTAATTTAATTATTCATCAAGTGGAAGGATGACACATGTGGGGGATAATGTATCTCACTCGCTCGGAACCCAATGGTATTGAGTGCGATCCCTATAAAAGCATTAGATAAATACGTAAAAAGTGAAAATTATCGTCTCCCTTTAATGATGAAGGAGAACTGTAATTAAACATAATACCATAAATCATAAGAAAAGTAAAGCTCAAATGAAAAATTAAAAGTTAACAAACAAAGCAAAGAGTCAAATGGAATATTCACGAGGGAAAATGTTAAATGGAATGATATTATACATCATGTTAAAGTTAGGAAAACATTAAACATCTCAAACATGTAACATACATATGTAAATTGTTAAGAAAAAAACATCAAATACAATATCATTACCAACCATGTGGAATTGATGAGCAATGAAATGGGCCATAGAGGATTTGAGCAAAGCAAAAGTAGTACCATGGATAATATTGAAAAATTATAAGCCATGCAAAACATTAAATAAAATATCACCATCCACCAATATATGAGGTGAACATGCAACCGTCGAAAGGAGAATTTGCAACAGACTTGAAAGACAGATAAGTTCTTCATAAATAGGTATCGTTGAAAGGAAGGGAGAAAGAACAGAAACTATTGTCAAGATCTCTGAGTAGAAACAAGAATTGACAATAAAAACAAATATAAGACCTCAAATCAAAGCCTCCTCCCATAATGGTAGATGCTTCCTCTCCTCCACCCTAGCGAGGGAGATTTCGGAGAGAATGCACGTCCAAGAGAAGGAAGAGGAAAAGGAAAGCAGGGGGAAGACGACGACGTGGTGGTATAAGAGGCTTATTTTTATGTCTAAATTGAAAGAGATGATGTGTTAGTCCAGTTTGTGGGAAATCTAGGTGCCCTGTTATTTTTATTACATGTCGAACATTAGCCAAAAGACCTCAAAATACATGGTTAAGTTTCACCCAATGCTCTTTGGATGGGGAAAAATGTTTCCTTGTATTGAAATAAGTGCCCAAGATAAATGGACTTTATCTCAAGAGAAGCTTTCACAAGATAAAATTATCATATCATGATTAATCATCTATTTTTTTCTCATCTACTTCACACACAGACACACTTTGATATTATTCGAATAACTCAGTTATAACCCTCTTAAATTTTGTAATATCAGTTATGTCCCTCCCCCCCCCCCCTCTTTTTTTCAATAACACGTGTGCTTCTACCTTCTTACAAAATTTTCATAATTCTACCGTTCCGTTAAGGTTAAATAAGAACACGTCTAATGTGGAGCATTGGGCAGAGCCCGGATCCTCATTTTTGAAAAATATTATGTTCGGGCCAGGCCGGTCTCGAACTCGAAGTACAAATGGCCCGGACCCTTGCCCTCATATTTCAAAAAATCATATTAGAACTGAATTAGGGGACACGGATTTATAGTCAAAATACATCCAATATTTCCTTCATTAATCAATAGTAATATTATATGGCAACAATACATCCAATATTCATGTGTTATGGATGAAATATATCCATAAAAACAAATTGGAATCAAAGTGCAACTTCATGGAATCAAAGTAAGTGCGGGTTGAGCCCGGACCGAGCCCGAGCCTGATCCGAGCCTGATCCCGCGAGCCTTGGGCTGGGCCCAGGTCCTCAGTTTGCTGAAAAAGCGAGCCTCAACCCGGCCCAAGGCCCACGAAAAATTGATGGGCTCGGGTCGGGCTTTCTCGGATTAGACCGGGTCGAACCCAATGCTCCACCCTAAACAAGCCTAATATTATAAAGAAAATATGAAATTTGTAAGAATATATAGGAAGAACTGATACTAAAAAAAGAAAAGAATATAATGATATTACATAATGTAAGAGAAGGTATAACGGCAAAAAACCCTTAAATAAATGGAATAAGGAGGAGGGAAAAAAATTCGTTGCCGTAGTTCTACTTGCGCGCCAATTCCAAACGCGCACACGCATCGAATATCTCCTCCCTCCTCGCAGACGACACAACCCCCATTCCCATCCTCCAATGCCTCGTCCATATAAGTTTGATCCACTTTGAAATTTCGTCGAATATGTTCCCGGGGCCCTCCCGTATGATCCAATGTATTTGTGAGCGCCGTTTCAAAGACGATTTCCTTTGTTTTGATGCTCGAGGTTATCGATTTGACTGCACAATCGATCGGCTATCAGTGGATTTTGCGGAGTTTGGGAATCTCCGAACACCAGGTATAGTGTTCGTCGCTATCGGTCGTGGAGAATCGTATTTCTAAACTGCGGAGGTCCTATGGGGACAAATGACGTTCCAGGACGTCTTAATTTCCACGGAGAGGCGTTGCAGATGGATCCCATTTTGGGGTTTCGTGAACGGAAGGTGTCGATTGTCGAAAATTGTATATTTTAATGGTTCGATGCACGAGTTGAAGCGATCCTTGGATCTTTCCGACAAGAGGCGCAGACGGGATATTTTTATGGCATTGTTCTAACTGGGATACCAGTTTTTGATCATTCTGCTCACAGAAAAGGTTGTAGCATTTCCGATCTTTACTAGTTGGGAGGGATGGGTGTATGGGCGGTTTGATAAATATCTGAGTGCATGACCAATATTGCTGGGGAATATAATGCAAATCAGTTCGTTGAATCTAAGGTAACCAGACACTAAAGTACATATGAGTGTTCTCTGCGAGTAAACATTGGCAGGGAGATGCTGGAATTTAAATTTCATCACACCATTTCACAAAATAAATATAGAGTCGCTCAATTTTTCAACATGGATTTGAGCAAGAATTCATGTAGCTGACCCTACTTAAAGTGGGAGAAGGCTTTGCCATCACACCATTTCACAAGCTTGCCCTAGAAAAATCTTATCTAATCATTCTTAAGCGAGTGTTTTGATGTAATGCTAACTGTTTGGCATATGTAAATTTGGTGAAATACATAGTTCCATCTCCTCTTGTAACTTCTAAGGACTTTGTTTTGGCGAACAATATCGATCCATCATGTTTGCAAATGCAATAAAGTCATTGTATTGTCAGATCCGAAATTGTTTTGAAAAAAAAGGATATTCCACATAAAAATTAAAACATTATCCTAATATGTGTGTGATTTGTCGTTTGTTTCTCTAGTTTTTCATAGATTTGTTTCTCTAGTTTTTCATAGAACAAGACTTGCATGCATACAACCATGGTGGCAGTTTGGATTATGGTCTCTTGGAATTGTTGGGTTTTTCCATTTAATGGGACGTACTGAACAATTCTTCCTCTGTTAGAAATTTGTGATTCTTGTCGGTTTTCAACACAGTTGATAATCACTTTTATGGTTGCTTTCCCTAGGAATGACAACTCTTTTCACCCACTACGTGCATTTGGTTCGGGAATTAACTGGATTAAGGGTAAGGAATAATCTAGAATAATGCACTATTCCTGTTCGGCCAGAAGAGTGGGAATAGGTGGGATACAAGTAGGTAAGATTGAATAAAGATATGAATAAAGGTGGAATAATGGTCGAGAGAGATGCTCAGAGGGGGGAATAGTTGTACGAGGAAGGAGAGGGGAGGGGAATAACACCCTTATTCTTGGGGGTTATTCGCAAACGAACATGTTCTAGAGTCCAGCTTCGTGCAGCAATACCAAGCTTATGTGCCATGCTTGTTTCAGTGATTTTTCCCAATGGGCTCGGACTTCAGAGTACTGCTCGGTTCTCGCCCACCTTGCTTATTTGTGGGCTTGTTGCTACTGATCTGGATGGAGCATAAAGCTACGGGCAATGTTGAATGGTGAGTTACATACTTCCCCTTGAAATTCAGATATTCAGGATGCTTACTATAATCCCAAGCATGAATCATATCGTTGGCATTATCATGAAACTGTTGGTGCCCTTATAATTATAATCATCGTACATAGTTTCGTCTGTAAAACTGGAATAATTTGTCGCCTTGTTGGGGTGTTCAAGATTTTCTCAAATAATACTCAACAATGGTGTTATGAATGTTCAATATTGTACTGTTAACTTTAATTATAGTCAGATGCTTTTCGAATAATGTAGTGACTGAAAAACATCTGTATGGAATAGGGGGTGATAAGCTAAACACATACAAAATGTTGGAACAAACTAATTTGTGTCTTCGCTTTCAATTTTCAATCTCAATAACAAATACAAACCAATAGCTTAAATTTATAAACTAGTGAAAATGATCTGCACACCATATAAGTTATTATATTAATTACATTCAAAAGAGTAACATATGAATTAATTTATTAGTTTAAACCACATATGCAGAATTGTATCTATATTATATACATATATGTTATACGAAGGTACGCTCGTATAATAATAATGCTACAAGCGAAAATGATTTGCATACTATATAAGTTATTACATTAATTACATTGAACAGTGTAACACATGAATTATTTTACCAGTTGAGCCACATATGCATGAATTGCATCTATATTATTTACATATGTAAGTTATACTAAGGCATGTGTTGTAGTACAAGTCATTCTAATGTACACACTAGTTATATCTTGTACAAGTTATATTACTAGCACATACATAGTTTAAATGCAAAAACTGCCTCAAGTGCGGGGGCGGTGAGGTAATTAAAAATGAGATCAGGCATGTAGCTGAACACCCAAACTTCCTTCAAAATCTCGCCTTGTGCGATAGTCTGACAGTTTGGGGCAACATTGTCGACTGCTTGGATGGTGCGAACAGGAGTTAAGGAGCTCAAAACAATTTCTTTAACTGATTCAATCTTCCTTAGTTTCCTCAAGTTGGCCATAATTCTCAGATTATTCTACTAAACCTCGATTAATCAAACTAATTTCTCTCCCTTATTGGGTTCTATTAGCACTCTGCAACTTGAGAATTGATTCTGGTTCAATGAGATCCAAGTCTGGGTTATCTGATTGGTTTGAGTTACCAGTTAATCAGGTTTTGTAACATCTAGAATATACCAAATCACCCAATCCATGTCTTGATGGACGACAATAATCTCTGCTATAGGCCTATATAAGAGTGTCTGCTCGGCATATGAATATAACATGCCCTGTAGGTTCTAATTTCTGTTGGACACTTCAATTACACTATTTACACAGAATAACGACTACTGCTGGTTTATATGTTTAAATAGGATATGTTATGCAAAGGATAGAGAATGAGACAGTCATGATCACCTCTTGATACTCTATGCATGTTATAGGCGTCAAGATCAAGAGGCGACTTAAACTTCAAATCTTGCATGTAGCTTTGTATCCAATCAGAGCTTTAAACTGATGCTGCATTCAACCATAGCTAACCCAGCCCCTTTTTTTTCGAACGATATGCCTCTGATGAAATGTACCTGTTCTTAGAAGACCGATGCAAGCAATAGTGAATAGACACATGAATTACGGCAAAGGTTGATTAAAGTGCAAAGAAGTCCAACGTCCACATTATTTCTGGAGAAACAGGGATTTACGTTTTTCAAACAATTGTGTGTAATAGGTTGGATTTTGAAGAAATTCCTTATATACAAGACCTATAATATAGCAGCAGAAACTGGTTTCATTTCTTTCAGAAATCCCAATGTCAGCTTATGAATGAAGATGAACTATATAATGACATTGTCAAAATGTTCTCATTGTACTGAGAGTACCATTGAATATGTTAGTGGGATTTGCCACACAAGTTATTGCTGTAATACTATGTGCTTAGAAGTAAATAACTATACATAGATCACGACCAGAAATGTGAAGTTCTATACTTATTAACAAAATAAATTTGAATCATCTTCCAATAATCTTCAACCCATGTTTTGTTGAGAACCAATTGTGATTTCTACCTTGTCCACCTTCATGAGATGCTGCTTTTTTGGTCTTTATTCTAGATGCGTTCTGAGGTAATCGATTCAGCTTTTTATACTGAGATAGATTGCTCATGCTGACCTGAAGGCAATCTGGTATCATATTTTGGGTGGCAATGCTGGTGCTGATGTAATCAAGGAGCTAATGGTATGTTCTATCTTTTTAATCGGCCACAATTTATTAGCCATGAAAATGCCTCATTGTTTTTGGTACTGAAGGATGTGAATAAATCCATCAATGTGTTGAAAGGGACCCGATGCAGTTCATATAGTTCCTCCAACAAACCCTCTTAACATATTTGTAAGGACATTCGCTGATGGCAGGAAAAGAATAGAGTATTCCAGTAGCATTTCTTGCTGCTATAGGTGCAATGAGCTTCTACTAATAGTATATGTTTGCAGTTGGATCTTGCAATAAATGGAATTTTGAATTAGTTATTGCAGCAAAGTGCAAGCCGCTAGTTTAAAGAATGATATCATTCTTTAATCATTCCTAATCTATTTTTCCACTCTCTTTTGTACTCTGTTTACATATACAAGTAAAATAAAATTGATTCGATCAAATTTGTGTGAAAGTATCTCAAGTTCTCACCATGGATTTTTTCATAAAAAAATATATCTACCATGCACTTTAACAGCTAGTACTTACAGTTTCCATGTCTCTCCCCTGGAAGAAGAAGCTAGAAGTAGTTTCCAGAGACGATGTTTGAGACTTCTAGCTCTAGTTTCTGGGAATTTCGTTGCGGTAAAATGCGAATTTGTAAGCAAGTAATTATTCAAAATTTACTGCATAGCCATAGTTCTTGATTATCTCCGTAGTTGTTTCTGGATGGTTGAACTTGCCATTTCAATTATTTTTTCTTGCTTTCTGTGGAGGTTATTCCTTTGAAACCATTAATCTTCTTGCAATGTATTTTCTGCTTCGATTTAATTCTTTGAGACGTAGACCCGTAGAACTGAAAGTGTGAAGCTAAAGAAATGACCACTCCATGCATGAAAGGTACTTGCTTCCTTTCTAATATTTTCATGGACAAACTGCCATAAGTGGTGGGTACTTTGAGATCAAATGAGCCACGTATTCCAAATTTCCAAATACCTGTTTCATGTGCCAGTTAGTTAGCACGCTTCTTTCATCGCCTAAGAGCTGCCAGTTGGCAAGTCCTTGACGTTGGAGGGACTTCAATCTTGATCACTACAATTTCAAATCTTGAATATGAATGGTTTTTTGTTTGCCATTGGAAACCATGTGCTATGTTTGGTGGAAGATCTGACGCTATCTGTTGCAGGGGCCTACTGCGTTCTGAATGAGTAGCTCCAAAGATTGCATACAAGCTCTCCAAGTTGTCACTCTTCTGAACTGGGTTGATACCACTTTGGTATGTTTTACCCTCCCCTTTCTCTGTTTTACCTCTTGCAAGTTAAACACATGGGATATAGCACGCAAAAGACGGGGGGAGTTAAATTTCCACACTTAGCTTGAGTATGATTGAATTGTCTGTTTACCCTCTTGCGTCATTTATCAGCTTACCGAACCTATGGAGATCAAATTCCGCAATTTCAGTCATCATGATACGATCATCGGAAATAGAATTACCACCAATGATTAAAGAGTGAGTCTGACAATGGGGTCCTTAATGCATAGGATTCCATGAGCAGACATTTGTTGTCCTCCTGCTCTTCTCAGACGTGGGAGGAGTTCCCTTCTCAAGGGGCAAAGAGGTATTTGTCTATTTAGATGCACAAACTCCTGAAGCAGTCTCCTGTTTTTCAAACAGGATGTCTTAAAATTAGCTTCCCCTGCATCTACGATATACTGTCAATGTTTGTTTGGAACAGAAAAATAGCGGAGCTTTAGGATGGTCAGACTTAGGGCTGTCAGGAAAGCTCGAGCTCGATGAGCTCAACTCGGGCTTGACTCATTAAGGGCTCGCGATCCGGACTCGAAACCTTAACGAGTTCGAGCTCGAGTTGGGTTTTATGGCTCGTTAGCTTGTTGAGTCGAGTTCGAGTTGGGCATTGTTCAACTCGGAAACTCGACTCGATAACTCGTTTCCCCTCTTAATAAAAAGTTGAAAACATATATACCGAAACTTTCACATTGAATTTGATATAAAATAGAGGTTAACATTTTGCTTGCCCAAAAAGCTATAGAAAACAGTATAAAAAATCAAAATTACAAATGTCATTTGCATAATTTAATGTATAAAATAGAACAATGGCTTGTTAAGAGGTTCATAAGCCTGCTCATTTTGAGGCTCGTGAGCCAGCTCAGAAACTCATGACTCGATAAGAGGCTTGTGAGCCAGCTCAGAAACTCGTGACTCGATAAGAGACTCATGAGGCAGTTCGAACTCGATGAGTTCGAGTTTGAGGAGGTGATCCAGGGGTCGACCCTTATCGAGCCCGAGTTCGAGCCTTAGATTTCTTATCGAGTTCGAGTCCGAGTCCGAGTTGAGGCCAACTCGGCTCGTTGAACTCGATAGACACCCCTAGTCAGACTCCAGAACCATCACTTTGATTTCCTTAGGAAGAATCTATGGAACTATTAGGGTGTGTTTGGATAGTAGGTTTAGGTGGGTTAAACTGGTTGCAGGTAACCCATTTTTGGGTTTTGGTGTTTGAATAGAGGGTTAAACTGTGGGTGGGTTAGAAGCGGGTTTATTGTGATATGATTGTATTGAAGTTTGAAAAAGTGAGTAGTTATTGTGATGTGATTGTATTGGAGTTTGAAAAAGTGAGCAGAAGTGGGGTAGTTTATAATTTTTATATGATATGATGGTATAATATATTATTTTTAATGGAATTGATGATGGGAATTGATTTATTTAATTTTTAAAAAGATAAAAGTGGGTCCCACTTAGAAAGAGAAAAGAGTGCGTTAGGGAGGGTAAACCACCCCAAGGGGGGTTTACTCCCCTAACCGAACATGACCTTAGTGTAACATCCAGAGACTACACTTAGACCGTTATTGAGGAACATTGACCTTGACAATTTATTTTGGCCTCGGGTTCAATTGGACTCCACTTGTGTCATTCCGAACTTCGTCGATAACACTTGTGTCTTTCTTCCAGTTTCATAACTACACAACGATCCTCACAAAATAAAAACTATGTATTTATGTTTATACCCATGCTATTATCATCCAGAAGTCAAACTATCAGATATAATAGTCAAAAAAACTAAAATACATTTTTTTTTAGAAAATAATACCCACCTCCCTTACACACAACTCTAATATGCTTATCTTTGGTCGTCCCCCTCTAAATGGATTAGGATTATAAACTTTGATTCTCTTTCTCTGGAATGGAAACCAGTCTCTTCCCATTATCATTGTGGTTTCACTTGGATAACCTAAACATTGACTTGTGAAACTTGATTTTGAAGTGATTAATAAAAAAATCCCATTGAGTTCTTAAATCTAAAACATGACTCAGGGGAAGTGTGTAGACACATGGGGATATACACAATGTTCGTGTTGGAATAGATTCGATCAACAAGACACAAGGATGAAAAACAATCAAAATAGAAAACACGTATACGATACACAAGGTCATATAGTAGTTTGGCAATACGTACATTCCACTACTACTGCCATGATAGTATATGGGATTATAATTATCATCTCTCTCTCTCTCAAAAAAGATCAAGTTTCATCATTCCAAAAAAGGCACAACGGTGCCCAAATCAGTATTTAGTACAACTGGAAAAGACTTCCGGTGAGCACCATATATTCAAATCGAACATAAAATAGCACTTACTTATCTTTATTCTACCTTATTTCTCTTATTCTTATCTTTCCAGCCAAACAGAAATAGTGCTTATTCTAATTTATTCCTGAATTGAATGGCCCTTTAGCTTTCTATCTACACCTCAAGTGTGGAATTTGTCTAATTAATTGTAATATTTAAGCTTATGATTAAGAATAGTAGTTGATCATTCTCGCATCTATGGCCTTAGATGCAAAGACAAATTGATCACCAATTTGTAGGAAGAGAGAGAGAGAGAGATGAATATGGGCGAAGTCGATGCCTCATTATATTTTAACTGTAAATACAGATTATTGGATGGGTAATCTTGTATTACCGAAATAGATAGAAGCACAAGTACTGTTGACAAAGTTTCCAAGGACATGCTTAAAAATTCCTAATATTTATTCTTTTGCCAATTGTTTAAGCTTTTATTTATTGGCGTCACATCACTAACGAAAAAATTAGTATATTCTATCAGCATACTAAATAAAGATGTACTAAAGGCCATTATACAACTTCTTTCGTAGTGTCACATCACTAACAAGAATTATTCCTTTCAACACATTAAGTAGAGATATAACGAAGGAGATATATCCAACTTATCTCGTAGAGTCACATCATTGACAAAAATTAATCATCTTAACATAGTATAAAGATATACCAAAGGAGACATATCCTCCATGAAACTTATTCCTCGTCATATTATACGTCCAACAAGTGGTTGAAAGTAGACCTACCCAAATTGCGGATTGGATTGGGATTCTAAAATCTCCTGTTCAAGGCTCACGTTAGGTCGGTCCAGGAGTCATACTCCAAGATTCAAGCCAGGCTCAAATTTGGGTTGGACCGATTATTGAGTAGAATGTAAACTATTTTTTAATTGTTTAATCTAATTTATTGAGATAATTAAGTTTTTTTAATATCACCTAATCTTTCTAAATCATATAACAATAATAGGTGTTACTTGGCATGTAAACTATAAAATCTGATTTAATATAGATAATGTAAAATAAAACTCTAAGTATGTTATATTAAATGTATCTAAAATGTAGTTGTTTAAACCCATATTTATGTGCGTGTCTGGTCGAGTTTTGTGACACATGTCCACAGCCAGCTCAGTTGACAAACGGGCTAGAGAGCGGGCCTAACTGGGTTGGCCCATTTATGAAATCTCTTGGTCCAAGTCCGACCCATTCCTCCGGTCCATTGGCCATATCTAGTTGAAAGAGATGCTTCCCATGTTGCAAGCATTGCTCTTTCAATCTTCCGACATTTTTTGTGCAGATTACGACAATACCCCTCAAACGAGGCATTTTTATTTTTAATCTTGTTTTATCCTTTATTTTTCCGATCACATCATTATGAATCCGATCTTTTCGTGTGTGATCACACATCCACCTAACATTTTCATTTTTTTCTACCGTCATTCTTTGCAGATGTCTATGGTTCACATGCAAACATTTTGATCCATATAGCATAACAAGTCTCACGATTGCTTTGTAGTACTTTCATTTGACTTTCAAAGGGATTTTTCTATCACAAAGAACAGTAGAGGCTACTCTCCATTTTAGCCAATATGCATTTATTGTATGTGTAACATCTCCATCAATTTCCCTATCTTGTTGCAAAATAGATCTCAAGTATCTACAAGAATTTTTTTTCTAAATGTTATTGTCTCTAATCTTCATCTCGAGTCCTTCATCGTTGTTTCCGTCAAATATGCACTCCATATAAACAATCTTAGACCTACTTATAAAAACCCTTTAGTCTTTAATGGCATATCTCCAAAGCTCTATCTTCTCATTTACTCCATCTCTTGTCTCATCAATCAACATAATATCATCAGTAAACAACACACATCAAGGTATCTCATCATGAATGTGACTAGTCAACTAGTCCATAATCAAAGTAAAAAGAAATGGACTCAAAGCTGAACATTGATGGAGACTAAGCATATCCTTTAGAGCGTTAATGTATAGGATATGTACTTGTCTGTTCTCCAAAACTCTTCACAATATCTCTTGTGGGGCTGAATCATAGGCCTTCTCTAAATCAATAAAAAATCATATGGATATTCTTCTTTTTATCTTTATAAATCTCCATTGTTCTCCTCAACAATTGGATATCTTCAATAATTGAGCGACCTACCATGAAATTATATTGGTTTTCAGTTACTTTGAAAACTTGTCTCAGCATTCTTTCAATCACACATTCCCAAAATTTCATACTATGACTCATCAATTTGATACATGCAATTTGAACAAATTTGAACGTCTCCTTTAATCTTTTAAAGAGGAATCATAATGCTTCTCCTTCATTCTTCATGTATTTTCTTGCTTCGCCAAATAACATTTTATAAATTTGTGAATTAAATCAAACCTCGTTCACCTAGATCTCTCCAATTTTTTTATAGGAATGTCATTGGGTCATACCCCTTTCTCATAATTCATAACCTTTAAAGCCTCCTCTACCAAGGATCATATGATGGAAGAAGAGGACACTCGAGGATTGGGATCCATAGAAGCTTCCCCCAACTTCTCAGAGGTGGTTGTTGCCATGGGAAGCCACGTGTCATCGTTGTTGGTGTACATACGGAGGGAACAAGTCGTGGAACAAGGCTTGCTTTTGGTACGAATGGAGTATCTAGAATATTATCTATCATTACTTAATTAGACATAAAGCTAAAATATTTTTATTTGTAGGTATAGATTTTTAATTTTATAACAAAGAAGTGTCTTTTCAAATGCTTTGTATAAAGAATGTTCAAGATATTATCTTAGGACTACTAGTTCGATTAAGCAGAAGACTACTTAAATTTTGCTTGTATTAAGAAGATAAGATGGAATCTCATAAGCCATTCATCCTCAGTTATAGTTGTCTCCAAAGTACACAACTCATCTTCGAAGGTAGACCGGGTGAGAATAATCTACTTCACATGCCTCCACGAGACGATGTCACGTTCAAAAGTAAATACTGATCCAATAACACTGTTTTTTTGGACCCTTTCGTTATTCCTACATCATCATACCATTTTAATGGAGAAGCTTACCTACCATAATTCAAATTAAGGTAAATAGTTCCCTTCAAATATCTTAGTACTCGAATTAGAGCCTCCTGATGATTATAATTACAATAACTTGTGTGTATACTAAATTTGACAAGCAAGAATACATTAAACTTCTTATAATATGTAAGTACTCGAGTACGAAAGAAGAAATCCATTCTTGTTTTATAAATCATTTCGGATTTCTCAAAATGATTTCTTGTAGCTTTGTTATTTTGGCATTTAAAATTTTCAAGTATTTTCTTAACGCATTGAGCTTAAGAAACGGAAACCACATCAATTGACCTCGTTAGTTCCTTCATCTTAAGCTCGTTACTTAAGAACGTCTTGATTTTATTGATAATCCTTATATGTAAGGTAAATAATAAGGTTTTTATCACTTGTTACCCTTTGAGATATTGTAATATCAGTTATGCTCCTCCATTTCTTAGAATATCACTTGTGCTCCCGACTTGTTTCACATTTACCATTGTACCCCCAAGTTAGTTATCATTCATCTGCATCTCAAACGGACGTTAAATTTTGGGACACACAGGTAATTAAATTAACTAACTTGGATAGATATGTCCCTTCACTCTTCCTCCCTCCTCTTCCTCCTCCTCCTCCTCCGCCGACAACATCCTTCTCCTCCGCCCCCTCCAACAGGTCATCCTCCTCCACCCCCACCTCATTAGCTCTGCCCCTTTAAGGCCCTCCTCCGACAACCTCCTCGTCCCCAACCCTGCCCCCTCCAGCAGGTCCACCTCCTCCATCGCCCCTCCTCCCCTACCTCGTCCCCTCCAGGCCCTCCTCTAACCACCTCCTCCTACCTAGCCCCACACCCTCCAACAGGTCCTCCTCCTCCTCCCCCTTCCTCCCCATCCTTGCCCCCGCCAAGCCCTCCTCCTCCTCCCCAAACCCACCCCTCCAGCAGGTCATCCTCTTCGTCTGCTCGCTCCTTCCCAGCCCCGCCCCCTCCATGCCCTCCTTTGACCACCTCCTCCCCCTCCCCCACCCTACCCCCTCCAGAAGGTCCGCCTCCTCCTTCATCCCTTCCTCCCCATTCCCGCTCCCTCCAGGCCCTCCTCCGACCACCTCCACCTCCCGAGTCCCACCCCCTCCAGCCCCTCCTCCAAACAATCCCCTTCCATACTCGCTTGAACTAGAAGGAGTTCTACCGTTCTCTGGCATCCTTTGCAAAATCTACCTTTGAGCAACACAACAACCAAATTTCGTCTCCTCTGCCTCCCTGGGGCTCTCAAGGAAGGCGAAGGTCCGAAAGAGGTGGAGGGAGGCAGAGTGAAGATAGGGGAAGGAGGGGGGCTAGGTTTGTTTGGTCAGTTTTTTCCCTCTTAATCACAAATTGGTTCAAATGAACGATGGTTAAGTTGAACTCATTGACTGTCAAACTAATAGAAGGGCGCAAGTGATAAATGTAAAAGAAATCATGGGCTCATTTGATATTCCAAAAAAGGGAGGGTATAACTGATATTGCAATATCTCAGAGGGGCACAAATGATAAGAATTGTAAATAATGATATATCTTCAAGATGTAATACCCTCGTCTCCATTCATCTTGAAAGACACATATTAGATTTATCAGCTTTAAAGTCGCATGACAAAATTGCTTGTACACTTTAACATGTCAGTCAGTTCATGCTTTACTTTCAGAACCATTTCAGCTACAGGTCTAGATGATGATACACATGTACATATTCTCTCTCTCTCTCTCTCTCTATATATATATATATATATGCATGAGAGGAAAGTGAAGAATCCTATAAGCTGCGTTTGATTCAAGGGTTATCTAGGAGAGGATAACTCATTTTTGTGTTTTGGAGTTTGGTTGATGGGTTTAAAGTTGGGAGGATTTGTGTGATGTGATTATATTGAAATTTGAAAAAACTAGTAGTTATAATGATATGATAATATTGAAATTTGAAAAAGTGGGTAGTTGTTGTGATGTGATTGTGTTGAAGTTTGGAATAGTGAGTAGAAATTGAGTATTTTATGATTTTTAGATGATGGTATAATATATAATTTTTGATGTAAACAGAGTGAACCTAACTAGTGGGTTAAAAATATGGATTTTGAAGGGTAACCCACCCAAAGTGGGAGGGAGGGGGGTAACCCCAACCAAATTCCCTCATATGGTTACAAATCTAGAGAAATAACCCATGCTCATACTTTTCCTTTAGTTAATGTAACGGTGTTGTAATCACATTCTTTCTTGTATCTTATTAAATTATATTGCAAATGTTGTAATAAGACGTACCAATGTGCTGTGATGTAAATGAGAAGAAATTTAGAATGTTAGCTGTTGAGAATCGCGAAAGCAAACACATATAAACAAGATAAATCAAGCACGACAAAAGCACACAATTTTTTTTATTATAATATTTTTTAATCATGTTCAACCAAAAAAATTAATATAAAAAATATATTATAATCATAAAAAATTAATATATCACATAATCAATATAACATTTATCATTCCAACTCTTTTCAACCTTGCAAACCATCCAAACAACTACTGTTAACCCTTGCAACCTCCTATGAATAGTGCTACTTGTCTCAGACTCTCGAGACGATAACCGGATGGTTTGCTTCAAAGCTCAAAAAGGCTTTTATTTTATGTTAAACTAATTGGTCCAGTATCTAGATCTGGGGGATCCAAACACCTTTCTGAGGCCCATATGCCGAGGAAAGATGGGGCCCATCTTGATGCATACGTGCGACAAAAAGGGTAAAAACGACACAGGTCCAAAAGGGAAATCTTCTCTCCCGTGTAATTCTCGTAGGTTGAGGGGGCTTGTCGTAAAAGTGAAGAATAATACAACCTGACGTGGACAAGTGGATGGTGATGTGCGTCCAATCTGGAGCTGACGGTTCCATCAAACGTAGTCTCGTTCCAGGATAGGGACGATTATTCTAATATTCTCTTAGCGTATTTGAGAAATTATCGGATTTAATCGAAGACGGATTGAATATGGATATAGATTGGAAAAAGTTACTTAATACGGATATGAATATGGTAATGACTTTAATATCTGAAATCGGACATCCAATCTGGATTATTCTAATTATATGACTTTAATATGGTAATGACTCACATATTCAAATACAACATTTAATATTGTTTTTTATATATTAACTAATATAATATAAATACGATCTCATATTATTATTTTAGTATTATATATTATATAATACAATACATTAATTATATTAATAAAGTCTCGTTTGTTTAGGAATGGACACGAACAAAATTCACAAAATCTGGTCCTCCTTTTTTGCTTCCGATCAAGAACGCAAGTCATCTTGATGCTCCCTTTTTATTATGATGAAACTTATTTATATTTCAATGTCATTTTTAAAATTCATTATGAACTTTATAAAAATTCAGTTCCTATTTGTATGTGTCTTTATTCTATCCATATTCGGAATCCACGTTTATTGGATCTATATTTGGATTCACTCTTTACTCGATTCATATTGAGGCGAATATGAATATAGAAATAAGCATATCCAATTTGTATCCAATTCATTTTCATCCCTAGTAGTGGACCGGTCATACATTAGCCCAAGGCCCTAAATTTCGGTTTCAGTCACCATTTCGGTATCGACCAAAATAGAATTTCGGAGGAATTTCGGTGGAATTTCGATTGGAATTTCGGTCATTTTTTTGTACCAGAACCCCCATATTTCGGTCATTTCGATCGAATTTCTATTTCGATTGGATATCGATATTCGACAAAAAATCGAACGAATTTTGCTGAAATTTGAGGGCATGCCTTACCCTCTCCTTCTTGAAGGTGCATTCCAAATTAAGATTGACCCTCCCGTTCTTCTGCATCCGATTCCCATCGATAACGAGATCGTTGAGGAGTACATGGAAATTGGATTTTAAGTTCCTTAAAATACTGGGACAACATTCCATTTATTGCCAATTTTGATATATTTTAATGGTCTGGTGTGGCTTCCACTTGAAAAGAATCCCAATAAATAAGTCAAGACATTCCATTAAGATGTAAACACATCGAACCTGAACAAATCTATATTTTTTAGGTTCGACTCATTTATTTTATTGAGCCTAAATTTGTATTAAGGTTCGATACGTTTATTTTTGAATCGAATCTGAACCGGACTTCTTTCTAATTGAATCGAACCTAAGCGAATATGGAATTTGAGAATTCTCTAATACGGGGGAGTGAAAAGAAAAGAAATGGAAATATATATATATATACACACACACACCCACACACCCACACACGTGTCTCCATAATAAGAATAAACATTCATCCATTTGTTTAATCTAACTCTTCTCCATCTTTTTAAAAATTAGAGAAATAAGTATTCGTCCTTTGGAAAAAAAAGTATAATTATATTTTTATATCCGTTCAAATGAAGATAAGGAATAATGTGGGGATATGCAAAAAGTAAGGTTTATACTTGTTCTTTTGATTTGAGGATAAAGAAGGGAAATGTACCAAACACATAGATGATAGATGTTGTAACCACGATGGAACTATTTATTTGAGATAGTTCATACCGAGACAAAATCTACTTATTCCATAGATATCCTCTTATGTCCAAACAAAGTTCATTTATCATGGGATAAAATCCATTTGTCTCAAAATAAGATCCACTTATGCATATAAAGATTTGTAAATGAGTATGCGTGCATTTATCAAGCTTTTAACAAATCGAACCTAAGCGAACTTATGATTTTTAGGTTCGGCTCGTTTATTTAATAGAGCCTAAACTTGTGTTCAAATTTAGTTCGTTTACGTTCGAACCGAATCTGAATCGAACTTTTAGCGAACCGAACCTGAATGGATATTGAACTTGAGAATTTTCGGATACCTCTAAATCTTGATCGGAAGCTCCTCTATCAATCGACAGTCAGATGTGCGGCTGTGGTTTGAGTAAATACGTCGACTACAATTATTTAATGTCCTTGTTCACAGACAAAAATATGGAACCCAACGTTAATTTCCACATACATAGCGAAATATTTTTTTCCTAAAACCGGAAAGTAGAATATTAAATAACAGTAAAGCCCAATTTTTTCACGGTTGCAGTGGAGAAAAATGGAACACAGTTTTCTCGTTATTTCGGGGATTTGTCTTCGAAAGATTGTTTACAATTTTGTATATCATGGTTTCTCATGGATGTTCTTTGTGATATGTATACACACCTCCTTGCAAAATAATACAAGCATGCCTAAATCTCGCGGAGCTCTTATTTACAACCAATGTACGCTCCCTCTATGTCTCCGTTGATGACACCATCATGTTGTAAACTGTAACGTCCCGGACTCAGGTCACCGGTCCGTTATCGAGGAAAACTGGTCCAAACGACTTGTTAGGTATGGCACTTTGTTTGGGGTTGGGGTGTTACAGAAACATATCCTATCGTAAGCAAAACTAATGATCAAACAAGAGATTCACGTACACTCACACAACTCAAGTCAAGGATTAACTATGATTCGATGATGCACGTATCTTACTTGCTCACACCAGATTCTCTCTTTGTATTCTTGTGAATATATTTGGAGTGCAATCAACAGTTGTCCCAAGAGCCTATTTACGCCCTGAGATTGAATTTAAGGTTACATGGAGGTGCACGTGATGTTAACAATATACTAATGATACATAAGAGAGCAGATCCTCTGTTGTACAACAGAAGATTGGTGTAAAATCATAAGTATTTTCAGATTTGTATCATGTAATAAAGCTCTAATTATCCTTTTAGCAAATCTCAAATACAATTAGGAAAAATTTCTCACATTTGTGGAAGTGAAGAAATTTGGAAAGTTGCAAGATGTACTTTTATATGAGGTGATGTGCTATAACATCTCCTTTTCCATCTAATTGGATGGCCTAAAGTTTAATACATAGACATATTGATAGTTTTCACATAATCTTCCCCATAACACTAATCATATAATTGAGGTATAAGAGAGCCCTTGAGGGCAACCGCTCATTGTTCTCCAAAACGATAATTTTGTGAAGGGGAAGAGAACAAAGTATGGTATGAGCATTGGATGTAAGCACGATATCGAATCACTATAAATTTCCTTGTTGCGCAGATTAACATGTATCTTTTGCTCGGTCTGTTGTTCTGTTTTTTCTAGTAGTAGGATTCGAACGCGGGTCCTTTAAGGTGGATGTACACTGTCAGTGACGGAGAGAGGGGGGGGGGGGGGAGAGGGGCGGGTGGGGGCTTAGCCCTCCCGGCTCTCGACCATAATCCCTATATATGTTTAATATATAGCACTATATATAACCTAAATACATTATTTAATAATTGAAATTTACATGTTATGTATAATAACCTCCCCAATATCTCAACAAAAAAATCAATATATTGGGAATAAAGCAGTTGCTCCTACCACACTTTTCCGCATTTTTTTTATTTTTGAAAAATATCACCACATATATTTATCTATATATCCCTCCAATATATCATTCAAATTTCGTCAGAAATAGAGACTAGTGTAGAGCATTAGGCTGGGCCGGCCCAAACCCGACCCTGATCCGACTCGTAAAAGCCCGGACCCGACCCGAACCCGATGTACAAATGGGCCGGGCCCGGGTCCTCATTTTTCAAAAATATTATGCTCGGGCCGGGCCGAGCCCGAACCCGAAGTACAAATGGGCCGGACCCGGGCCTTCATTTTTTAAAATATCATATTAGAACTAAATTAGGGGACATGGATTTATAGTCACAATACATCCAATATTTCCTTCATCTATCAATAGTGATATTATATCGTAACAATACATCGAATATTCATGTATTATTGATGAATTATATCCATAACAATAAATTGGAATCAAAATAAGTGCGAGTAGAGCCCGACCCGAGCCCGACCCCACGGGCCTTGGGCCGGGCTCGCGTCCTTTGTTTGCTAAAAAAAGCGGGCCTCGACTATGGAAAACTGATGGGCTCGGGCCGAGCTTTCCCGGGTTGGACCGGGTCGAGCCCAACGCTCCACCCTAATAGAGACCCTTTACCCTCCATCTAGAACAGGTAATTTTAACGGTCTAAACATTGTTGTAATCAACCTGTTCTAGATGGAGGGCATATGAGTTTTTGTTTCTTACGAAATTCGAATGACATATAGGTGGGATATATAGATGAATATACATGGTGATATTTTAAAAAATAAAAAAACTCGAAAAATGGGGCAGGGACAGCCCCATTGCACTAATATATATAATCTAATTACAATAATTAACTATTAACAATGCATGATGTGCATAACCATACACTGATACATCTTTATATGTCCATCATCATATGTGCTTGTAAACCGTCATAGATATGTATTTTTTATGATATATTATATAGATCATGATTTTCTTTATATTTTCTTTGCATGTACGGATATGGAGTTGGATACCTCTTTCATTTTTTTGGATCGTAAAATATATATGGTTACATATTTTTCTAGTGTATACATACATGGGTACATATACCTATTTCTATCCGTATGTTTGCAACCCTCTGTATCCATTTTAAAATAGATATGCAGATAAACGTACACATATAAAAATATATATAATAAATATGATAAAGGATTGGTACATATATCTATATTTGTTTGCATCCTTGTAAGTAAAAAGTATTGTATAATGTTACTTGTTTGAAAATATTAAATCTAGTGGTATTACTTAATATTATATTAATAAATATATATATTTAAGTGATATGAACAATTTTATAGGGATCTTTTTGTCAATACGACATTTATAGAGATTATTTATGTTAGATTATAAATTTACGTAGGAACTTTTATAAAAATTTATTTCCAATATTAATTTTGTAGGGATCTTTTTGTCAATACGACATTTATAAAGATTATTTATGTTCGATTATAAATTTATATATGAACTTTTATAAAAATTTATTTCCAATATTAATTTCAATCAATTAAGGAATTATTGGAAACTCACCTTATAAATTGAATTCGTTTCCAAGACTCCAACTTTATAGATTGAAACTTCCATTGATGTTCTATATATCCTCCAAGTTTCGCTTAAATCAGATTATTTCTTAATTTATCTTAGTAGTTAAAAGTCCAATCAATATTTAAGAAATTTAAGTCTCGTTTAAGAGAGAAATAGACTTTTAGCCATTGATATAAAATATCAAATGATTTTATCAGAAGAACTACTCCTCAAATATTAACAACTAAAATGACAAGATAAATTACATAAATAATATCTAAATAATTTAACCCCCCAAGATGAATTTTCTGACTTCGTCCCTGTACATTGTTCTAACACCAGGTCACTCCTTGAGTTCGTCTGTTTTTTTATTGCATTGTTGATCGAGTCCATTCCATTGATTGCCTTTGAATTAGCACGGTCCATGGACGACGTAGGGAGCGGTGCAAAGGGAGGAAGGGTAGGCAGCAATTGCTGACAATGGTGAAACTTAAAGTTAGGGGACAAGGAAAAAAAGAAAGAGTTCAAAGTTCAAACTTCAAAATCACTTTTCCTTCAAAAGTATTCCAACAGAATCGAACATCAAATGCCATCTTGTCGTGAAAGACAATCATATCGTATGAAGAAAAAAACTCAAATCGTGCTTTTCTTTTTTATCATTAATGGAATGAAATAAAAAATATACTGATCTTAACTCCGCCAAATTATGAGAGAAACCAACAAATCAGACTTAGGGTCCATTAGTTTTGTCCGTTTATTTTCAAAACGAACGTACATTGAATTTCTATTTAGTGGATTCTAATTAAAGCGGATATCGAACTTCAGATTTTTTTTCTAAATGTATATAAGTAATTGTCAAAATAATTATTCATTTTTTTCTTTTTCTTTTGTATCTCACTCTTCTCCGTTTTAAAGAACATAAATTAATAAGGATTCTTCTATTTGAAAAAAAGTAATTGTTATATATTTTTCTTTTTTCTTCAACATAAATTAATAAGGATTCTTCTATTTGAAAAAAAAGTAATTGTTATATATTTTTCTTTTTTCTTCAAACGAGAGATAAGGAATATGGTGGAACAAGAATAAGAGACAAATGACGTTTATATTTGTTTTATTGGTGTGAGAGATAAGGAAGGGAAAGTACTATATACATAGGCATAATTGATGATATAAGTATGATGCGACTAATTATCCGAGATAAAACTCTACTGTTCTTTGGGCAACCAGCATAGTCTGCATTTGAGGATATACGCGAAAGGGAACACAGTCTTAAGAGAGTCTCTGGCCGACTAGCTCTCTAGGGCCCTGGGTCTTGTCTTTCTTCTTTCGCAAACATATACTTAACTCGGGATGAGTCCACATATCCATGGACATAATTTGCTTATCTTGAAATAAAGTCCACTTGTCTCAAGATTAGGTTTTGCAAAATTGTTTGTATATTTTTTAATCAGTGTGTGTTGAACTTTTAACGAGCTGAACCTGAACATAAACTTATACTTAGGTTCGATTTATTTATTTTCAAACCGAACTATAATTAAACTTTTAGTGAATCAATCAAAATTGAGTTTTTCTGAAAGTCTTAATAGATAACCTATTTGGATGAAGGATAATGAACATGGTTGATAAAAGGTAAGTGAGATTTATCCATCACTTTTATTTGATTAGTTTGGAAGACATGGAAGAGATAGATACAATAGATAGATAAATAATAGATAATGTAATCATGATGTGTTCGCTTATCTTATTTCATCTCGGAGTATCTTGCATCCAAATAGGGAAATTTTGAGCTGGAATTAAGAAAATTCATTCCTCCATATTTTTCTTGTTTTGCTAACAATTCCATTTTTATCATTTTAAAATGTCGTTAATTAATTTAAACCAAACGATAAATGAAAGTATCTTACTAAGAAAAAATGTAAAAGAATGGATATCAAATGATATCTTTGTAAATAAAATAAATAATATAAGTAGAGCAAATACCTATTCTAGTAAGGTGTGGGAAACAAGAGAAAAATGCAAATTATTTATTTCTTCACAAAAACAATTTGATGCATTCTTCTAACCAAAGGAAGGTGATGTCCAATTTCCAAATGATTTGCTATTGCGAAAAAAAAGAGACATCAATTCCATAACAAGAGAGAGCATCTCCAAATGTACGTTATATACACTAACCCTATCTTCTCCTATTTGTTTTTAGGGACTTTTTACAGTTGTGCCCTTTTAGCTTCAACAATATCAATTATACCCTCTATTTTTTGCAATATCAGCTGTGTCATTACCTCCTTTCATCATTCTCGCTCGTGTTCTTCCGTTAATTTCGCCATTAATAAGATAATTCAAACCATTGTTTATAAAAATGAAAGCTCGAGTTAGTAAAATTTCTTATAGTTGTGTCCCTACAATTTTTGAAAAGTTATATTTGTGCCCTTCTTTTTCTTTTCAATTACATTTGTACCATCGAGATAATGTCCTTTGGGGAAGGGAATGGATGCAAACTAACCAGAGGGCACAGCTATTAATTTTTCCCAAGAAGATAGAGGCAGAAACATGGTTTAAAAAACCTGACCGGATCGGTCGGTCGAACTGATTGGACCGGGAACCGATCTCAACTCGGTCGGTTCGGATCGATTTTATGTAGTTAATTAAAAAAAGAAAGAAAAAATTGGGTCTGATCGGTGGTCGGATCAGGTTGACCTAGATTGACCCAATTTTGATGCTTTAGTATATTTTCAAAAAAATAAATGTTTAAATAATGAAATGATATGATTTTTATCACTTGTGCCCTTCTTAAATTCTACAATTTCAGTTATATCCCTCTCTTTTTTGGAATATAACTTGTACCACTGCGTTCTTAGAGTAATTTTCTAGAAGCAACTATAAATAAATTATTACAATATTATATTCATATATAATGATAGAAAATGTGACTACCTTTTGTAGAATTTTACTCGAAATAGAAAATCATGTTATTCTATTGAAAGATTTGATATTTTCAATGTTTATTTTATTGATATAAATACATATTTACATATATGTATATGATTTTATTGGTTCAAAAAATTGGTTCGACCAGTTGGACAAGTAAATTAAACCCGGTCCGATTTTTTCCTAGTCGATAGGAATGATGACATCATGCTGCCATCATCACTGGTTTGATTGGGTTGAACCAAACCGAAGATTGACCAGTTAAATATCCAATCCAGTTTTTAAAAACCTTGAGCAGAAGTAATATTGTAAAAAAAGAACATAACCAATATCACATAATCTAATAATGGCACAAATGTAAGCAATCATTATTTTTTATACATATTCCTCCATCTCTTTTCTCTTTCTCTCTTTCCTTTCCTTCAAAAAGGGAGACACTTCTTCCTCACACCATACACTTGCAATTCAAGGACATAAGAGAAAGGGACAAAAAGATGGTCATTTTTTTTCTATCAAGAGTTTGAATGCAGATCCGGTTCCAATGAAACAAGTGGGACCCAAATGGTGGACACCTCTCCATCAAACCCTTTAGCATTTCCAATAAAGAAAACGGGTAATATCCAAAATTATCCCCAAAATTAAGATCTCTTTATCATAAAGAGTCCCCATTATAAAATGACTCTAATGGTTCAATTCGATTAAATGGAATAAAAAGATCTTGTAAATATGGCACACCTCAAAAGCTTTTGTAATTAAGAGGTGAATACGTACGTGATTAATGGAAGATTTATGCTAACCTAAATCAATGTGATTGCAACTTAAATGTAACTTAAATCATTGATTGCATTTAACAAAAGAGATCTAAGCGGTATAAGTATTAGTTCAATTGTGGAAAAATCCATGCACTATACACCTACCTTCGATATCAATGATCTTTAAGATTTACCTCAAGGGGGTCTGATACTAAGGTCATGTTCGGGTAGGGGGTGGGGTGGTTTACCCACCCTAACCCACTCCCTTCTCTTTCTAAGTGGAGCCCACTTTTTACCTTTTAAAAAATTAAATAAATCAATTCTCCATCATGAATTCTATCAAAAAAATAATATATTATATCATCATATCATATAAAATTATAAACTACACCACTTCTATTCACTTTTTCAAACTCCAATACAATCACATCAAAATAACTACTCACTTTTTCAAACTCCAATACAATCATATCACAATAAATATACTTTTAACCCACCCCAATTTAACTATCTATCCAAACACCAAAACCCAAAAATGGGTTACCTGCAACCAGTTTAACCCACCTAACCCACTATCCAAATACACCCTAATGGTATCGAGTTGATCATGTTAACTTTCTAGCTCGATCATGTTGAAGAAATTTTAAAAGATCGATATCACAATGTTACTTAGAACACATAGTATATACTTTTCTTTAATTTACTCAATAACTTGCAGGATTTTTACATCACATCCTAAACAATGTAAATTACCTTATCGGTCATCACCTAAAACTAGCAAATTTGTTATTACTCTTACACTATATACTTTATGGTTAACTCTCATCCATTTGACCGTTATAATGTACTAGATTCCATCAAAAATTATATTTATTACTCTTTTGTTTAGTAAATTTACAAATGTATACCATCCTTCCCGTCCTACTCCATCACTCTCCTCCTCCCTTCCTTACCCTCCTTTAGCCACCCTCGATGCCATCTCCCATCCAGTGTTGTCCCGGCAATCCCCACCCCTCAGTAACGCCCCCACACATCCCGAGCCTTGCCCCGACCACCACCACCCTCCTCAAAACTGTCTCGACATTCACCTCCCCAACATCACCCTGATCACTACTCCCCCCTCCCAATGCCACCCCAACCACCACCATCTCGGCCCAGTGCACCTACCCCTCCCAGCATTGCCCCGGTTGTCGCTACCGCTTTACAACGACCCCACCCTTCCCCAACACCGCCTCATATTGTTGCCATCTCTATCCAGTGATGCCAGACAACCACCTCCCCTCAACATGCCCCACCCATCCCAGCACTGCCTCGACCGCAACCTCCCCTCTCATAGCCATGACCCCTCCGCTAACACCGTCCCACTTCCACCTCCCATTCTTAGCACCGCCCCACTACTACGAGGACCATCACCATGTGCCTCGAGGAGAACCCTTGGAGAAGAAGGGGGAGAGGAGGATGTGGAAAGAGGTAGGGAGGTGGACGATCCACGGATTTTTCTTTGGTTAGATTAATTCAAGATTGATCCAAGGTATTAATACAAATAATATTAAAATTGATGGTAACATTTGTAGTGTAAGACGGAGAATGTTTGAAGAGTTAGGTGATAATTACGAAGAATATAGGATGGTGAAGGTTATTTGCAAAGTTTTTATGATTCATGGAGTAAAAATCCCATAACTTTATATCAGGATTTGTTCATGAATATGTCAAATTTCAGGATCTTTGATATAATTAGCCCCAAAAAAGGAAGGTGGACACACGATCTTAGGAATTGGCTTCTCTCACCAAAAAAATTAATTTCAATCCCACGAGGGCAACAGAATCCAACGAACCCACCAATGGCACGACCGTAGTTTTTCCCAACTCCAGTGTCAAATGCCAACTTCCTCTTACTAGTGTACTCGATGGTCATTCCACTCCTCGGTCCTCGTCTCCCTCTCCACCCATCCGTCAAATCCAGACATCCCCTTCAGTCGGCGTCCGATGGAACACAACAACGAGTAGAGGTGGAGAGAGATGGAGATATAGAGAGAGAAGGCGTGTGGTCGTTACCCTCATGCGAGGGAAACCGATAGACGCGTGGGTACAGAGAGAGAAAGAGAGAGCGACGGCATAGTTGCAGTGATTGCAGTGGTATTGCCTCAACGCCACTGCTTGACATGGACTACGAAAGGATCCATAAGCCACAGTCACAGGTGCCCAACTCCATCTGCTGCTCCTTCCGATTTGTGGGTTTTTCTCCGTTTGCTGTTCCTGGCTCTTCTCCTGAGGGGTAGGGCCCCACGTTGGGTCGAGCGAGATCTTAGCATTGTTCGTTGTTTCTAAGCGAGTTTGATAATGGGTTGTTCTTGTTTTTCCCAATGGTGACCAGGGTGGTGGTGTTTCTCCCAGCAAGCTGAGGCTTATGCTCCTTGGTGTGGAGAAGAGGAGAAAGGAAGATGACGAGCTCGAATCCAAGTTCTCTTTGAGATCTGCTGCTGGTGGTGGTGCTGGGGAGCTCGAAGACTGCAGTAAGATTCCATCTGTTTGGTTTTGAGATTTGGGTTCTTGCCCCTTTGTCGATTTGATCCAAAAAGTTCAGATCTTTGGTCATATTTACTTTGAACATAAGCTGTTCGATGGATGGTGCAGATGAACGCGGGGGTTCCGCGGAGGACAGGAGCCCCGATTCCGTTAAGGATGTGGACATTGTGAGCTCTCCATCCGAATGCTCCACTTCATCTGAGATGGGAGGTGGCCAGAGGAACAAGAGCCACGTCTTTGGCAACTCCAGGGGCCTTAGATCCCAGGAGGAGGATTGTGGCGATCCCGATAGCATGCAGTCATCTGCGATGTTTGAATTCCAGAGGGCGGAGCGCGCCTCGCTCAGACCGGCTGTTGTGCCGCCGTTCTCTAAGCCTGCACCTTCGAAATGGGATGATGCGCAGAAGTGGATAGCGAGCCCAACAACCAACAGGACTGGCAAGGGAGGAGGAGCACAGGTGAAGAGGACTGGAGGTATCGGTTATGGCAATAGAATTGCTGCCACGAAGGTTGTCATGGAAGTCATGGCGGAGCCGGATACTAAGAGGATTGACCATAGTCAGATGAGGAAGGAAGGCGGGGGATCGAAGAGTACAAATTGGGTACCTGAGGCTCAGAGTATGGCGGATTTTTGTACCAAATCCGCAGTTTTCATGGAGAGCTCCATTGCTGATGCTGCTAGTAAGTGGTTCATGTGTAGCTTTGTCTAGCAATAGAATCCCGTTTTATGTTGCTTCTTTTATACTGAAAACCTCAATTTGATTGCGCGCATCATATACGCTCGGACTGTTGATCGAATGTTAGACGTTATCACGTTGAAGAAACTGGATATGATTGTCATGATGCACTTGTGAGGTTCTTTATATCCCCGAACTAAAGCTCTCTAATGCAAACATTTTCTTTAATTCATAATTGACCTGAATTTTTATACGCTTTTGTTGTTGATCGTTGAAAGAAATAAATACAAGTCTTTAATCTGTTGCATGACTCCTTGTTCTAGTCTCTCTTGTTTGGATGTCAGCAACAAAGGAAATCCCTTTTCAGAATTTATTCAGACAGGTAATTTGATTTATCAATGAATATGTTCGTCCGGTAAAATTACAGATTTCGTGTGTGTATCCAATCCATCCTTTTTAAAATTCTTCACTTTGTAAATAAGTTTGTATGAGATAAAAATCTAATAATTTTATATCAAAAATCAAATAAGCCCGCATCATTGTCTGAGGAAACCCCTCATCTCAAAAAATGGATCTCATTAAGCGATCTATTGGTATGGGAATGTTTCACAACCCCCCAAAGGTTAGGTCTGTTTCTGTATCATCCCCACCGCCATTTTCCAATAAGATAGGAAGATCTATTGCCGCTGTCGAGGAGTAACCCAGTTACGGGTGAACCTCACACATCTGTATGGTGTGTGTTTGTCTTGCGCATTATTTTAATTTGCATTTGATTTCTCCTATGCACAAATGTACATTCAGAAGGCACCTGAAAGGCAGGCATATAAACATGTGTTTTTGTTCTTTGATGGGCTCTGCTTCCCTGAATGAGTATGAATATGCATGTTATAGATGAAATATATCATACATGTATTCGATTTACTCTTAAATTTTTTGAGCAATTTTCTTTGCTTCACTTACTGTGATACTTTAGATTTTAGGATTGTACTGATGTGCACGCAATTTTGTAGTTAATCTAAGCCAACACGACTCGTCTACATCTTCTCAAATTGCCACTGCATATATTCAGCCCCCATCAACTGTTAGATCCGTCTCTATGCGGGACATGGGCACGGAAATGACCCCCATTGCTAGCCAAGAACCCTCTCGATCTGGAACCCCTCTTAGAGCATCCAGCCCAATCCGAAGTCCTGCATCATCTCCTGGAAGGATTGCACCAACTTCAACTCCAGTGGAGTATAGCGATCACTGTGGATATCCAAACAGAAAGGTGCTCTCTGAAAAAGAGCTTCAGATGAAGACCCGGAGAGAGATCATGATTCTGGGAACAAAACTTGGCAAGCCAAATATTGCTGCATGGGCCAGTAGAGAGGAGGAGGAGCATGATGCTTCGAAATCGCTGAAAACCGTACCTGTTGATGCCACGGAGAAAAATGCTATTGAGATCCGTGCTTCTGCATGGGAAGAGGCGGAGAAAGCAAAATACTTGGCGAGGTTATTATATCGCTTAAACTCTAACTCTATCATTATTTTTGATGGACCATCTGTTCCTTTGAAGGAAGCATGTTTGTCCTCGTGTCACGCACGTGACCTATAGTTTTTGGTTTCTTTGGTTTTAGTATATGGACTGAAAACCAATTGCTTTTTCTAGGTTTAAACGTGAAGAGATGAAGATCCAAGCTTGGGAAAATCACCAGAAGGCAAAAGCAGAAGCTGAGATGAGGAAAGTTGAGGTAATCTTATTGTCCAAAATTTTCCTTGGTTGGCCTTGTCATGTGAACACATATCTCGACGTGCCTAGCTTTGTTTTTTTGCTAACGACGCACTGGATTGTTGTATTTTCGTATCACCTGACATTTCAAATTGGCAGGACATTCTAGAAACATTTATAGGACTTCTCAAACACATAATTTTGCATCCATTATTGCATTGAACTATCTTCCATGGCGCATAACTCAGAATTAGGCTAGTAATGGTAACATTGGGCTTCTTTTGGTTGTGTCTAACTATTGAAGTTTGAAGAAGCCGTCATATTCCGTCGGAGAAATATGCTAATATTCATGTGGTTTGTATTATTTATTCTCTGAGAAACAGGTATTTAAAGGTTTCACACATCGACACCACATATTAGGTAAAGTAGGAATAGTTTCCTAATACAACTATAAATGGGTCGTGACAGACAACCATTCAATTTTCGTCTCATAACATAAAGGAATAGAATGTGAAATTGAGCAATAGGATCATATCGTTTTCTCCTCAAAAATGTTGAAATTAGTCCTCACATCATGCAAATAAACTGAGTATATGATAACATACATCTGTTTATTGTATTACATATCTGCATACGTTCACATATACCACTAGAAAGAACATGACAATAGAAATCCAGATGAAAAACTGGAATCCAAAAGAGATCCATGACTAAACACGCGAGCAGATTGGGAGCACAAAAATGATCTAAAAAAAGAAATCAAAATCCAAATGAAAAACATGATCCAACAAAGATCCATGATTAAACATGCATGCAAATGGGTACAAAAACAATAGAAAACATAGTTTGAAATTTGTCACCTAAGCAGTAAAAAAGAAAGTTAGAAAATCACCCCCTAAGCATTCTAAAAAAAAAGAATTTCCCTTGAAGAAACTATGTCCACGATAGAACCAACACAAGAAGTCATGGTGTGTTCCTCCAAGGATCTGAAAATCCAATTCCACAGTTAAAGCACATCTAGTGTGGCCTCTCTCGAAAATCACTTCATGAATAAAGTCAACATTTCTTTGAAAGCATTTAAGAGAACGAAAAGCAATAGGAAGATCATTTATTGAGTTTGTTATTAACCTCAGTCAGTCCATCATTTCGAAAAAAAACGATCAATTCCGATTAGTCAGGTCAGTGAGGTAGCCGATTGAATAGAGGTTAGTCGGTCAATAGTTGTCGGAGTTTTTATTGTTTTTGCATGATTTTTAAAACTAACTAAGTTTTAGATGCATAACATTTGAATGGGAGATGGTTTTTATTTCATTATTGTAGTATTAAAAATATCCAAATCTATCTAAGTATATAACTATAAAATGAATTATATATTTTAAATAATAAATGAATACAAAATCGGCTAAATCCGACTAAATCCCATAAGTTGTCCGATTTCTGATGAATCCTTCATCAGTTTTCCGACCGATTGAATACCAACTACTGACTTTTGCGAGCTTGATCATTCATAAATAAACACGTGTGCTAGCGCAAGTATACATCATTGGCGATTGCGGAGGAATAGACAGAAGTTCTGGTGTCTAAAAATAGCAGGAGTCGAGAATATACCTTGGCGATTGGGTTGCATACATGTCAAGCCACATCACACCTTACGACAATTGTGGACTGCATCACCCCTCACACTGACACAGCTACATTCCATCAAGTCTGGCATGGCGCATGCATGTGTTTTTAGCAAATGATTCATGATTTTCTAACACTAGTCACAATGCTACATACTACTGGATTCACAAATGTTAACATTGAATTCTACTGGAATCGCAATTAATACCTCCGATAAATCAAAGTCTTGCCATATTTGGCTATAGACTACATATCTTTGTTGGGATTCAAAACAGAAAAAACAGATGTCAATTTCCATATTCTCCTTTTGACAGTTCTACCTTCTGATTTCTACCTTCCAATTTGAATTATTTCCTGCGTATTCATGTTTATTACTACGGGAATAAAGTGAAGTAAATATTTAAATGTGACCCTTGTGAAGCATATGATGGTGACAACAGAATATTCTGGTGCCAAACTTCTAATTTTGGTGCTATTGATTGTCATGCATCTAACCGATCTGAGATTTGTAAAAAAAACCCTTATTCCTTGTTTGCAGCCTCGCAAGTCACAACCCTACATAGTTGACATTCTCTAAGGATGGCACTGCTTAAAAATCTTGAAGCTATTTAGCTTCATAGAATCTTCCTTAATTTGTAACTTGTTATCATTCATGGCTTTTGTAGATCATAGTTAGTTGTGATGCATCTGACTATATGCGGCTCCTGTGGAGCGGGATTGAGGTTCACTTTTTTTAAGGAGTGAGGTTCACTTTCATTGATAGTATACCTTAAAGCAAGCCTCAAGACCGGCGACAACTTTTCGCAATGGCACCTTTTGATGAAATCAAAAGCCATGCTGAATCCCTTGCTATTGCAATTGCAATCATTTATTAACCTTAAATGTCACAATGAGCCTCAACCCGGGTCAAATTAGTAGTTGTTATGTTTGAAAAACCTTATCTAACTCCTTTGAGTATGCAAAAACCACATTATTGGTTCTGTCCTTGTCGAGAAAGCCAAGATTTGTTCTAGGCCCAGCAAGTCAAGTAGCAAGGGAGTACTTGCTCCGGCTAGCTTGTCTTGTTGACTTGGAGTATTGGGAACATACGGAAGTCATCAACCATTTTCCGTTTCTTGCCCATTTGAAATTCGTGCTCGTCTTTATTTGATTTTAGACACTGCCCATTTACTAGTGAGGGCAAGTGGGCCTTTTCCTTGCCTGACTTCGTCTAAGCACTGACAATAAATACCTTTAGAACGGCAGTCATGCTATTGCTAGAAACACCCCTTGAAAAGCACATGCCTGATCTCATCTCCTTTTAAATATCTTTCTCGAAACTTACAGAGATGCCAAGAAGATCTGGGTCGAAGTGAGAACCACCGAAGTTGAAGCTAAAATTTACTTGTAGAGTATATTAGAGACCAAATATATATATATATATTATATTCATATTTTATTCTAAGATAGAATTTAGAAGAATATATATGTATATATTGAAGTTCTTAAAAAAGCTTTTATCTAGTTAAGAACTTTGTTTTAAAAATATAAAGATAGCCAAGATAAAATAAAGAAACGGTTCGGATATAGTGCAAGTTGGCGATAAACTGGCTTATATAATTGTCCTGCAGGACTAGGTCTTGAGGGAAAAAGGACATAAAGGTCAACAAAGGGGAGGTGGCTTTGGCCTCGTCCAGGGTGCCAATGAGAGATGATTCGAGTCTAGGGACAAGGGGTTGGAGTTAGGAAAGAAAAGAGAAAAGGCAAACGGAAATGTTGCTTGCTTGGTGGGGACTGGGGTAGGGCTGACTACCCTCACGTTCTAATCTATCTTCTTATGATCTTTCCTTCCGGGGAAAGGTAGCCTTGGGCAATAAGTCTTCTCGGAAAGAGAGGATGCCAAGGTATGCCCACGAACTGGAGAAGATAGATTGCCGCCTGCCATGAGACCACTAATCTAGACGTAGTCGATGTTGTAATTGACTTTGATTTCAACTCTTCACTTCAATAATGACCAGACTCACTTGAGATAATAGCTGGGTGGAAGGTGAAGAACCATAGGCAAAAAAAGCAATGCTTATGCCTTAGGAAATGAACGAGACAGAGCGGTGTCTGTCCTAAACAAACCCATGCATCTTCTTTATTCTATGTACTCTACCTTTTTTTATTGGAGGACCTTATATATTTAAATTAGAAAATAAGAAATTGATTAAAGGGATAGAAAGACTAGAAAATGAGAAAGAAATGTTTGATAATGACTCATCTTGTTTGAAAGAAATGGTAGTTTTTGAAAAGGATACTGACATTCTTAAGTTCAACTGTGAAAGACTTGTAAGTGGTCTTGCTGGATCTACAAAGGGAAAAGAGAAGTTAAACCATTTTCTTGGATCTAAAAGAAATCAACGTAATAACAATTAAATAGGATTTACTAATGGTACTTTGCCTTATAACAACTTATTACTTAGTCAAATAGGAGAAAAACCTTACTGACATGAACCTAAAAGATGTGTATAAAAGACATTCTTAAAACTTGGTTTTATAGGTGGAAATATTGTAGATTATACGAAATGGATATACACACCATCTCAAAACAGACTAAAAGCTTCAAAGCCAATTGAATCAAGAATGGCACCAATCTCAACTATTGTAGGACAAAGGAGAAGGTTGATGGATTATGGATTTTGGATGCTCCAAGCATATGACAGACAGGAGCTAAGAAGGTTTTTACCATCTTGGAACACAATAAAGGAGGAATGGTCACCTTCGGAAATGACCACAAGGGACATATCGGTAGTATTTGACAAGTTGGTAGAGGTAGCACTACTTTTGATAATGTTTTTTTGGTTAATGGTTTAAGCATAATCTTCTTAATGTTAGACAAATATGTGATAATGGATTTCACATTTTATATCATTCTTGTTGATCTAAAATACTTTGACGATTCCACCAAAGATACTTTGTTGAGTGGAAAAGGGTTCAAATAAATTTAGTTGTTTACAAGTTTAACAAAGATAATGTTTGTGATTTTTCAGTTGCTTGAAATAATGGAATTAATCTTTGACATAGAGCACTTAAACAGGTTGATTAAAAGTAACTTAGTAAGTGGATTGCCAATTGAAAATATTAAACGAAAGACACTTTGTGATGCTTGCTCTTTAGGAAAATTACACAAAAGCTCTTCAAAAAATAAAAAAACATAGTTTCAACAAGTAGACCCTTAAAACTACTTCAGTAAGATCTATTTGGACAAATAAGAGTAGAAAGTCTTAGTGTTGTAGATACTGCCTTGTAATCGTTGATTATTACTCTAGGTTCACCCGGACCATCTTCATAAAAATTGAAGATAAAAAAGAAGGATCTTTCATAAAATCTTCAAAACTAGGTCAAAGAGAAAAGAATAATGAAATTCTTAAAATACGTAACAGATCAATGGCGGAGAATTTGAAAATGAACACTTCAACAAGTTTTGTGGAACATATGGAATAAATCATTTCTACAAGCATCTCAATAAAATGGAGTTGTAGAAAGAAAGATTATAATACTACAGGAATTTGCTAGACTTTTATTAATTAATCAGATTTACCTAAATACTTTTCGGCATAAACAACTTATACCACATCTTATGTACTAAATAAAGTATTAATACGACTGCTCTTAAAAAGATAATTTTTGAACGTTATCATGCTAAAATCCCCAAGATAAGCTATTTCATAGTACTTTGAAGCTATTTATTTGATTCACATTAAAATCATCATTTACCATTGTGGTTACTTCTCTTTATCTCTATATTTGTGACTTTGAATTTTATAAGTTCTATTACTGTGCAATTATTGTTTACTACACAATTCCATCCCCTCTTGTGTCGGATTCACATGACCATTATTGGTGAATGCCCTCATTAACATCAAGCCACTGCTTACAGACTCGCTACAACCTCATGTGGCTCACAAATTTGACATCTTGGATCCTCGCCAATCATGCGGCTCTTATGAGCGTCGATCGCCTCTTGTGGCTCTTGCCCTTGCCCTCACCAGTTACCCCACACACCGATCCAATTGCGAGGATCTATCCTAGTTGTCGTCAAGGTGTAAGTTGATGTTGCTAATTGTGACATTTGGCAACCTCCATTATTAGATGACCTGGGTTCGTCGTCCCACTTGATGTGTTTCCCTTACCATTGCCTCAATTTGAGGGTGTTGCTATCTTAGGCATGCTATTTGCATTATCAGGCGTGAATGGGATGGTGTTCCCTCTACTTTTCCTCGTTGCAATGTGAACCACACGTTCTTGTCATTGCTTCTTCGTCGACATTGCCAACAACACGATCATTATCGATACTTGCACGTATGGCTCTGAATAGATAGATGGAAGGTTTGGGTTTGCGCTTCCTTGCAATAACTTCATGTCAATGATGTCATATGCACACATGCATACAACCATTTCTTCTCCAACGATTTATCATTGTCTTTCTGATCTTGTCGTACAAAATCACCAAGAACATGTCCTCGACGAACTTGAAAATAATCCATAAAATGTGAATCTCGAGATGAGCAAACCCATGAACGAGTGACTCGGACACCATGTTGAAACTTAAAGTAGAGATAAAGGCACGTCATAATATCCAAACATTGATTTACGTGATCAAGGCCCTAAATGTCGGTTTCGGTCACACCATTTCGGTATCGACCAAAATAGAATTTTGGTGGAATTTCGACCGGAATTTCAGTCATTTCGGTCATTTTTGTACTAGGACCCCCATATTTCGGTCATTTCGGTCAAATTTCGATTTCGACTAGATATCGATATTCGACAGAAATTCAACTAATTTTCGCTAAAATTTGCAACTTTTTCAAATTTCAATACAATCATATCACACAAACCCTCCCAACCCTTAACCCACCAACCAAACACACTAAAACAAAAACGGGTTATCCACCCCCAGATAACCCCCAGAAAACCCACCGACCAAATGCACTCTTATTGTTCTCAACAACTTTTATCCGATTGATAAAAAAGAGATGTAATCTTCACTTCTTTTGCAATGGACGTACTAATTTTTTAGATAGAGTAATTCATTCATCAAACGGAGACAATGGCCACAACAGTCCATTACAAGGAACTCTTAGAGTACACAAATACGAGGATCCGACCACAGTCAAAATATAAACCATCACTTGGGAGACAGCATAACTCCCGAACAATAAGACCTCGAACCTTGCATCAAGACCCAAACGACTAGATCTTATGCTCCCCGATCTTTAAGTTATTTCAGAGAAGAAGCTAAAAACCTTGGGCTTGCGCAATTCACACTTCCAGCTGACCTGCAAAATCTGGAAAACCAGTTAACTAAGGAGATCGCAGGTGCAAAGCTTGGCCAACCGATGCGCTATCCCGCATTTGTGTGGAATAAAGTTATGTTGTCAATCAGGGAACGGATGTCAATGAACAATGGATGTTGTCCGGAAAATTATGCATAGCAATGTTATGGTTCCTAGGTCTATGGATGTTGTGTTCCGAAGAATTGGATTTGCCATCCAAAAGGGATTGGCGGCGCAGTTTTGCCCGTCTCCCAACAGTTTCTTTGTAATATGTCCTTATTTATATTAGCTTCTAAATGATGCAAAAAAAATTTACTAGCAACAATGAACAAACTCATGGTTGCCATCGGGAACACGAAATCTCAGAATTTATACAAGAAAATAAAATATCATCATTGATATCTTTACTATCTATGCTGCTGCAACAAAGTATTCTGTCTCAGCTTCTCTTATCAATGGACTATTTGCGATCAAAATTTTTGATCAAGTTCAAGTGCCTCTCTTTTGAATAATGCTATTGTCTATCGGGTCTACTATACGGGGCAAACTATGCCTATGTTCTTAGCTTGTTTTTTATTTACTAACGCATACCTTTTTCCTTCAATACTGGAACTCATAGGAAAAGGTGATATACTATCCCTGATTGTATTAAATGTATACAGAATACCTTGTTTTCACCTGGTTGATCATTCTCGTCTTCTTATCCAGGTTGAGGTGGAAAGAACAAAGGCCCATGGCCATGAGAAGCTCAAGAACAAATTAGCAGAGCTGAGACAGAAGGCTGAAGAGAAGCGCATGGCAGCAGAGGTCAAAAGAAACCGACAGGCTGCAAGAACTGCCGAGCAGGTGGAGTACATTAGGCGCACAGGAAGGATGCCTTCATGCTTTTCATGCTGGGGTTGCTGCTCTTGAAATCGAGCGATCGTCTCACTCAGTTTCTGTTTGTAATTTTGCATCCAAGGAAGCATGTATAAATATAACTGAACCAGTTCTTGTAGCTCCGCAGTAGTCGCAATTTCAATGTTTTGAAAGTAGTTGGCCAAAGATCGCTGCTCTTTTCTTTTACTTTCTTTCAATCCCCCGAGCATTGCGGTTACTTCTCTTTATAAAGCACGAGTTAAACCCCATGTCTGGCACATTATATTGCCTATGTGTGCCTGATCCAATACCATAGATGGAGTTTGATCTGCATCTGAGCCAGTTGAACATGTTCAGGTACATATGGAGAGTAAAGACACGAGAGGGATATGCTGCCTCCAGATGCTCGACTGCTGTAGGCGTCGACCCATCTCAACTGCTTGATTTTATGGCCAATGTATGTGGCTTATGATTCGTGGTTTTTACCTCTTATACTAACTCAATCTGACTCCCAAATCCACCCCCATTTGATGTCGCCTGCTTACGTGGCTGCCATTTGATTGGAGGCATGATAATTCCTTTGATGATGTGGAATTTCCACAACATGTTTTTGTTTTAGAGGGATATTGAGTGAAAATCCAAATTTGCATTCTAAATTCTGGAATATTTCTTACATTCAAAAAAATTAAATAATCACACCATTTCGTACGGCTCGTTGATATCTTTCCAACGAACCCAAGAATGTTGAATTTCGAGCTTTGTAGCTCAAGATATCGACATTCTAAGATGATGGGTTGAAATCATATACGGATCTAAGTCGGATCTGATTATAATCATCTTTAATAAATATGAGATATATTGGATGCTCTCTCAAACCCTAGTTGTTCACCCTCTCTACATCATCGGAAGGCCGCCTATTTGGCCGAAAAGCTCACTGGAGAGCCACCCTTATTGTGGGTCTCACTTGGCTAGGGGGCCACTCCAACCTCTTTCTATGCTCTCCAAACATATAAAGGTAGAACATAGTAGAGAGAAGAGTTAAGGCTCCGTCTCTTTTGCCCTAACTCCACTCCCACGTCCATGTGAGGTCACGAAGAATCTCTTCGATCCCTATCCTCTTACTCTGGTGGTTCACATTTCATGCAAGGTGCAACAACGAGATCTCTTTTGGAGAAAAGCTAAGGATTCAATTATCCTTCTTGGTGAAAACCCTCCGTCTCCATCTTTTATCTTGTTGGTGGTGTGCATTTTGGTTGATAGACCAGCAAGTGGGGTATAGCTTATGCAACCTTTGAGGAAAAAGACTATATCACCGTTATAATGGAGTGGTTTGGGTCATGTCAGTCTTGTGGTTTTCTGCCCTACCATTTTTAGGGGTTTTCACATTAAAATCTCTATGTGCTTGTGGTTGTATTTTTTTTTTGAGATATGCTTATTCATTGTGGAGGTTCTTCATCCTTGTTATCTTGGTAGAGGTTTTCATTCCATGCTTCCGCTACATTCAGGGGATTTGTTCCCAAAAGTGGTATCAGAGCTTCTATGGTGGACAACAAGTGGATTTTGGTTCAAGTCGTACGATTAGCTTGAATGGGACTAAGTATGGCTAGTGAAAGAACAAGATGAAAGATCTTTTGTATGTAAAGTCCATGCACCTTCCGATATTCTCCACTCAAATGCCCAACATTGATTCGGATGGAGAATGAGAGTTTGAACATGAACAAATATGTGGTTTCACCAGACAATTATTGATGAAAATGCCTACAACCACATTAAAGGTGAAAGCCATGCTCGAGGCCTATGGTTGAAGCTTGAAATTCTATATGCATCCAAGACGAGAAGCAACAAGTTGTTCCTTCTAAAGAAGTCAATGAACTTGATATTCAAGGATGGAAGCTTCATGCTGGACTTTCTTAAAGATTTCCAAGGCATCACAAGTCAATTAGCAGACGTGAGCATAAGTTTGAAGATGAAGCTTTCGGCTTGTTGCTGCTAGCTACTTCACCGGATTTTTGAGACTTCAGAGTCTCACTTACCAACTCATCAGCAAATGGGATTGTTTCTTTAGAGACAATCAAATCTGGTATTCTCAATGAAAAGATGAGGAGAAAATTTCAAGGTAGCTCCTTACATTCAAAGGTTCGCATTATACCAAATGGAGGGGAGCAGGTTCAAGAATGACATGGGCAACGATAGTAACCGAAGCAAATCAAGGTCCAAGTACAAGAAAATAGAGTACCACTATTGCAAGAACAAAGGATACATAAAGAATTAATGCTTTCAACTCAAGAAAGACAATAGAAATGAGGTGACAAGAATGAGAAGAAAGATGAAAATATTGATGCGGTTGCCCTGCGTTAGCTCCTTATTTATGTGATGGGGATATAATGAGCATCGTCGATGATGGTACTTCTTAGCTTGTTGATAGTGGCTCAGTTCTCCATGTCACCATGCACAGAGATTTCTTTTTTTCATATGCATCTGGATATTTTGGCTCATTGAAGATGGTAAATGTTTCTTTGTCTCACGTTATTGTCATTGGAAATGTCGTGCTACAAAGTGCTAATCGCTGACGCTCAAAGATGTGAGACATGCACCTGAACCTTATTTATACATGGAAACTTGATGATGAAAGATACCAAAATACTTGTGGTAGCAGGCAATGGAAGCTTCCCAGGGATTATTGGTTGTTGCTCGTGGCAAGAAGTGCAACAACAATCTTTACATAATGAATGAATCAATTTCCTGTATTGTGGCGCTTGTGACTCAAGATGTCGATTCCATTGAGTTGTGGCATCAAAGATTAGGCCACATGAATCGAGAAGGGGTTACAGTACTTGGTGACGAAGAACCTGCTAGCAGATGTGAAGAAAGATAAGTTGGAGAGATCTACGCATTGCTTGGTTGGGAAGCAAACGAGAGTATCCTTCTAGAGCCATCCACCATCAAGGAGGATGCAAACCTGGGAGTTTGTTCACACATATGTTTATGGTCCATTAAAAGTAAGATCTCTCGATGATGCATTTTATTTTATTGCATTTATTGATGAATTTTCCAGAAAGATTTGGGTCTATGACTTTAAAGGAAAGACCTAGTCTCGTTGCTTTCAAGGGCTTTCATGCGCTATTGGAGTTATAGACTAGAAAAAAATTGAAGTGTGTTTGAGGCGACAATGGTGATGAGTATATCAGGTTGTTTGATGAGTACTATAGTCTCATGGTATTAGGTATCGGAAGACTCCTCTGAAGACACTACAGTCGAATGACATAATAAAGAGAATGAACACGACCCTTATGAGAGAGTTAGATGTCTCCTTTGTGAGGCCTAATTGTGAGACCCCTCGTGATTGTATATGAGCTTGTTTTAAAAACTAGTAATCAAAAAAAATATCCATCACATAGAGCTCGTTGAGATCTTTCCAACGAGTTCAAGAATGCAAAAATCCGAGTTCGGGAGCTCAAGTAACGCCTATTTTAGTGAGACCGAGTCCTGGTCGTATTCGGATCCGAATCCAGGTTAGACCCACACAACCAGCAATCGCTCTTCCCCAAAAATACCCTCACCCAAGTTTCAGCATTTTCCTCCTCCCTTTCCCTCGTCGGAGCACCATCAAAGCGCGTCGGATCAACGATCCGAGGCCATCCCCGTGTGAGGTTGTGATTTTTCTTAGGTACGATGTTCCCCTTCCTCCCCGTGATTTTCGATCATATATGCCCCCTTATAGCTCTAGTCACCGCTTTTGGGGCAACTATCAAATGTTGGCACTGTTTTCACAGCCATTTAGTCGACATTGTTGACCTTATGCTTGGTCGGGCTTTGGTGCCTGACCTTCCAGAGTCAGATAAGTTTATTTTAGTGGAGATTTCCTTGCAGTTTTGATTGGACAAGTAATATGCAAATACTGATTAAATTGCTTCAAAGTTATTGGAGTCCTGGACGTTTCTTGTACGTTATAAGTATGTAAATTTGAGTAAAGATATGGGGAGATTGATTGATTGCTCTATTTTCTTCTTTTTCAACAGTAGTACGGGATTTAACAACCAGTTTTCCAGGAACTGATTATCTAAATCAAATTAGGAGACATGCCAGGAGTACGGTGCCTCGAGACACGAACACACTATCCCCAGCCCCTTAAAGGGTCCTCGGATCCTCATCCGACGTTTCTCGTACATTACCACCCCTACCCACTATACCCGGCCCCTTGGGTTGTCGGATACTCATCCGACGTTCCTTATACATTACCGCCCCTGCTGTAAATGCCATTTACAGCAGACGATCTGTTCCCTACTGCCTATTGTAGGAGAAATAATAAGATATAAATATGAATATATAAAAATATAAGGAGGGTTAGAAAAATAGTACCGGATCTAACACGACGAGACGAACCAACAAGCCGAGACGTGCAAGCTGCACAGTCCTTAAGAATAGATTCGTACCTCCACGGAAATTCCGATGGTGCAACCGGTACCGGTACCGGTACGACTATCCTCCAGGATACAACGGCGAGATCTCGACGGGTGTGCACTCGCTAACTTCAAGATCGGTTGAGCAACAAAGATCATTTCTTCGGAATAGACTCACTCAAAAAGAGAGAAGGGGGGAAGAGAGATAGAAATGTTGTGCGTGTCTTTTCACAAGAGAATACTCGTGTATATATATAGGACTAAAAAATAACGGCAATGATAATCAAATGAAATGCAAATTAACGATGCATGAAAATTCTTCTTGCGTTTTTCAAAGTTACAGAATGTTAACGTCAGAATGAAATTAATACTAGTAATATGAATCTTTGAAATAAAAAAAACGTTGACTAAAAAAAACTAATGTCAGAAAACACACCCATGATAACAACCACTGTTATAATATAATAATTACACAATTATTATTTTATTATTATTCATATGCTTATGAATAATAATACGTTTACAATTATTAACATATGCTTACGTTTAAAATTATTATTCATGTATCATGTATTTGAAATAATTTATAAAACATCAATAATCTCGCACTATTTCAAATATATTTTTTTGACATATTTTATCATCCCCTACAATTTCAAAAAAAATTAAATAGACAAGAACAAGAGTATTATGACAATATAATATGTATTTGAAATAAGGTCTAAAGATGCCAACAATCCCCCACTATTTCAAATACATATTTTTTTTGAACTAACAATTTTCATCCCCCACAATTTCAAAAAAGAAATTAAAATTTATAATTATTGTAAGAGGGATAAAACTTAAAGAGGACTATTGAAGGAATTCGAAAATGTAATGCATAAGACTTGGTGTCTTATCGACTATGAACCAAGACGTAGAGAGTATGAATATAGTTTCTAAAGGTTGGTGGAATAATAATTCCTATGAACCAATCCTTTATTTTTGAAACCATTGTCCCATATCCCACACTATATTTTCTGATCTTTGTTGCTCATGCGGGTTGACACGTTTCGGCCATGCGTCTACCTGGATTTTTCATGAGTGCTCTAGAGATTTTGCCCAAAAATCTCATAGGAAGCGGCCTCACCTCCACACCCATATAGGTGGATCATCATCAAGTATATACCTCTTTTATACACCACCCAATTTCGGCTATGATGTCCCTTAAGAATATTTTTGTTCAACCTCACCACTTATGATACTATCATATTGTACACCATAGGAATAGGGAATAACTGATAGTATCCTCTTAGTCGTCCAGTGAATTGTTTATCCCATATGAACCTCCTTCCCGGGATCTCCGTTCATGAAGGTTGGGTTTCCATCACTTCGACTATTGATTTGGGCACAATCCCATCCCCCTCGATGTACTCTCCACAAGCTTTCTGCTTTGTGGTTTAGTCAGAAGATCAGCCGAATTCTACTCTGACTTCACATAATCCATGGATATGATGTCATGAGATGTTTCACAATATTGTCTCTCAGGAGAATATGCCTGGAGAATTCGCATGCTTCTCCCATTATAAAACATTTTTAGCTCTTGCTATATTAACATGGCTAGCATAATGGATGAATAGTGGTAGCATTGACTTCATTAAAATGGGAAGATCCACTGAGATGTTTATCAACCACATCCTCAGAATATGCCTTCTCTAGCGCAATAAACTTGGATTCATTGTAGATCAAGCAATGTATGTCCGCACGGTTGTTTTCCAGAAAACATAGCTCCTCTTACAGAAGTAAGAGCATATCTAATAGTAATTTTCAATTCATCTGAATACTGGATAGAATTTGCATCATAATATCCTTCAAGAATTGGAGGATCTCCACAAAGAATTGATAGCATATTGCTTCTTTAAGATATGAAAGTATTCTAGCGAGAGCATCAAATACTTTCTTCTGAATTTAGAGTGTACCTGCATAACTTTCAACAAAATATGCAACATCTTGTCTAATGCATAAGACAGATAATAATTTGTGCATATTTATTTTGAAGTATACTACCACTTTTACTCTTCTTCCTTTTAAAAAAAATCGTAGAAGGAATACTTACTAGCGTGCATTCAAAAGAAGAACAAAACTTTCCAATCTCTAATACTCTTGAGATGGAGAAATATAACTATTCTTATGACAATTTTATTCTCAAGATGGTATCTATTTCTCCCATGTCTTTGATCATACGAACGGTTAAAAAAAACGAAGTACCTTTTTTTTTCTTTTTTTTTTCAATCACATGAGATCTACATGTAATATTACAATGAACAAAATGGACATTATGAAGATGGAGTACCTCTTATATATATAAATACCATCCTAATAAAAGAAATATCGTGTGAATGTAAAAAAAATGTTCTGATGCGGAGAGAGATTTTCACAAAAGCCTTTTATATTACAATCTCTCCATCCATGTTACATATAAATTAAACCTCAATGCATATAACGTTTATTAAATAATAGCTTATCCATTGCCGTTTGAAATCAGAAGAAAAAAAATCAACAACACACTCGCAAACGTCAATCGAGGCCTTCGATTTTTTTAAAGATAAAACAAGTTTATGAGATAAATGATTGATAGCAAAACTCCCCCACACTTTCGGATATTTCAAGCTCGATATTTTCAGAATATAGCCAAATCATTCAATTCTCAAAAAAAAAATTCTGTCAACATTTTTTCCACACTACGTAGAATCGGAAAGTTGCTCAACTAAGGATACATTTAAATGATGGTATTCCGATAAAAGAATTAAAAGGACCCTACGGATATATTCTTAAGATTGTAGGAGAAATAATAAGATATAAATATGAATATATAAAAATATAAGGAGGGTTAGAAAAATAGTACCGGATCTAACACGACGAGACGAACCAACAAGCCGAGGCGTGCAAGCTGCACTGTCCTTAGGAATAGATTCGTACCTCCCACGGAAATTCCGATGGTGCAACCGGTACCGGTACGACTATCCTTCAGGATACAACGACGAGATCTCGACGGACGTGCACTCGCCAACGTCAAGATCGGTTGAGCAACGAAGATCATTTCTTCGGAATAGACTCACTCAAAAAGAGAGAAGGGGGGAAGAGAGATAGAAATGTTGTGCGTGTCTTTTCACAAGAGAATACTCGTGTATATATATAGGACTAAAAAATAACGGCAATGATAATCAAACAAAATGCAAATTAACGATGCATGAAAATTCTTCTTGCGTTTTTCAAAGTTACAGAATGTTAACGTCAGAATGAAATTAATACTATTAATATGAATCTTTGAAATAAAAAAAAACGTTGACTAAAAAAAACTAACGTCAGAAAACACACCCATGATAACAGCCACTATAATAATATAATAATTACACAATTATTATTTTATTATTATTCATATGCTTATGAATAATAATACGTTTAAAATTATTAACATATGCTTACGTTTAAAATTATTATTCATGTATCATGTATTTGAAATAATTTATAAAACATCAATAATCCCCCACTATTTCAAATACATTTTTTTGACATATTTTATCATCCCCTACAATTTCAAAAAAAAATTAAATAGACAAGAACAAGAGTATTATGACAATATAATATGTATTTGAAATAAGGTCTAAAGATGCCAACAATCCCCCACTATTTCAAATACATATTTTTTTTTTGAACTAACAATTTTCATCCCCCACAATTTCAAAAAAGAATTTAAAGTTTATAATTATTGTAAGAGGGATAAAACTTAAAGAGGACTATTGAAGGAATTCGAAAATGTAATGCATAAGACTTGGTGTCTTATCGACTATGAACCAAGACGTAGAGAGTATGAATATAGTTTCTAAAGGTTGGTGGAATAATAATTCCTATGAACTAATCCTTTATTTTTGAAACTATTGACCCATACCTAGGATTTATCAGTCAATGTGATTTGAACATCTATGGTTTTCTTGGTTAGATTTGTCTTTCCTTTCCTCCATTTGTTTATATATGTTGGTTACTTTCTAGATTTAGAAGGCTTTCTCTTATTCTCATTCTTTTAGAACATGGATCTGTGCCTGCCTTGAGGATCTGAATGCCTTGTCTTTTCTCATTCATTTTATTCATGTACTTTACCTTTAATCTCTTTCTACTTAAATGTGTAAATTTGATGCCAATAAAAATCTTCGTTCGGTCTCTATATGTTTATCGTTGGATGAAGTATTTTGCTTTATATATTGCATATGATATCATCAGGCGACCATGTAGAAAATAGGTTGTATAATGTTGTGTTTTTTTACTTTCTAATAATCGATATTTTTCCTCATTTGGCCCCATGTTGTGCTTCTTGAAATAAGAAATGCGGAAGCGAATCAAAGCAAGAATAAGATAAAATGAAGACTTTGATTTTACGTGGAACCCTACTCTGTGAAGAGCGGGATGAAACCACGAGAGAACCGCCTCGAATGACTGATTTTGCATTTACTTTCTCAAAGGTTACAATAGGTGTGGAGTTCTTTATATAGCTCCACCAATGTGATCAAAAGTCACCGCTCCAAGATGTGGTACTAAACTTAGCCCACCAAGATTATTCTTCAACAATACTTTTGCTAACAAGATTTAACTGTGGCCTTTCACATGTTATGGTGTGGAGTTCAATATACATGAACAAGTAACACTACAAGGAAAACAAGTTGTGGTTACAAAATTATGCCCACGAATATGGGGTTTGTGGCCACAGAATTGGGCTCTGGTCACGACACGTTGTGGCCAGCAGCTGTAGCTACAAGTCTCGTCGCGAGAGTTCTTTAGCCACGAATATGTCGTGGCCACTACAAGTGACCACGAAACTTATCGTGGCCACAACTTTTATATGAAGACTTTGGCCACGGATTGTGGCTACGAGAAACTAGTGGCCACAGAATTATCCTGACCACAAGTTTCCGTAGCCACATTCCGTGGCCACAACTCATTTTTCTTGTAGTGTAACTTTATTAATTGTTATTGTTGTTTTTAGATCCACTGCATGTTTGAAAATCAATGTATATAGATGTGAGTTATATAGCATGTCGCATGTTGAAAGATACTCAACATGCTAACGATGCAAACGGATACAGATATATGTATTACCATATCCTTATATGTTTTTGAATACGAATACGGATGCGGATATGGATATTCACGGATATTAAAATTCTCTTACCATATCCTTCAAAAACAGATACGAATATAAAACGGATACTGATTGCATACGAGTAATTTTACAAGTCACTACAAGGAACACTACAGGAATTGCCCCAATTAGGGACGACAACTAGCGACAGTCTTTGAATGACCGTCCCTAATGCCTCTTTTTAGGGACGGTCATTAAACTACCATCCCCAATAACCACATAACAGGAGACTGTATGTGGGCTATCGTCCCTTCTGTATTAACTCAATGGGGACGGTCACTAACGACCGTCCCCTCTGCCTTGAAAGGTCTTAGGGGACGGTTCTGACCGTCCCCGTTGGTCCTCTATTGGCGCCGCCTCTAGCGGTTGGACCAAAGAGGTCGACCAGAGGGGACGGTTATACTAACCGTCCCCTCTGCCTTGACCAGGCTTTGGGGACGGTCCTAGCCGTCCCCGTTAGTCCTCTGTTGGCGTCGCCTCTGACGAATGGACCAAAGTGGTCGACCAGAGGGGACGGTTATAGCGACCGTCCCCTCTGCCTTCCTGGAAGGGCTTTAGGGACGGTCCTGACCGTCCCCATCAGTCTTCTGTTGACGTCGCCTCTGACGAATGGTGCAAAGTGGTCGACCAGATGGGACGGTTATAGTGACCGTCCCCTCTGCCTCTTGAAGGGCTTTGGGGACGGTCCTGACCGTCCCCATAAGTCTTCTGTTGGCGTCGCCTCCGACGAATGGTGCAAAGTGGTCGACCAGAGGGGACGGTTATCCTGACCGTCCCCCTCTGCCTCTTGAAGGGCTTTGGGACGGTCCTGACCGTCCCCGTTGGTCTTCTGTTGGCGTCGCCTCTGACGAATGGTGCAAAGTGGTCGACCAGAGGGGATGGTCACTATAACCGTCCCCTCTGCCTCATGAAGGGCTTTGGGGACGATCAAGATCGTCCCCATAAGTCCTCTGTTGGCGTCGCCTCTGTCGAATGGTGCAAAGTGGTCGACCGGAGGGGACGGTCTTGATTGACCGTCCCCTCTGCTTGGCCAAACGCGACGGTCTTTAGTGAACCGTCGCCGATCGTCACCAATGGAGACGGTCATTACGACCGTCCCCATTGGTCAGATCGAAAAAACCCCCGTCGACCTGCGTTTTCATTCCATTCTTGCATCTCCAACCCGCCGCCCCACGATCGCCCGCTCCGCCCCGACCTCGCCTCCAGCTCCTCCTTGCTTTCCGACCTCGTTAATCTTCATTTCTGGTAACTATCAACACTCCTTTGCTTTTATTCTTGTTTATTTTACTTGATAATCTTGTTAGAGTTGTTTTTCCCCATATGATTTAGTTGTTTTGATGATATGCCTAGGTTTGCTTGATTTGTTTAGTATACAATAGATATGATTTGTCTAGGTTTTCCCTTAGTTATGATTTGTTTTGATGATAAGCCTAGGTTTTCTCCCTAGGTTGTGTATACAATAGATTAGGCATAATGATTTGTGTATACAATAGATATCCCAAAATGATGGTGAAATCATACAATAGATATCCCCATAATGATTTGTGTGGATATGCCCATAGTGATTTGTGTATACAATACATATACCTATAATGATTTGTGTATATCATAGATATGCCCATAATAGTTTGTGTATACAATACATATACCCATAATGATTTGTGTATAAGAGAAACACTTCATTATGGTTTAGGGTGGAAAATTTGTTGTCTATAATAACACAATGGTGGATTTTATTATGATTGTGCAGTAAAATGGATAAATCATGGATGGATAAGAGATACGATGATTTTCAACAATACAAGAGAGGAGTGATTGCGTTCTTGGATTGGGCATTTCAAATAGAGAGAGTTGATAAGAAATTTGGTGGTCTAAAGATTTATTGTCCATGTGTGAGATGCAAGAATATTAAATGGGATGTTAGAGAGGCAGTGTATAACCATCTCATCCTCAACGGATTTTGGTTACATTACTCCATTTGGACAGAACATGGAGAGGGTTTACATTACTCCTGATGCGGCTTTCCTCCAGGCGACCGGTCCAGAGCATCAGGGACGCGTCCGTTGTGGTGGTCGTGGTGCCACCATACGGAATTGGTATGGAGTAGGGACCGGCTCGACCTCTCAGAAGACACAAAGGGAGAGGGAACTAGAGAGTCAGGTGTCTAGCATGAATATGGAGATTCAGGATTTGCGCCAACAAATGGCGATTTTCAATGCATTCGTGCATGCACATCAAGGTGGAGCGTCGACTAGCCACCCAACAGTTGATGATAATACTGCTGCGAGGTTAGGCGACGACGATGACGGTGAAGAAGAAGATGATGCAGATGACGACGAGGATGACGACGACGAGGACGAGGATGAGGACGACGAGTAGGATAGCTTACTTAGTTTGTATGATACTTTAGTATATTGTATAACTATTTTGAACAATTAATGTAGGATAATGTAGTATTTTGAATGCATGTGTTGTTGGACGAGTTTTTTATGAATGTGGATTGCATTTTTTTGTCTGGTGATCGTAATTTTTATTATGAATACAGATTTTTTGTAACAGGGGAAAATGAGGATCAAATAGGGGGCAATGGAAATTTTTTTGTTAGCAGATGAACAAAGGGGACGGTCATTGTGACCGTCCCCTTCGTTCATAGAGACGGTTATGACCGTCTTCACTTTCTATCTTTTGGGACGGTCATGACCGTCTCCCCTGACTGACTTTAAGGGACGGTCATGACCGTCCCCAATAAACACTTTAAGGGACGGTCACGACCGTCCCCTATGCCAGACTTTTAGGGACGGTCCTGACCGTCCCCTATGTGTGGATATTGGAGACTGTTAGTAATACTGTCGCGTATACCAAATGCGACGAGACCTTTGGAGACGGTCTTATGACCGTCCCCATTGATCAGAGGGGACGGTCAAGTTATCTTTAGCGACGGATGTTGACCGTCGCCTGTTCTAATCTTTCTTGTAGTGGAAAACAAGTTGTGTTTACATAACTATGCCCACGGATGCGAGATTTGTGGCCACAGAATTGGGCTTTGGCCACAACACATTGTGGCAAGTAGTCGTAGTTACAAGTCTCATCATGAGAGTTCTCTAACCACGAATATGCCGTGGGTACTACAAGTGACCACAAACTTGTCGTGGCCACAACTCATGTTGAAGACTTTGGCCACGGAATTGTAGCTACGAGAAACTAATGAGTACTCTATGAAAAACACATGATATAGATTAACTAAATTTGTTTGTATCATAAAAATTATACAAATATGCTAAAAGAATATTTAGAATTATGTTATATATGGTTAAAAATAAATCTATGACTATATTTATATACAAAACGGATACACGGATATGGATACAGATGTTTGCGGATATCAAAACGATATCCATATCCGTATCCATTTTACGGTATAAATGTCAAAATATGTATAAAAGAATACGATGGCACCGGATCGAATACGTATCCGTAACCATTTGCATCCTTACATCTTGGAATATTAAGTCTATAACAAAATTGGCATGTTATTTATCTTCCGTTTTAATTTTGTATTCAACAATTGATATTATCGTTTATAATTATTGATGTTGTTAATTTCAATTCGAATGAATATGCAGCTATTGTATTATTTTTTCCAGTACGATATTATTAACTATTGTTGTTCTTGTCATCTATTTGGATTTCCAAATAACGTCAAAACTCATCAGTAGATGTTCGTTACTCCTGATTAAAATGAACTAGCGCATGGCCCGTGCATTGCACGGGTAATCTAATAGTATTGAAAATATAACACAATTCATATAAATTATCTTATAATTATCTTAATTACATTGCTAAAAAACAGTACTGTTATAGATACATCGCCAATCATACTTCTTAAAATAAAACAAATCAAATTCATGCTTTCGATCTCACAATATAGCAATATCTAATTACATAGATACTACCTTTGTGAGATGCCTCACACTATGATAACTTAGATGATTTTTTTAAAAAAAATACTTACCTAAAAACAACAGTTTTGGATTTTCACCTGTTGAATTTCTATTATCTAAATATCTTAAAAAGTTACGTATATCAAATAGATTTTAAGATGTCAAACCTTCATGTCAGTTTTGTTTAGTTCGAAATTAGAAATCCTTTCTACATTCTCCTAAAGCAACTTAAGTAAAAAATGGTATAGGACATTAACTTGTAGCAGTTAATAATATCGAAAACCCCAAACATGAAGCAATAAAAAGAAAACTAAGGGCATAATATGAGGTAGATAGAGAATGTGGATACGACCTCGTATCTGAGGTATAGTGGGTGCAAGCCATTAATAAAATCTTAATGTATTATTGTATGTCATGATCAAATCTTCTAGAGTTTGACATCACTTTAATATAAGTTTGTATAGATGGAAACCTACGCTATATTGAAATTTTGATGCTATCCTTGAAGTTGTAGCCTCTATGTCTGGAATTGTTTGGCCTTACATCGTGTTCGGACATAAATCAGAAACCTAAATTTAACTTTCAGAAATTTAACACTCTCTCTCAATGATGATAATTAAATATCACTATCAATTGTACATTAAAATATTGTTTAAGCATCCATGAACACATATTACCCTCGACGAAAATCTATACACTATGTTATTGGACAAACATATTGCTAGACAATCCCATGTAATCTTTGTTTCCCATCCCTCACTTAAGCACTTTAATTTAGCCCGTTGTTACAGTAGATGATAAATCTATATTAAAAAAATAATCTGGATTGTATCCATATAATATAGTAAATAGTTTCCTATTTACAATGCATGCATGGGATGAGAACTCCCGACGGAGACGGGTATTTCCTGTGATGAAGTTGTTTACTGACATGAGGTTGACTTAGAACGAAGTGCTTCTCATCGTCATGCACCTGTAGGTACATCCAGAGGAGAGATCGACGTAGAAGGGAGTGATTTCTGTTATGCACTTGTAAGTTCAGCAACAGAGGAGTGACAAATTTTTTGGTCAAATGCACGGGTAGGTTCGACGATAGAGTGTAGCATTTCTCATTATCGATTCGCAATGCACTTGTAGTAGAGGCTGATGTTCATTGCCATGTACCTGTATGTTATGTGATACAAAGAAATATGGTGTGGTTTCGACTTTATGAAGAGATTTGAAGAGGGTCTTTATATCCACGTTCATTGCCACGCACTTGTTGTAGCATAGATTGATTTGTAGGACTATTGTCATGCATGTTCAATGACACAAAAAGAGATCTGGATTAGGAATGCAATAGATGTTTTAGCGATAATGTAACGGCGTGGTGGTTTTGAAAACAAAATTTCAAAATGCATTATCTTGGATTTAATGGGTTTAATTAATATATTAAATCCTCTTATTTTCATCTTTAAAACCCCAAGGACTCTTCCCCATACCTCACCTCATTTTGCCATTTTAGAGAGAGCTATAGAGAGAGAGAGACAGGAAGGATTATCTTACCGGCGTCCCTCTTCGTCATAGGAGAAGACGGCGTCGAATCCGAGGAGGAGAACACAGATCCGTGACCAAAAGGAGGCGCAACAACCGCGTCGGGTATAGATAAGCTTTGGATCGAGGTATGTATCGGTCTAGGTTTTAGTATAAATTTTGATTACGTTAAAATAGATCTCTCGTATGTATCGGCTTTAAGATCTCGATTTATAAATGTATGTATCGGCTTTAGGATTTCAATTTCTAAATATATGTATCGGTTTAGGTTTTCGTATAAATATTGATTATGTTAAAATTGATCTCTCATATGTATCGATTTAGGAGTTAAATCAAAAAATATATGTGTCAGTTATCCGGAAGAACACCCCCTAAATGCATGTGTTCGGATATAGTTTAGTTGTATGTTTTTAAAAAAATGAATTTGTCAATGACATTTAATAAGTATATTGATTATTAGTAAACTATTAATATATAGACTGAGTTAAAATATGTAATGAGATTCTGTTTGAATGTGCTCTCCATAAAAATTGCAATAAATATGTATTTTAGATGATTTATCCGACGTAATTAATTGCATTATTAATGATTGTGATAAACCTCACATTATCTAATGATGTGCACAACAATTTGTATTGTTATTCGATTACTGTGTATTAGAATCCGTAGGATTCAATGCAATCTCATATATGTACTCACAGATTGAAGTCTTTGTTAATTAACCTAAGCCTTATGAAGAACCATGAATTATGCCCGATAACCTCAAGTATTATCAATGGCATTAAATGAGAACAATATTATGTTTGAAATCTTGATCATTGCTTTCATCTCTTATTAACGAATAGGTAGGAATATAAAGAGTCATACTATCAAGGAGGTGGTTAGAGTTATTCAAACGTAAATACTATAGTTAAAAAAAACACAACTTGAATTTGAGCAATTAACATGTGTACATCGTGGTTAATAAATACTCACATGCTGCCATATGCTAACTAAGATCCTTAACTTTTTGATTGGCCTAAACCTGCATGATAAAGATTGAATCCACTTATTAATCTATTATCACTGTAACGAGTATAGGTGTCCTAAAGATAATCAAGAGAGTATTCTTGATTATAATTCCAAGATTTCATATTAGTTTATGGGGTTAGAAATAACCAGATTGATGATGTAAAACATATCTCTTAATAGATATAGCCACCAGGTTACTAAGCAAATAAAAGAAAAAGGGTCAGTATATCATTGATGCACATTATACTGTTGGACTTACTTTCTTAAATTGAGTATCGAAATCGTTCAAATGCAATACATTCATAAAGCACAATAAAACATGAAATATAGATGGCACATACTCATAAAGAGTAACATAGACGACCGCAAGGGGTCGTATTAGCCGCAAGGGGCAATACCGCAAGGGGTGTATGGTTGCAAGGAACCATTGAGGCAAAAGCTAAGTCCTCTACAGTTGTAGCTACACTGTCATGTCATGCCATGGACCGCAAGTGCCAGCGGTTGAAAACGTATAAAAAGATACATAAATGAATGTTATGCAAGAAAATGGTTTATAAAGGAAAACCATCATGAAAAATGCAAGGAATGGTTTAACAAGAGAATAAACCATCACATGATATGCTAGAATTGGTTTAAGAAAGTTAAACCATCAAAATCATGGAGGCTAATTTGTAAAGTGGCTTATATGTTTTATAAGTATGTAAATTGCTTGGTATTTTATGAAATACGCCCACAAGTAGAAATAAATGTTTGTCATGCCTACTTACGCAATTTAGCTACTTTACATGTATGCTCATGTTTATGAAAGAAGCCAAACTAAACATGATAGGGATCGAACTTAGACATGCATGGGAATTATCTAGGACGAAATGTTGTGTATGCATAAAAATTTAAGTATATAATTTTTTCCAACGGATCAAGGACCGTTAGAATACCCATGCATGGACCCCGATGCATACTGGGCATTAGACTCATACAAATTATGTTTGTTAATTTCATGTGAAGAACATGGTTGATTGCTTTTTCTGTATCGTGCTACGGGCTCATTGAGATTGCTGGCGTGGTACGAATTATCCTGTGAAGATCCCATGGATATCTATATGCCCACAGGAACTATCGAGTAGTTATTTTTTAAAATTCTAGGTTAGTTATTTTTTTATTTTCCAGTTTAGAGTTGTAATAATGGAACTCTAGTTGGAGACATTTTATAGAATTGATATTTATCTCTGCTCGTTGTATGCTATTTTTTTATTCTGGATAACGGTTCGGTCGTGCGATCAATTATCGCAAGCTCAACGCGACTCGTTCCGTTACATATAAGAAGATTGTTTGGGACCTTATGACCTCTCTCCTTCCTTCTACAGCCCCACTCTAGGGCTACTGACCATGTTCCGTGCTATCTCAATCAGATCCAGAGGGGTTCCGCCACGCCGAGGTTAACACTAAACAGCGTCACCGCCTCCAAACATGAGAAGCTTCATCTTGAAAGGATTCATACTGCGACACGCGAGCAGTGTTGGTGATACTGCTGACAGCGAGTGAAGGCCCAAGTCTCGGAGACTGCCTTACACACCGCATGCGGACGCGGTGGAGCGGCGATGGGGAGGGTGGAGATCGATGCGAAGGAGTGTCCTGACAATTTCAGTGGGAAAGAAGCATAGGATAGCTGTTGTCATCGTTATTCCAACTTTACCCTTGACAAATATACCTAATGGCAGTTATATCCGGATCCCTCCTCTTTAATATATGTTATGGAATGGATATGGATGTCATGTGAGCCTATTTTCAAATTGACATGCATTTGTGGCTTAGTGCTATTCCTTCGATGTTAAGATCATGGCGTGCTTTCAATTAAATGTGATCTTAAGGTGAACTAGGTAGCATACCCGCGCTTCACGACAGGATTAAATGGTAACAACGAATCTTAATAAATACTACAAAGTTTAATGGTAAATAAATTTAATAATGTAATTAGTAAAAATGTATGGTATAGATGTTGATTTTTAAGAATAAACTGTATATGTATAGCTTAAGTAAAAAAATTAGGGAAGCGAATAATGGGTGCATGAAAGTGTAAACATGCATCAAGTCAAAAAGTGAAGTTAAAAATTTACGTAGAAATTGTCTGACAGTTAAAGAATAAAACAACAGAAAGAAAGTAACTAAAAATAATAAATTTATAAGAGAAAGTTTCTTGTATATTTATAAACTATTATGTTAATGTATTTATATATTTGATTAAGAATTTTAAATAGATTTTACTGAAAAATAATGGATTAAATTATTATTAGAATTTATACATTTATTGAAATTATTATAATAAAATATTCATTCATTTTTCTTGAATATTCGATATTAATTCTAATTAAGTTATTATTTATACCGTAAACAATCAATCTATGATCGTCAAAATATACCTTAGTAATCCATAAATATATAAAATGTATATGAAATAATATGAAAAGATATCAAATCCATTCTATTGATTGATATAATTAAAATGAAATATAATATTTATATGTTATCCTAATTTAAAGAAAGATGAGGGAAAATAAATTATGTATTACTTTTAAAACTTTTTATTAATAGATTATTGATATAAGTATAATTTTATCATTATCATATTCACAAGTTAGTTTTTATTTTTAATATTTATTGAATTATAACTTAAACATCAATTGAAAATTATTTTCAAATTATATTTTTTATTGCTTTATTATAAGATGTATATATTCAAATTTAAGTCTAATTTAAAATATTTTTTAAATTAATATTGTATTTTACATAAAATGTATATTTGTTGAATTCTTTTTAATTGTATTAAATATTAAATATTTTTTATTATGTAATATGCATATACTAATTCAGAATTAGTTTATAAAATTTTACTATATCATTTTATAAGATTTGAATCTATGAAATTAATTTTATTTGAAAGTAGTTGTTAGTTAGTATTAAATTATAATATATTAACATTACAATAGATATATTTTAAATATTTAAAAATTGAAATTAAATTCTCTTTGGAAGATAATTTAGAGAAAGAAATCGAAGGAGAAGTAGAGAGTTTTATGCTTAAAAATAGAAATAAATTATTTTTGGAACATAATCCATAGAGAAGAATCGAAGGAGAGGTAGAGAGTTTTTTTAAGAATAATCTAAGGAGAAAGAGATTTTTAATATTATATGTTAAGAAGATTTAAATAGTGGTCTCTATAGAAATCGAAGATAAAGGGAGATAAATAGAAATTGCATATGTAAAAGGGATTTTTACCGGACAGACCCTATAATCTTTGTCGATTACCTCTACGACCTTTGAAACATCGTAATTCTTCCCTCGACTCTGTAAACTTACTCCGTCTTACCCCACGAACCCTATCGTTAAATTAACACATCTTGAATTAACTTCCTTGAGTTAATAATGAGTTAATCTAACCAATCCGCGATCGGACGACTAGAATTAACCAAGACCTCTTCCATCTCTCCTCCCTCAATGAGGGCATTAGCATGGCTGGAGGAGGTATGCACGAGAGGCGTAGAGCTGCAGCTCGACCTGGGCTGGAGAGGGAGGGGAGTTGGCCTGGAGGAGGTGCGTGGAGGGGAGGAGGTTGGCGGCGGCCTGGGCCGGAGGGAGGCGGGGAGTCGAGCAGGGAGGTGGGTGTGTGTGAGGCGGGCTAGGGGCTTCGACCAGCGGGTTCCGGGGAGGGGGTGGGGGGGGGGGGGGGGGGCTCGAGCGACGTGTGAGGCAGGCTGGGGGCTTCGACCAGCGGGTCCCGGGGAGGGGAGGGGGGGATCGAGCGGCATGAGGTGGGCTGGGGGCTTCAACCAGCGGGTCTCGGAGGGGGGGGATGGTGCTGGGAGTGCGGGGGGCTTTGCGCGGCAGGGGCGGATTTCGGGAACGAGGAGGTCGAGCTCGGGGGAGGAAGGCGGTGGAGGGAGGAGGTGGGGGTGTTGTGTGGTGGGGAAAATGAGCGTGAGAGGGAGTGGCAATTAATGTAAATTCGGCAAATAAAATAGGCATAATATAAAAGAATGTAACGGAATCTGGTTAGTCTTAACGGATAAATGGATGGGGGTTAACCATAGGGTTAATAGGATAAGGGTTAGCAAGTTTACAGGGTCGAGGGAAGAATTATGATGTTTCAAAGGTCGTAAAGGTAATTGACAAAGATTATAGGATCTCCCGGGTAAAAATCCCTATATTAAAAGAGAGTGAGAGAGGAAAGATGGGTGGGGAGAGAGACAGATCTACCTGAGTAGAGATTAGAGAGAGATAGTGGGTAGAGAGAGAAGGGAAAGAGAAGTAGAGAGTTAAGAATAGAGAAGAAGAGAGAGGAATAGTAGGTAGAGAGAGAATGGAAAAAGAAGTAAAGAGATTGAGAGAGAGGATGGACGTTGTGAAAATGAGAGAAAAGGAGAGGGATAGTGGGTAGAGAGAGAAGAGAAAGAGAAGTAGAGAGAGATGGAGAGGACGGGGGCTGTGGAATGAGGGATGGCGTGGTCCACGTGTCGAAGAAGCTGGGAAAATCCAGTAATAGTAAGTGTAATAAATATGTGTTCTATGGCGGTGCAATTTTCCCAAAGTCATGCGTAACCTGGACCTTTTGCGAATTTTGGAGAATACGAGGGGCATGGATATAATTTGTCCCTCTCGCACGTGACGTGCGCGTGAGGCGTTGCAGACTTGGATGCGGCACGGCTCCAACGCTCCACGTGGAGGCTACTGGCATCTTCGGGTTGCGTCGCTCATGTTCGTAGATGAACCTCCATGTGTCAGCTGGGGGGAAATTTATTTTGTTATTTATTTTCCATTCTAATTTCATATTCAACAGTATTTATTCTGTTTTTAATGTTAACTAGGTTGCATACCCGCACTTCGCTGCGGATGCATCATCTTAATTGTACTACGTGCAATCGTTATTGTCTTTAATATATTTATAAATTAATATGTAATTATCATTATGATTATGAAAATTACTAACATAGTATTTAGAAAGTACTTTTTTACAGTGAAATATGAAATTAAAATGTTAAATTATAAGAGTGCATTTAGAATTTAATTTACAAATTATAGAGGAAAGTTTGTATTAATATAATAAATATAAAGAGAAATATGAAATTTATAAATTTTAATTTAATAAAATATTAGAGTAGAGAGAGAAAGAGCAGGGAGAGAGAGAAGAGGAGAGAGGGAGAGAGAGAGATGGAGTTGAGAGAGAGAGAGAGAATAAAAATGGAGAGAAGAGAAAAATCGGAGGAGAGAATGGAGCTATTTCCCAGTTAGGGCATGTGCTTGACAAGAATGCTCGGTTAGGGCATGAGATTTAAAAAATTCTTAGTCAGGGCACCGATCGGCAAACGGTTCGCCGATCGGCAAACCATTCGCCGATCGGTGCTTCCACTGACCCTGATTGAATTTCATATATATTAAAAATAATATATAATCTTATTCAAGAATATTATTTTTCGTACGGAAGCACCGATTCGGCGAACGGCTTGCCGATCGGCGAACCGTTCGTCGATTGGTGCACTGACTGTGAATTTTTTAAATCCCATCTCTAAACGAGCATTCTTATCAAGCTCATGCCCTAACCGGAAAATAGCTCGAGAGAATGAGTGGAGATAGTGAAAGATGAAGAGAGAGGGAGAGAGAGACAACGGTGGAGAGAGTGAGTGGAGAAAGACAAAGAGTGGGAGAGAGAACGGTGGAGAGAGGGAGAAAGAGTGAGGGTTCCATGTGTCAAAAAAAGTAAAGAGAAGAGAAAGCGGGATCCCGCGAATGGAGCGAAATGGAGGGACCCACGTGTCACATGGGCTGGGAAGTTATAGCTTTAATATAGTTATAAGATGTGCTATTGATTTCAATTTGAATGTATACAAGGTTGTTGCATCGTTCTTTGTTGATATGATACTATTTGCTCATTTTGTTGTTGTCTAGTCGGATTTCCATTCTTTCACGATTCTATATTTTGACAGTAATGACACTTATTACTAATGTATGTCTTATTTGATTTCGGTCGCACAACATCCTGTTGATTTGTTTTATATATTTATTTGATGTCTTTTTTTCCCTAAATAAGATGTATTTCAAATCTTTCTACATTCAAATATGAGAATATTATAACGGGAAACAAAAAATAGTATTGCAAAGGTAATGATGATGACTTTTGATGTGTTTACTTTGTATGGATAATTGTCGTTCATACCCCCAAATAATGGGGGTAATAATGAAAGATCAGAAGGAACCATATTGCAACCGAATTATGGGAGAAAGACATATTTTGGATATTTTGATATGGTTTTGAAATGTTTTTTTTTTCATTTTTTTGCATATTCTTTCTATTTTATGGCGATGTAATTTAAGATGCCTTCGACCGAACCATATTGTTGATTTAAAGTGGATATAAGAAAACAATTGTGCATAAAAAACATCATTGCTTATCTTATTGCTACTTTGTGCTATACAAAAAGTTGCAATTATAATTAAGGAAATTTGACATCTAACTTAGTCAAATGGAGGGTTATACTATAATACACTATTACAATTCCAAATTCTGAAATATTCGAAGTTATGATGATAATTAAAATGGCATAAAGTTACATGTCCTTTTAAATGAAATACAGATCAAATTAAAAATGTGCATGGCAACTACTTTAATAAGAACTTACATGAATAGATAAATTTCTTGGGAGTGATGGGCTTAAGATCAACTAGTGTAAAACCCGTTCGTTGCATGGGCTAACTTCGTTTTTTTAATGTGATATTGAATAGAAATGAGTTGATTTGTATCGCCATGCTTTATTTAAAGAATGATAAAATATTTGAAGGTTGCCCGAAAAAAGAAAAAGTAGGAAAAGTAAATTTTAAACCGTTCAAAAAGATTGACAAACATGTTGTATTAGAAATAAATCTAAAACACTTCAAAAGTTGTGACAAATATCATATATTACAACAGATTACGTAGGAAGAAACGTTATTTTATAGTGAGTATGTCTCACACCGTGCAAATGTAAATGCTTTCTTGATGGCGACAATACAATGACATTGACGACTAAACACAAGAGTTTTACATGAAAAGCTGGGTTGGTTCTACAATGCATAACACATATAAAGCTGGGAAAAATATGCATGTCTGTAAAATATTTACAAATGTTCTTTTAGTAACAAAAGATATCAAAGCCTTTTAATCCAGCTAGATAAAGTTGAGCAAAAAATGTTCTCATCTATAAAATATTTACACATATTCTTTTAATAAAAAAATTAAAATATGGTAATCAAGCTCATATGCATTTGTTAGGAAGCAGTTGTTAAAAAACGTTGTATATCTTATATGGAGATGTTGGTCATAGATTGTGATTGCTCACTTATTTTTATCAAAACAACAATATATTAAGCACATGTTACATAAGATTGCGAGCATGAGTTGGTGCTCGACGTTCGCTAATCAAATCACATATGCCACACACAATTAAACACCACAACCTACCCAAAGAAGGTAAACCTAAAACCTTTTCAAAATTGAAGACGAATACATGGAATAAGGAAGATATCGATGATGTACCGACTCTCGGATGTGTTGCTAAACCATACCAAAAGAGAGAAAATATCTCATAATAATTTATCGTGACTAAATAAACACCAGCCATCTCATGTGATGTATATTAACCAAAGATCGAGAGACTTACTCCTTGTGGTAGAACATCATCAAATAAAAGCAAGGGATAGTTCCAGCAAATACTTCAATGATGATTACTGCCAACTTTGCACCAACCTAACCAAACTAAAAAGAATAAACAAAATGCTTAGACTTAAAAATGGTAAAACTAATATTTTATCAATAGGTATTATACGTGTACCTTATAAACACCCATTTTCCTGGTTAGGACAATACCTTGAGATCTTTACATTCTCTTATATTATGTCTTTCGTCATCCAAGATGCTTTCACGCTGCGACATGTGATCTGCAATATTGAAACTCCAACCATCAACAAAGAAAATATTGCACATCATAAAATCAATAAAGAACATAGTTGATAAATGCAATCTACACATCATTGTGCAGTATGGATTCAACCGTAGTTGAGATTGATTGGTCCGTATATACATCGAAATTCCATCGGAATTCAACTGTAGATCCTGATCTGAAAAAACTTCTATTTAGAGATAAATTGACCACTAAAAAATGCATCATTTCCCCCATCCATTATATCAGTCTCATTATTTTCCACAGATATCAACTATAAACACGCAAAATAAATATTACTAAAAATATCAGTAAATTAAGCATTGAATTAATTATAAAAAGTTAAATGCTATAGAAGCGATAAGTAACTTGAACTCCAATCAAATCTGAATATAAATTATCCCTCTAGGAAGACCATTGCGTATCCAATCAGTTGTGTTGTCAAAGAATTGTATGAGGTCATTGAGGTGAAACTCATCCGTCCAAGAAAATCATCATGTTTTCATAAAGATTTGTGTTAAATCCACACACAAAACCATCCATTTTGTAAATAGGAAAAATTATATAGAAATATGATACTCAATTGTCTGGTGGCCCCTGAAATTTAACGAGTACGCTTATGAAATTGTTCGTCGTCTCTACCTTGTGATCCACCATCATCTTGACAAGCACTTTGTTGTTACCATTACATTAACTATAGGTACACTACAACAAAAATGCTTTATGGGTGGCTGGGTGCACTGATGTATGTTGGAGGAGGGAGGTGTGCTGTGTATATGTGCATGTGTTGCATAAACGACATGGTTTAGAGGGTTGCACACCACACGAAGTGGAGCGGACACAGAGTGTATGATGGATTTAAGTGATTTTAACAGATGACAGATATCAAATCTCTGGATGTGTTGCACACAACTCAGTGTGCAAGGTCACCCACTACCAGGTGTGGATGGATGCAAATTGTATGATTTGTTCTTTTTGCTTTTGTGATAATTAGTATTTCTACCTATTGATTTGAAACTACAACATATATGTATGCTCATTCAAATCTACTATGTTACCCATACCACCCAGCATGGACAGACACAAAGTGTCTGATTGGTTCTTTGCGATTTTGTGATAATTAGTATTTTTACATGTTAATTTGAAAATAAATTTCCTTACATGGTGCACACACCACCGAATATGTGGAGCTTCACATACGCACCTACTCTCACAACACACACATGCATACACGTACACAGTAAGTGATAGGAGAATCAAGTCCACTCATGCATTACCCATGCCATCTAGTAAGAAGGGATAAAGTCCCCCATTATGTGTTCTATTACATTTATAATAGAAATAAGATGACAACCAAATGGCATATATATGCTTATATTTTGTGTTCTCTTACATTGTGTGCCATATATGTCAAACATTCAAATAAAGGATATATAATCCAATAGCATCAATATATAAACTATCGATGAAATTCGTTAACAATTAAGTTAAAAATCCAATCATCTCGTAAGGATGGATCTGGATAGATCTGCAACCTCTACTGCATAAATAAGAAAAAATTCAATGCTAATATATTCCTCCTGACTATCCATAAAATTAATACGGTAAATGTCAAATTAAATTATAACAGTGACTTCAGTAAAACTAGCATATACATAACATTTAACACTACCATGTTCTCACAAAATTAATTAACTAATTATGAAGCAATACAGAATCAATCAAAACTTTGATAACTTATAGGCAGTGATTTTATTTAAAGCAACTCTGCAGTTGTTTCTCAATTCCCTTCATACCTACAGTTCCATGTTCTTCTATCTGCATCGACGTTATTAGTAGTTCAATATGACTTCTATGCAGCTAACTTACAACTCATAAATAAAAGGGTCTTTTTTATCATGAATAGTTCAAGTTAGCTGAATATAAGTGAAATAACTATATTCAAATACGTCTTCAAAGAAAATTAACATTTCTTATATGTTATTATGGTTCCACAGTAATCATTAATAGTCAAGTAGAATTTGTATTCATTCTAATTTCTAAGAAATATCATGGAGGCATAGAAGTGCTTTATTTCATGTTTAGCAAGTTTTTGGTTTTCCGATGCTGATCATATTCATGCTGGGGAAGATAACAAGTTAACATATGGGTTTTGGGATGCCACCATAGAAACCTAGTTATGTAGAGAAGCAAAAAAGTTAATATTGGTTCTATTTTAAGTGTCAAATTAAAGTATAGAGAAATTACATAAACATATTCTGCTAGAATATATCGATCATAAAACAATGTCTAATAAACTAACCAGTGCCATTGAATACATGAGGAAGTTCCTCTTCATTCTTGGAGGAAGTTCCTCTTCATTCCTCGAGGAAGTTCTTTCAACATCTGAACGTCATTCTGAACAAAATAAGAAAATGATCCACATCAGATATGCCCTAAAACTCTGTGCATGCACAATAATGAAAGCTTCAATGCTAAAAAATAAGATAAAATGATAACAATAATAATTACATACTATGTGCTTAATTTTTCTCAGGTCTTTATCAAAATGAGAAACAAAATCTCTCGAGGTGGATTATAAACACTGGGAAGGAGGCTTTATCAAGCACATGTACAATGAGAATGATGTTTATATACTATGCAATAGCAATTACATCACCAATCTGCAGACATTTATACAACACAGAATCATTAACTTATTTTTGTAAATTTAGACAAGATATGCAAATAAAAGAAGCGTCAACATTTTACAAGAAATATTTGTGAACTTATTATTGCATGCATCTGATCAAGTCCACCAATATAAGAAGCTATTAGAGAACCATCATTCTTATTCCTGTGCAGGTAAAGAGAAATATCAGATAAATTATCAACAAATAAGAAAAACTTAAGTAACCATATGGTTCATTGTAGTAAAATTACAATGAGAAATTGGTATTCCAGTTCTCATGATTCCTATTTTCACATGGAGCACATTATGAACAAACATATCCATCTACGATTCTAAAGAATAAATGACCACAATTATCTATATATGTATCATCTTCTTTGTTATACTTATATTTCCTTTTTTATTTGGGATGTTTCTCGATACGAGAGCCTAATAAACCTAGGCACTGGCACTGTTCTAGTGGATGTTTCTAATTGAAGTCAAATCAATCATTATTCATGTTTTAATGTCTATAGTTGTTTTTTTGCTAAATTAAATCATGCAAATGATTGGCGAATGTGACTTCTTTCCATATTAGTTTTACATGTCAAGTAGTAGCTTCTTTCTCGCTTATTATCTGCATATTTGAAATACTTAATTTGAAAAAGGTCATAAATAAGTGTATATTCAAATAATAATAATAATAATAGGCTATTTGAAGTAGGGATGATTGCAAACGACATTGTTTGCATCAGTACCAGATGGACTATTAGCCATCTAAGGAAACAATAAAGAGTTAAAGAACTTGGAATTGAAATTTTGTACTCTTTCTTTCACATGCAAACTTCCTTAGCATGTAATGTTTGTATATGATATGAGAGTTGGTGGTTTCATATATGTCTCGCTATTGGTAATAATATGAACTATCTTAAAATAGCATGACTAGCACTTATTATTTCATTATGATCTCTCCATTACGAATGTTGTCTTCATACATTCTTTTTTTTTTTTGAGAAAAACTTCAAACCTTTTTATAAAGACTCTGCGTAGTTTCCATTCATTGAAATATAGAGAAGAAAAAAAAAAGAAAGCTTTCTCAGCATCTCAAATATTCATACATTTTTCTCAAAACTTCATTTATTTCTACATGTTGAAGTCATAAATAAGATGGAAATTTAAAATTAACTAAGAAAGCTTTGTCAGGATCTCAAAAAAGATTAAAGGTAATACAGAGGATTGAGTTTGATTTGATTATGTAATAGTAGTCACATTATGTTGAATAATCCCAACTTATTAAGATGGGATAAAATAAGGATCTTATCCAAGCTTATCATGATCAAGCACATGTATTAAATATTGTAATGTAAATCTTTTGTTGTGCTAGTGATGTTTAGCTAATTTTATTGAGCACATTCTGGATCATTGATATTTTTTGCATGTCTTCATGAACACTTGATCGGATTCATTTGGTTTAGAATGCATAACAGTAATCAAATTTTTGTGTCTCTCATCTACTGAATTAATACATATCAAACGTGGGTACTAATGATAGGGTTACTAACAATTTATTAGACTATCGTGCCCAAAAATCAGCATTTTCATGAACCATTCAAATATGATGTCATGAAACAAAAGATATGAGATTTTAGCAAATCCACAATTAGTTTACAAAGAAGTATATCATTATGAAGGCTAATTCCATTGAAGATAGACCAATAATTGCAGGCTACAAAATTTATTTGGAACATGGTTCTAAACGTCTAACAGACCTAAGGTTGACAGCCGCACATTAAGTCGAAAAGCACCTAGTAATCTTTCAGTGGTTCATTCGATCAATAAAACTACTACATATTTCTCTTGACCACAAGTGTTCCCAAACAACATCATATTGAATTCCGAATTTAAAAATGTGGAATCTGCTTGGCAATTTTAATATTTCCTAGGAACACAATTGTTACAATCTCAACTGGTACTAATCAAATACTTAGTATGAAAAGCAGATGTGGTACATCAGAAAATAATTGTGCGTTGTTTTTTTATGAATTTTCATCTTTACCCCCAGTTCTTACAATAAAAAGACGAGACACACAAAAATCTCTGTCTATAGCAGTGATGGCGTTCAATAGAAAACATAACAAAGGTATCTCACCAAAGAAGACTAAACGTTATGAATCCGAACAAATGTATAGCTGATTTCTAACATAAAAATCAGATGTAATCAGATCTATTGTGATTTAATCTCAATATAGATAACAATGACAAATTAGATACAATCTCAATACATTCATTGATTGGATCAGAATAAAATCTAATATGCATTCGTAGCTCAGATTATGACTTCGATCAAGCAGAAAAGCATACCTATAATCGGAGATCGACGACGATGGAGAATTGCCCGTTGTGGAGAGCAGATTTGTTGATGCCACGACGAGAAAGAAATTTAGGGCAAGTCTCCGGAAGAAGAAGAGAAATGATGTAGAGGTAGGGATAGGGCTCCATTTATACCTCTCAACGGACTCGGCAACTCGACGAGGAAGACAGAGATGACGTTGTTGTCGACAAATATCAGAATGTGGAAGGGTTTGCGAGGATTGCGAGGAAGGGTTTGCGAGAATGTGGAAGGGTTTGCGAGAGACGAGGAAGACGGAGATTGCGAGGGTGTAGGGTTTGCGGAAGAAAGGAAAAAATATCAGAATGTGGACAATTTTGCTGGGAAGTGGTAGACAAAATGGGATATTTAATTTATGAAATGATCCTCATAGGCCAAAGCATTAGAATAAAAGATCCTGTGCAATTATCTTCTGTTTTTTTCTTCATAGCTTTGACATTGCGAAAAGATTAATATAGAAATATTAATTTACATCTACGATACAATATCTTGTCACGGAATAACAACTTTGATATGTTTAACTTAGATCTTAATTTATATTGATAAATACTATTATTTATTTATATACAATAGAATATTTGATAGTTGAAAGTTACACAACGATTTATTCGTTGCTATATCAAAATAATGACGAATGTGAAAAATCGTCACTATTTCTGATATAATTAGCGACAAATGGATACAATCGTTGCTATAGCATTACGTTTATAAATATAATGACGATTATTTATAATCGTTGTTATTTAATCGTCATTATAGACGTAATTTGTTGTAGTGGATCGTGTCATGGATATCCTTTATGATGTGCTCAGGCAGGCTAGGGCTTCTTCAAAGAAAGAAGCACCTGCGAATTTTTGATTGATCCTCAAGAGAGAAGATCCACACTCAGACCAACAAATGTCTTAATTTTTGGATGGGTTGGAGGAAAACATGCATGTGCTTATTTGACTGGAGTTTCTCCATTGGTTGTTCCGATAAGAAGTGATTTTACTGCAGGATGCGCTGCACAGAAAGTTGCCTCAACTAAAGTTGCCAAACATGAGAAGGCTCATATTGACAATCAACATGTTTTCATCCCTTCCGATTTTGACACCTTTTGGTTCTTGGCAACTGAAGCGGTAGAGCTACTTAAGAGGGTCCAAAAAATTATGCATAGCAATGTTATGCTTTCCAGGTCTATGGATATTGTATTTCAATGAATTGGATTTGCCATTAAAAGGGATTGACGGCGCAACTTGTTGCCCTCCTCACATCAATCTCTATGTAAAAGCTCATTAAATGTACTTATACAATGGACAAAAAATTCTATTTCCATTTCTTTTATTCTTTCATTGTATATTTAACTAATGACAATAAAATTAAGATAAAAAACTAAATACCAAAGAAAAAGTCATTTTCTGACTTTGCATACGCACATGTACATAAAAAAGTTTTCTCTATTTATTTTCTTATTTTATTAATTTTAAAAATGTAAATTTATACTAACGTGTAAATATGCTTTTAGTATTTTTTTTCATTTTCGTATGTACATATTATTGATTAAACATCAAAGAGAAGAAAAACAAAAATATTAACACTCAAGTATTTTTATACTTTTGAAAAACCTAAAAAAGTCATATACTATACACATTGCTTATTTTGATTTTTAGCTCTTAACTAATATTACAGATCTCATACGGCTTTCATATACTGTACACATTGCTTATCATTTTTCATTTAACCTTTTCTTTTATTAATTTAAATTTCTTTCTTTTTCTTATTACTGTTGTCAAGATTCTGTTGGTCAAGAGCCGTATGGCATCGCTCATTGGCGCCATCACACCACCACTTAGGGCTTCGCCCTACCAAACAAGGCCACGTGGGCACGAGAGTTGACACTAGCGGTCAACTACCCCTTCCAGCCCACGTTCTTCCTGGTCGTCCTCAGCCTCGCCTAACAGTCCCAGCAACAGCTGGTAGATGCTCCACGACCCCCCCAACCTCTTCTCCATAACCTCCATCTCCTCCAACAATCTCCTGGTCACCCCACCTTCTCTAATCGCCCAGTCGACGCTCCACTCCACCAGCTCCTAACCACCCAAGAATAAAATCCCCAGAACCCCCTCCTTCGTCAGGATGGGAGACAGCGAGAACATACGACGGAGCTTCGAGGGGATGACCCCTCTTGGGCGTGATGCATAGGTTCCCTAAACCTTCTTCTTACTTTCATTTGAGCCCATCGAACGACCTGACATCCTCATTCCTTCTTCCCCGATCGTTTCCTTTTCTATCATTCATGTCCCCCACCTCCAGCCGAACCACGCAGGTGGAGCTCAGCTCCAGATCCTCTCCCTTCGCTAAGGAGCTCCCCATCCCTTTTTTCCCTCTGTGTTTACCCCATCAGTCAAGCAACAAGCTCGAGCGTGCTCCCCACTTGCAGGTCCACAGGAGCAAGATCCAAAGCTTTTAGCAGAGCACAGCACCTGTTATCACAGTAGCCTCGCCTTCTTCAACGCAGATAGATCTCAGATCCACCGTTACCAGTGTCTTCGGTTTGAGTAGAAGCGAATCAACCATCAACACCTTCGCCGATCAGATCTTCACCAAGCTTCCTAGAATTCCAGGCAGAGTGTCCGAGATACCCGGAGTCCGAGTCCCTCACCTGAGATTAGCTCCAGCTCCGCTTCGCGTAGAGAAGCTCATCATCACAAGGGCACCTTTGGGCACCGTCCAGTAACCAGTCCACAGCGAACGGGCTCCGTCCAGCACCATCGCCTCATCCACTTCGTCGATTCCGGCATAGCGTAGCCACAGGAGCGCCTCATCCACTTCGTCGATTCCGGCATAGCGTAGTCACAGCACGATCTCTTCGCGGGTGAATCAGGACCGTCCAAAAATGCACGGACCATCCGATAAGATCTCACAGGAGAACCAGTCGCTCGCCACATGGTCGTCTCGTAGCCGGGCGATATGCGCTCGGAGGTGCACTCTCATCTGTAGGATCGACGGAAGGCTCACGTGCATGACCGCACGTGATGTGAGTTTTGTGGTGCTTCTCCTCCTCCTTTCCAAGAATTAAATCCACACCACTCTCTGCAAGTCGACACAAGGCTTACTGGTTCTTTTTGCAAAAGCACACCTCCAGTATCTGCAAATAAAAGCTAAATCCTTTCAGGACTCATCGAGAATGCAAAAGTTATGAAACTTGACATGTTTTAAAGCTCCTCTCGTGCCCCATAATTGAAATATGGTACAGCTTCATTTAAATTAATTTTGATTTATGGTGAATTTTGAATGTGTCCATGTTCGGAGTTTCTAAGTTCAGTATTGAATCACACACATCTCGAAAAAATGGCAAAAAAAACTACTCATTGCGTTGATAGTTAAAAAATGAAACTTTATCCAGCTCATTCACTGAAATTCATTTGATTATCTGTTCTGTGAAAATTAATTAGTGAAATCCTTATTTGATGTTTCGTACATTTTGCAATGTTTTTCAGAAACAAAAAAATCCTATATTATCTTAATTGAATAGATCATTGGGTTTTATCGGAATTATTGGAAGTAGTTTACATTAGCTTAAATATGAAAAACACAAAATCAGGAACTTCTAGCATTTTTCATTCAACGGGCTATTTTCATCATCATGCATCTCCTGTAATTTTGATTTTAATAATTATTGAATTTTGTCTACTTAAATTAAAAAAGATCCTGAAAATTACACTTACATATTTAATCCTTCATTAACTATAAAAAGTTAGAAAACCGTGTTTTAAATTTCTTATTGCACGAAGATTCCAAGAAACTTGGTAACTTGTTATTAAGTTGGCTACAATTCCATAAGTCCATTGTTGTGCATTATTTTGTGTGTTGTTTTCGTCTACTTCCACTTCATTAGATCGAAACTCACTAAAAATCACAAAAGCATTTTCATTCCACTTGTGCAAAATTGGATTTAATTTCAAACCAAATCAGTGCAGTTAAATTGAATTAGATATTTACAAGTAAAACAATTTCGCTTCTTCGATTTCGACCTTGAGACTTATACACGTAAAAGAAATAAATTAATCAATGTATTATTTGCTTGATCTTTGATCACAAACTTTGTACCTAATTAGAACATAAATTGACACTTTTAAATCCGGTAAAAACTGAGTTTTCACCTTGTTAGGTCTGAAATCAGTTTGAAAACATGTTTGAGCTCATATGTAGTCCAAAAATCATGTTAATTTAATTTTCGGATCTAGGTTTGGGTCATGTTATATAGGTTGGATTTCGAGCCAAGTAGGACCAACCCAACCCAATTCTCAACCTGTAACACCCCAACCCCAAACATAGTGCCATATCTAAAACTCACGAAGTGTGGTTGTGGTATATAAGTGATTGGGATTACTACTTGACAACTTGGGCTTAAGCATTTTGGGTGATGTCAACGGGTTCATCTGGACCCGAACCCAACAAGTTGTCAGGGTCAGTTTTCCTCAATAACGGACCGGGGACCTAAGCCCGGGACGTTACACATACCTTAGTGGGAGGACACCCAAATCACAAGCTTGACTAGCCGCGAGCACATCCATCTCAACAACTCCAAAGATGTGAGTTTTGCACCACCTTTCCCCATCGGCTCATCACATAACCTATCAAGATCATAAGCTTTCTCAATTCCATGCATCAGAAGCTCTACAACCCCACTTACCCAACTCCAAGCATTATGAGCTTTGCACCCCATTCCCCTTTCCACCATATTCCTATGCTTGGTTAACTCAAGCTGCACACTCCCTCCCAATTTGTTTTCGATCTCAACCAACTCCAAGCACCACAAGTTCTCCTACCAAGAATGCCAAGCTCCGAGGATCGAGAGCACTATCCCTATCTTCAAAGAACCCCACCATTTTCGAGCTATATAACATGTTGCAGAAAAGCGAGGACGTAGGCACTGACTAAGCCGCAAGTGATGGATCAAACAAAACACGAGGAAGAAGAATAATGATTGCTTCCCATTAGGGTGCTTGGTTAAATCGACTCGAAGAATAGTGACACGATGGGAGTAAGTTGACTTATAGGAACATATTTGTAGAAAGAAGCAAAATTATAGACTTTGTGATGTAATTTGAAGATTATAATATATTTGGACAAGATTATATAGATTATAATGTTAAAATCTCCCATCTAAAAAAAGTCAAAAGTATTTTTTGGCGAACATGGATAAGAAATATCGAGATTTCTTCCTTTACGTTAGATTTTCCTTATTCCATAGCATTTATCCCATCATGTACTCCATAAAAAAGATAATTATTAAAACTTGTTCACGCTATCTATTTTTACACATTTCCAAGAACAACAAAGAAAGGAGAAACATGAATAACTCGTACTTATCAAACATTCATCTCATCAAACACAAAAAATTCTGAAAAAAGAAGGTTTTTTACAGTTGTGCCCTTCTTAGATTATACAATATTAATCATGATTTTTTTTGCAATATGAGTTGTGCCTTTACTTTCTTGCATCTTATTGCTTGTGCCCTTTTGTTAGTTTTCTTGTTAGCCAAGTAGACTAAACCATGATTTATACAAGCTTTGCGGAGAAACTCTTAGGGCCCGTTTGGTTCGGGAATAAGCAGGAATAAGGATGGTGAATAAGAAGAATAAGGGTCTATTCTTTGTTCAGCTGGAGGATAGGAATAAAAAGAATAAGGTGAAATAAAGGTAGGTAAGGTGGGATAAAGATAGGAATAAGAGTGAAATAAGATGAAATAAAAAAGAATTATCGTACCACATGAAACCGTGTAGGAAAGAAAATATACCCCTTATTTCAGGGCCTATTCTCCAAACAAACAAGCCCTTATATTTTTAGTACGAAATTCTCATCAATCTTTGCCTTACTCAAGACGATATTCTCGTAGCTATTACAAATTCATCCACACTTGCACGGATGCTTCCCTCTAAGCAGGAAGGTTGTCCTCTTATATAATTGGAACTTTTTGACATCCCACTACTTTTCCACTTTGCACCCATTCCTGATCCGAGTTAGTAAATTTTTCTTACAATTGTACCCTTATTATTTTTTTTGAAAATTATAGTATAACTGCTTTTCTTTCCAATTATAGTTGTACCCTGCAATAACATTTGTTTGGGAATCTGCCAGGCAAGAGAAACTAAAAAACTGCACGTTTTCCCCGGGGAGTAATTTGCATGCGTAAAAGCGTGATTTACAGGTACAAAGTAGCAAGAGATTAGTTAATTGCCAGACATATAAAGATGGATAAAAGAGACTATCAACCGCAGTATTAACCAGAGAGCACACGGTAAAAATTAAGTATTTGTTAGGGTAAATTACAATTTGGGTCACTATCTATGGGTCTCATCACAGAATGGGTCTCGATATTTAAATTGTAACGATTCAAGTCCCATGACCATTTAGGAAATGGAAATTTTGGGGTTCATGACAAATATGTCCTTGTTGGGAAGGGAATGAGACTTGAGTTACAACTTTTAAACGAAGGCATACTCGTCATTAACCCCAAAAATTCCTTATATTAATGGTCCGAGAATCCGAGTCATTACAATTTAAAGATCGAGACCTATTCTTCTGAGATCAAACCTATAGATGGAGATCCAAATTTTAATTTACCCTATTTGTTAACATAGATGACGAGGAAGGAACAGCCGGTTGTTACAGGGAGTAAATAATGGATTTTATATTTTAACGCCCAAACATTCATTGTTTGTCAGGTCCCATGTTTGGGTAATGCCTGTGAGTGTACCTCGCCTTCTCCGCTCCCCGCATTTGTGTGACCCAACCACCCCTCCTATATATACCTCACGCTCGCGCTGTGCTGGCGACCTCCACCTCTCGCCCCCTCCGCTCCTTCGTCCCTGCCCTAATGGCCGCCTCCTCATTCTCCTTCGCCCCCGTCGCCGCCATCTCCTCGCCCGCCGCCGCTGTGAGCCGTCGCGCGGCCCTCGTCCGCTGCCTCACTCCTCCAGGGTCCGCCGTGTCGCGCGGCGCTTTCATCAGATCGAGGGGGTTCTCGATGACGGTGCCGTCCGGTGAGAGAGGTCGATCGTTGACGAGTTTCCGGTTGTTTTGAGTGTGCTTGATCTCTGCTCTGTTTAGGCGTCAGGGCACATGTGACGTCTGTGGAGAGGACGGCTGCGCAGGATGTGAAGAAGGTGGAGGCTCCGGTTGTTGTTGTCACCGGTGCATCGAGAGGTATCGGAAAAGCGATAGCTTTGACTCTGGGGAAGGCGGGATGTAAGGTGAGTTGCATGCCTGTTGATTTGACGATAGCTATTCTGCTTTGAAATTTGCTGGAATTTGGGCTGTTTTTTGAATGGAATGATTGGGAGGGGAGGGGAAGGGATGGAAAGTCGAGCGACTGTAGTATGTGGTTGCTAAGAAGAGAAAGGGAAATAAATGCTAGGGATGGGGTCTGCGAAATCAAGTTTCCATTTTGAGTCTTCTCTCAAGTCTGACGAATTGAATTATTGGTCACTCCTCTTATGTTTATTTCGCCCGCTCCTTAAAAAGCAAATTGTATTTTTCTTGGTAAAGTCATTATAAGTACACTCCAGTATTTTGTTTTCTTCCCCACGTTTTCAAGCAATGGATATTGCAGTCTCTACTCATCTCGTAGACTCCTCTCCCCATTCCATTTCATTTCTCTTCATTTCCGGGTGTCAAATATTTTTTCACAGCAAAGGAAAGGAACCGAGAGCAACTTTACTCGTGGGCCCTTGAAGAGGAGATTATGGAATTTACTTCTGGGTAGCAATCTGTTGTACATTGAGAAAATTGAGTATACAGGAAAGTCTTATATTGCACTATTGTAGAAATAACTGATATCAGAGTAAACTTATAGTCCTGCTGGGGATTTTAGGTTCGAATAATTCATTTTATGTAGATGCGGGGTTCTTTTTCTGCTTAATGCTTATGTCATGCCAATTTGATTGTCACTTATAACTCAACAAGTGTGAAATGCCAATACTCTGAGATGCTCTGGTTCAAGGATGGAGGCAATAGTGAGAAACAAATGTACTGACTTGTCATCTTGAGCAAAAGATTTGGAGTAGTCGGAGTGAGCTTTAAGAGAATCAATCTAGTCAGTTGCATGGATAGGATATGCATATGTTGAAATAATAGAGAAACATCAATTTTCTTTAAGGTTTAATACTCAATATCTAAACTCAGGGCTGTTTGTCTTCCTAAATGCATCTATAGTTTACCCGAACAGTAACTTGTGCATTCTCATTTCAGGTCCTTGTCAATTATGCCAGGTCATCCAAGGAAGCTGAAGAGGTTTCTAAAGAGGTCAGCATGGCATGCCTTCAACCAATTTAACCGTGTCCCAATTATTAGCGACATGATGTCATTTTTTGTGTTTTCTCGCGAATTGAGAAACATCAATCACCCTCCCAATTTAATAATGTGTAGAAATGACTTCCTTTTATTAAGGTTACGCTTCTTCCAATTGAATTTTCCTTTTGTTACAGGTAGTGGATTTTACACATGATGTCTCAAACCAAATGTGAAGCATGTTATGCTAGATCTTAGCTATGTTACTCTGCAGCCAGTGCATGTTCTTTTAGAGTTTGCCTTTTGCTACTTGTTGAAGTTAACTACTTGTTGAAGTTAATGCTTTACTGGCCTGCAGGGCGCATTTGCTTGTTGATTTTATTATAAATTATTTTTTATCCAAAAGAGGAAGGAACACTATGCAGTTGTATGTCCTATAAATATATTAATAAGACAGATTAAAAGACTTACCACCGCCAAGTCTCAAGAAGAGATCTAGCAAAAAAAGTTACATTGTCAACATAGACCCTATCTAACCAAAATAACTTTGTTGCATGACATCCAGATCACTCAAATAGGTGGCATTGTGGAAATAGCACACATGAGCTCCTCCATGGGCTTGAACTACCCGACCAGTTATCTTTTCGAAACAGAAAGAATTCCCCATCCCTAGAATCGGACACACCTCCACAGAGGAATCTCACTAGCAACCATGCTGATTCCTTTTCTAAAAGTTGAGGTGAGGGTGAGTGTCTGCCACCAGCAGATGCGCTCGAATGCTATGTATGTATCTAACGAGTTTGCAAGGGAGTTCCTCCCCCTTACTGCACAAGTGAGCCACCCACTTAAGCAAAAAAGTCTTGTTCATCTCCTTCAATATGAGAGCCCCAAGTCCCCCTGATCATGTAGTGAGGTGGCCATTTCCCTGTTCATTAAATGTGCCCCTCTCGATTGTGTGCTATTCGTTCCCCAGAAGAAGCGGCGCATGCATGCCTCCATGCGCTTACGAATTCCAATAGGCAAAATCCTGGCAGAGAAAAAAGATGGGTATGTCTGTGAGAACTACCTTCAACAACACGTCTTCCCCCACAAGAGATATACAAGGCCTTCCAACCCGTCAGCTTGCGCTCAAGCTTCTTGATCATCAGATCCCAGTTCGCCTGCGTCAATATGCCACAAGGGGAAGGCCAATATAAGCTAGAGGTAAAATCCCACACGAGTGTCCATGACCCTAGCATACTCCTCAATCTCCTCCTCTGAGAGCACAAAGGGTACAAATGTAGACTTCTTTCTGTTCACTGCCAGCCTAGAGAGCTCTCCAAAGACGTCCAACATGGTACTCATAGCCTTGACCTCCATACATCCCTCTCAATGAAAAAAATGGTATCATCCGCGTACTGCAGAAGGGAGATGGGGATATCACCCCTAGTAAAACATGTAGTCCTGTCCCTTTGAACCATTGCGTAGTCAAAGTGGCGAGCATATCCGTCACAAGAACCCTGATGAACGCCTCTCTAGGATTGGAAGAAGCCACCCTTCGGGTGTCCATTTATTAAAATCTAGAAGGATGTGGTAGTTATGCATCTCTTCATCTAAGAAATCCAAATATGTGGGAACTCACGCCTGGCTAGCACCGATCAGAGGAATGACCAATCAACGCAATCGTACGCCTTTGAGAAGTCAACCTTCCACATCAATCCCTTCACCTCCCTTTTCTTCCAGTTATCAACCATCTGAAACACCATCACAATATTGCTCATCATCAAATGGTCAGGTATGAATGTTGTCTGCACCGGTGCAATCAGGTCTCCACAACATTACTCAAATGATTGGACATTATCTTGGCAACATTCATGTACACCGCATTGGACAAGGCAATGGAATGGAAATCCTCACTTCTCTCCACCCCATCCTTGGGCAAGAGGAAAAGAAATGCTTTGTTGATCCTATCAAAATCGTGATTAGCCACGATAAATTCACTCATCACCATCATCAGGCCTCCCTGTACAACGTACCAAAATCCCTTGAAGAATAACATCGGGAACCCTTCAGGGCTCAGTGCCCCTTTTGCATTCAACTCCCAAACCGCCTTCCGAATCTCATCCAAAGTAAACTCTCTAACAAGCACGACTTGCTAGTTGGGTGAGAGGTTGGAAGCCTCCTGCCCAATCCATCTCCAGCCCCTAACGAGCGTCTTACATGTCATACGATAAAAGCATCGAATGACCATCCTATTGACCACACGATCCCCATCCTGATGGTCCCCATCTACAATAACGTTATGGATGAAATTGCAATGGTGCCTCCTGTATGCCATCACATGAAAGAATCTAGTATTCGCATCCCCCTCATTGATACATGTCTGTCTAGAACTCTGGCGCCACTCAACCTCCTCCTTCTTGTCCTCCTCCAATATCCTTTGGTTCTCATCTCTCTTAAGTAGTTCTAGGTGAGACAACTTGCCAGTTCCTCCCTTTTGTCCAGGTCAACAATCATATTCTGCGTCGCGCTATGATGAGCAAGGCAGCTCTCACGGTTTGCCTTCTTGAATGTGTTGAGCATCTTCTGACTCTCCTCCATATTAGAGAAGCGGCAACACATAACTGACCCCTCACCCACAAAACACTACTAAAAGTTCGCCACCATGCTCTAGGAGCCATGATTTATCAAATCTGAAAAAAACGAAGGAGATTTTCCTCCCAAGACAACCATAGGATCGACGTATGGTCAGATCTAGAACATGGCAGTGCGGAGACCATGGCTAGTGGAAAAGCCGACATCAATTCCATAGAAGCAAGGATACGATCCAATACGGACCTGAAGCGAGAACTACACAGGTGTAGGAGAAGTCCGATGCATCCAAGACATCGAGTTAGAGATTGTTCACAACATCCAAGAAATTAGTTGAACCCAGATCCTGCCCCCACACGTGACTTTGGGTGATCGACTGACTGGAGGGTGACATTGAAGTCACCTCCAACCAACCGATCAAAGGTTCTGTTAAGCTGAATGGTTTGATAGTATGCCATTCCTGTCTATCTAATAATGTCTCCATGAAAGCTAGTATGCCATGACGTTCCATAGCATGAGTCATCTGCTCAGTTGGTTTCTAAACCACCCTCCCCTCCCTGCAAAACGTAAAATGATTTATAATCTGTCCAAATAATCGATTTTTCTGTCACTAGTCATTGGCCTAGTAGGCTAACTGGTGGCTTTCTATTGTTGGTCCCAAGTCCGGGTAAAAGAAGAAAGTTTGTAATAGGTAGCCTGCAACTCATTGTTGGAACCGATTTATCATTGAGGCTGACTCCACCTGAAACTAGAAAAAACTTGATTGTTGTTGTCATTAGCCTTGTAGGGTGCTAAAGGGGTGCCAAATCATACCAGTCTGGTTTTATTGTAGATTGAAGCATCTGGAGGACAAGCTCTTACTTTTGGCGGAGATGTTTCAAAGGAAGAAGATGTGGATGCAATGATCAAAACAGTGAGTAAAAGCTTTGTCAAATTGTTGCATTTATGTGCATTTCTCCTAAATGAAATGGTTTTGCTATTTCTAGGCTGTTGATGCATGGGGGACGGTTGACATTTTGATAAACAATGCAGGTTCCTTGTTTGTCTACCTATGAAAAGCACAAGTTCCTTCTTATGTGCGCACTTTCACATTCACAACAATCTTTTACACTTTACAGGAATAACCCGAGACACTTTGTTGATGAGAATGAGAAAATCACAGTGGGATGATGTTATCAATCTAAATCTTACAGGGGTCTTTCTTTGTACACAGGTTTTCTTCTACCTCTGTTTTCTCAATTGCTACATTCCTAATCCTCAAAATATATATTCCCTGACAAAATCAGCACATTCGATGCAACTCCCAGCTTTTGTCACATTGATTTCTTATTTACCTTTTCCAGGCTGCAACAAAAATAATGATGAAAAAGAAGAAGGTAAAAACCTTATTTTCTTCTCTTATGTGCTATCTCTTCACTGATCAAAGTTTTTTCCCCTGTTAGACGTGAATATTTTTTGCTATAGCACAGCCCATCTATTCCTCCGAAGGCATTTTCTAAGGGTAAATTACATATAGAGTCCCCAAGTTTAGGGTAAGTATAAAAAAGTGCCCCAATAAAAAAGACATTTTGGTATCTGCATTTAAAAAAAAATACCATTTTGTGAAATATCTCTTATTTTTTTCCATCAAGGACCTACTTAACCTTACGGATATCATCTATGTAATCCAAACTTTTGATAAGAAGTGCATAATTAAATATCTGTCAACGTTATTGTTATTATTACAATAGATATAGAGTACATCTAAAGTTTTAATGACAATATGCCAATTTTCTTTACTTAAGATTCCTAAGCTTGATAACTGAATAATATATCTCACAACTAAGCATGCAAACTTCACATGATAGGAGGGTGGGTAAGAATTCAATGTCCATTTGTAATTTCTTGGATTGTCTCTTCAACTGTAACTTAAGTTGCATCATTTTTTTGAAATAGACTGATGGACTTTATCATTTTATGAGGTGAGAGAAAGGTACACGAAAGGATGGTGAAGGAAGAAGAGTCCAATCATTAGGTGGGCTGAGATTCCTAACATACACTTTCACACCCGTGTTGAATAAATCACTTTACAAGCTATGGAATTCTGGTGTACAACTGAGGTGCAGATGTTACTTTCAACCTTGGGCATCAATCCATGGTTGCCTTCTAGAAGACTAATGCTCACCCCATGTTCCATACTTCCATGACTTGGCGTTACAAGCAGTCAAATTCCATATAATGATCCTTTTTTGCCTAGTTCACTCTCTTAAGAAAGTTGTGGTTATTCCTTGAATTTTTGAGACCCTAAGTCACCATCTGAATTGAAGGTATGATATCCATTTGCTTCTCCTAGGCAATTTAACCAAACATTACAAAATTAAATTAACATGGAAACTATGCACGCCAAGGTTTTTGAACGAATGTGGCTTGTGATGGTTTTCTTTTATTAAAGTGAGCTTTAAGCCTTGAAAATGGTTTTAATTGTATATCCCTTTTAATAATGTTAGGATTTGTAGGGAAGAAAGATTAGGTGAGGGGAAAGAAGAAAGGAGACGGTTTAAGAGGAGAAAGAATCCAAATGGGGAGATGGATATCAAACTCAAAGTTACTTAAATGCAAATTGGATTAAGTACCGATGCCTTTCTATGTTGCTAGGCATTTTAGGGAAGAAAGATTGCGCAGGGATAAAGAAGAAAAGACTGATGATTGAAGTGGAGGTTTTAAGAGGATAAAGAATTCAAATGGAGAGATGGACATCAAACTCAAAGGTACTTAATGCAAATTGGACTTTTAGGGGAAGAGGATAGAGTTGAGAAGGGAAGAAATGAGATGAGGGTGAAGAGGAATACCCGAGCCATGTGAGGAGGAGAAAAAGAATGAGGATTAAAGTGGGATATTAAACTCAAAGGTTAACCAAAATTCATTTCCTTCGTTCATGCTCCCTTTCATTACTACACATTGTGGTGGCTTTGTATAGAGAGTTGATATTATCTAAGGGACGTGCCTCCTTGTAAAAAGCACAACCTTTCCTAGAAGAGGCTTCTGAAGGATACATTTTTTGGATTTACGAACCCAAATAAAGTAATAAGAATAGTAAAAGTGAAAAATCAACTAATAAATTTCAGGATGCATGTCTTCCTTGTCTTGAAAAACTTGGCTCCTGATGAGTGGCCAGCTTTCACATTATTGGTGATGAAACAGTAGGGGGATGGGGTTGGAGGTGGTGACATGGTGGGGAAAATGATAGAGGGAAAAATGATCAACGAGAGAGGATGCAACACTGAGGTAATTGGAGATCACTTTTAACCTAGATCCCAATTAATGCAACTTGGTTTTTTTGGAGAATACTATTAGATGTGAGAGGGGAAGAAATAAGACGAGTGGGGAAGAGGAGCATGCCAAGTTGCTTGAGGGGAGAAAGAAAGAGGATTAAAGTGGGATACTAAACTCAAAGGTTAACCAAAATTCATTTCCTTCGTTCATGCTCCTTTCATTACTACACATTGTGGTGGCTTTGTATAGAGAGTTGATATTATCTAAGGGACGTGCCTCCTTGTAAAAAGCACAACCTTTCCTAGAAGAGGCTTCTGAAGGATACATTTTTTGGATTTACGAACCCAAATAAAGTAATAAGAATAGTAAAAGTGAAAAATCAACTAATAAATTTCAGGATGCATGTCTTCCTTGTCTTGAAAAACTTGGCTCCTGATGAGTGGCCAGCTTTCACATTATTGGTGATGAAACAGTAGGGGGATGGGGTTGGAGGTGGTGACATGGTGGGGAAAATGATAGAGGGAAAAAATGATCAACGAGAGAGGATGCAACACTGAGGTAATTGGAGATCACTTTTAACCTAGATCCCAATTAATGCAACTTGGTTTTTTTTGGAGAATACTATTAGATGTGAGAGGGGGAAGAAATAAGACGAGTGGGGAAGAGGAGCATGCCAAGTTGCTTGAGGGGAGAAAGAAAGAGGCACAGGTTGGCATGGAGGGTCTAAGAGGAGAGAATTCAAAGGAGAGATGTGATGTGTATCAATTTTAAAGGAATCTAATGTAGCTCGGTTTTCTAGCCAAAGGAGTTGGGTTGTGAAAATGAAAGAATGTAAGAAGAGACTTCGAGGCATGCCAATCACTTGAGGGTTTAGGTAATAACATGTAGAGCTGCATGAAATATGAGAAAGAGCATGCCAAAGCGAATGAATTGAGAGGGAAATGGGTTAGTGGTGGGAAAGAAGAGACGCCGGGAGTAAGAATCTAAAGGGAAGGTGGATAACACTTACAAAGAACCAAAATTTTCACTCATTCATTACTATTATGTCTTTACATGGATATGTTCCCTCTTTTATACGGGGAGTATACAACCTATCCAAGACATCCCTTGGTTTCATCCTGCTCCTTATGGAGTAAGGTTTTACGTAAATTCCGGTGTTCTTTATCATTATCTCTTATTATTATGCATCCACATTGCCATCTTCTACGGTTAGAATTTTATATATGTATCCATGTACCTCATTTTATGTGCCCATGAACTTATATGACCTTAAGTAACCTTGGATCCAATCAAGCTATATTGGGCTAATTTTTTTTCCTATTTAGCCCCTTTAATTTTGAGATTCACATCTCCTCCATGCCTCCTTTCCGGGAGGGGATGGGAGATGGAAGTCGGTCTCTTCTGGTTGGGTGGTAGGTCTTTCAGCAGCCTGTATATGACAGCTGATTTTGGTGCGATGATGCTCATTATCAGCTTAGGGATACTAATATTTTAGGATCTGGATGTCAACTTTCTCTTCCTCTCTTTTTGACCATTGCTTTTAAAAGTTCTTGCAAATATTTCTATGATTGACAGCTTAAAATCACGGTTAGATGGATCGATAGGCTTGTGTTTTGGGGGGAGGAGGGGCATACAAAAGGCTTTGACATCCCAAGACTTCGTCTATACGAATCTCTTCCAGGATTTTCGTTGCATTTGGAAGGTGAAGGCATGAGTTATTGTTTTGACTGATGAGAAGGAAGAGATTCAGTATTATGATCTACAGTTATGATGGGCATGTGATGTGAATACCATTTGCCTTTCGTGAAACGAGCGAGACTGGCAGTTTCAATTTTTTTATCCTTTCTGGAGGGAGGTTTCTGAGGCAGATCAATGCCAGGTGGTTGAATATTGATCTTCTGTTCACTCTACAGACATTTACCTGGGATGGTTAGAAGGGAGAAACGTTTATAGCATATAAATGAAGGGCGGGTACAACAACAACCAAGCCTTTTTACACATTAAATGAAGGGTTGGTAACAAGGTTGCAGAAGTCGGCAGTCGGTACTCGGTCGACAGGGTCATTGACTAAGGATTAGTCGGCAGTCGGGAGAGTAATCGGATTTAGTCGGACAATAGTCGGTTTGGATTTTTTTATTATTTTAAATATATAAATCAATTTTTATAGCATATACTCTCATTTATATTCATATATTTAGCAGTTTTAACATTTTTAAGAGCATAAAAAAATAGCAAGAGATTGAAAAAAGAAGCAAGTTAAGAACAAAATGTTTGGCAAATAGTACAAGTAAATGTTCAAAAATAAAAGACAATTACAACGTGCTCAAAAAATAATACAACTGAAAGTAAGACAAGTATCCCAAGCCATTGGGTTCAATCCTCAATGTCGTCATCCAAGTCCAGCTCTTCTTCTTCATCATCACCTTCTTCTTCTTCATCGTCATCATCTTCTTCTTCTATATCCTCAAGATGTAGCTCCTCCTCCTCATTCATCGGCGTAGCATTGGAGCTTGACGATGAAGCTCCCTTTCCACGCTCACCTCGTTGGCTCCTTCTTGGTTTCAAATTCTCTTCGGCGCCACTAGCATGTGCTACAACACCCCATGTCAGTCCGGAACTTGGAAAAACCTCCTCATCATGAGCATCAACATCCCCGGTCCATTCAGCCATGTGTGCACGATCACGAGATGACAGAGGATCTCTCTCTTTCTCAGCTCGGCGTTCCTGCAGGTTGGAATTGAAACGCACATATATAAGATCGTTCAGCTTCTTCGTCTCCAACCTGTTTCTCTTCTTGGTATGGATCTGAAGACCAAAAAATTTAACTTTATATCAATTACTCATTTAAATTTTACTATTACTAATCGAATTGGGTGGGTGGAGTGGAGTCTTTACCGAGTCAAATGTACTCCAGTTACGCTCACATCCCGATGATGAAGACGTCAAGCTCAAGATTTGATAGCCATAGCTTTCAAATGAGGTGTGTCATCTCCATGATTATGCCACCAATTAGCTATTAGAATAGAGAAATGGTCAACATAATAAAATAAGTGATTAACATTAATAGGAAACAAATGACTAAGATACCTGGATCAAAATTGCCATCATTTATCATCCTCTGTCTCACAGCTAAAGGCTTCCCAAAATCTCCACGACCAAGTCTATATGTCGGAAGCTCGTCCCTAGTAATTGCATCTTGTATATCCAAATCTGGATAAAATTTTTCCATGCATTCCTTAAACCCTCTCCTCACCACAACATCTGGATCACCATGAGACTCGGTGTAGAAGTCAGGGATCGCCATATCGCGATATATCGTCGATATATCGGCGATATATCGGTATCGACAGGTCACCGATATATCGCCGATATGGATGATATCGAGTATCGACAGGAGAAAATGCCTAATGGATACCGGGTTTCGGCGATATGCGTCGATATATCGCCGATATATCGGCGATATATCGATATCGACATTGTATCAAAACGATATCGATATCGATATTTCCTTCCTTGGTAGAAGTAAAATGGGTTCAAGTAATATGCTGCTAGATGCAATGGAGTATCAAGCCTCCCTTTGGTCTTGGAGATAATAGCATCCACAAAAAATTTATAAGATGACTCCACACCATTGAATACTGCAATTATTTCTCGCTTGGCTTCTTCAAGCCCTCCGTAGACAAAGCCATGGATGGACGTCGATCTGCATCAACCACACGTAATAAATGAACCAGTGGAGTGAAAACTCTGGTAGCATGTGTTGTATGTTTCCAGAATGTAGGGCTGGAAACAATGGAACTCGCAGCTTCTCCCTTCTTGGTCTTATACCACTTGCAGTTTCTCCACTCTTCTGAGGAAAACATCAATCTCAGCTTGTCTTTCTTTTCATTTAGGCTTTCAAGAGTGAGAAAAGTGGTTGCAAATCTTGTTTGTCCGGGCCTTGCAATGTCCCTCTTGTTGGTGAACTTGCGCATCAAGCTAAGAGTTTTGGTATGAGAGTAGATGAACACCGTAAGCCTCTTCGCCTTTGTGATTGCACTTCTCACCTTTGTCTCTCTGCTTATCTCCTCCAAAGCAAGATCAATGGAGTGCGCAGCACACAGAGTCCACCTAATCTGTGGATATTTGGTGACCAACAATCTTCCTGCAGCAGCATTGGCGGATTCATTATCCGCCACAATCTGAACCACTTTATTCACTCCCACTTCATTCAGGCACTCCTCCACCAACTTGCAGATGTATTCCGCAGTGTGAGCCTCATTTGAGGCATCTATGGACTTCAAAAATGAAGTCCCCAATGTGCAATTGACACAAAAATTGATGATGCTCCTTCCACGCTTTGTCCGTCCATGCATCAGTCGTCAAAGAGCATCTCGCCGATGTCCACGTATCACGATGACCTTGCAATCCATCGTGAATCTCCTTCACTGCCTTCTTTAGAAGCGGACCACTAAGCTCATACCTCGTGGGAGGCTTTAGTCCAGGCCCGTACTTCCCAATAGTCTCCACCATCTGCAGGAAGTTTTTTGTCGTCATTGCATTAAACGAAATTGCCGATGTATATGCCCATTTGGATATGAATGATGTGACCCTATCACGATGATCCTTGGAGAATGCATCCTTGATGGTCATTTGACGTGATGACCCTTCCACTGCGACAGTCTGCTCGAGGGATTCAGAGACTCGTGATCTCTTTGTCGAACCCACACCTCCAGTGATATCAACTTCCTCCCTCATCTCATGAACATCAGCGGCTTTCTGAGATTTCTTCCTGGCAACATTATCAAGGTATGCAATCATCTTGTTCTTTGTTTCCTCATCAACCTTGGGACATGCAGGCTATGCAGCAACGTTCCCTTTTTCGGTGTGCTAGATGTTGCTTGAACCTATACACACCACCCTTCACAATCTTCTTGCACAATCTGCAAGTGACCGTATTTGGATCCGTACGGCTCGCAAGGTAGCCGTATTGCCATGCAGGATCAGTTGATCCCGGTGGCACATAAAAAGACGAGTCGCTACCGGAAGCGACGTTCGTTGGTGGTGTAGCCATCTATAAATAAAAAATGATGAATTATAATATAAAAAAAATCAGTGGCATGATATACATTATACAATACAATAACCACTAAGCATACAACATAATCATAATTTGTTTGCATACAACCTAAATATTTGCATACAACACAAATATTTGCATACAACATAATACTAGAACAAACCCTAAACATCAAACATACAACATAATTATAATTTCATACAACCTAACAAAAATATAATTGGACATGTTTAGCAATATAACAATATAACAAGATGTAAACATCTGGCATACAACATAATGAAAAAATATAACAATATAACAAGATGTAAACAAGATGTAAACATCTAGCATAGCAATATAACAATATAACAATATAAGCTATCAAGAATGGCATGCTATGATCATATATAAAATACAAATAATGAAAAAATGAAAACAAAAAACCCTAACCTGAGGTCCTGTGTGGCGAGAGACGAGCGGCGAGATGGAGCGTCCTTCAGGCGGCGCGGCGAGAGAGGAGTGGCGAGGTGGCTACCGGAGAGGTGCTGGAGGAGCGGCGGCGGCCAGGAGCTCGCGAGCGGGGAGCAGGAGGACCGACGGCGGGGAGCAGGAGGTCTAGGGCGCGGGGGGTCGAGAGGCGTGGGGGGTTTCGAAACGATGGGGGACTTACTGTGCGACAGTAAGTTCCCAAATGTAACTTGCGGTTTAAAAAAAATGGGATCCGAAAACGTGTTGCAAAAGTCGCCCGATTAAGCGCCCGCCTACACCGAGTAATCGGCCAGGTCCGACTATTGGCCGATTTGGGTAAGTCGACTCGGCTACCCCGCCGAGTCGCTTAATCGGACTGACTAATCGGATTAGTGGGCCGATTTTTACAACACTGGTTGGTAATGCTAGAAGCCTAGAATTTTTCTTTGGTCCGGGTCTTGTAGCTACAAAAAATTGATATGATTTTTGTATCTAACGTCCCTTATCTGGAATAATTTCTTAGTTGTTCTCGTTATCGGGGATCCCAGGGGGGATATTTTGAGTTGCTATGCATTATACTTCTCCAGGTTTTTCATTTGATGATCAGCTTTTAAGGATCACGCTTTTCGAAAAGAAAATAGTGAAGGCTCTACCTGTCCAAAGTATGTATATAGTAAGAGCTTTGTGAACTGGGTTGGTCTTCTAAAAAAATTACGTGATTTTTGTATCTAACGTTCCTTATCTGGAATATTTTCTTAGTGGTTCTTGTTATCGGGGATCGGGGGGGGGGGGGGGGGATATTTTGAATTGCTACGCATTATACTTCTCCATGTTTTTCATTTTATGATTAACTTATAATGATCATGCTTTCCTGGGGGGGGGGGGGGTATTTTGAGTTGCTACGCATTATACTTCTCCATGTTTTTCATTTGATGATTAACTTATAATGATCATGCTTTTTCAAAAAGAAAATGGTGAAGGCTCTATCCGTCCAAAATCTGCATATAGTAAGAGCTTTGTGAACTGAATTGACCTTCTATAAGACCCAAAGAATGACTAGCAGCTGCTATTAGTCATCACAATCTCGCCAGTCAAGATGTGAGGAGCTTTTTATTGAGCGTTTCTAGTTGCATTTTCTATTATGATGTGCACATTATAGCCAAAACTGGTTCTTTCCTTCCATGCACTCTGTATATAGGGGGGCTTCATGTACTGTACTGTCCCATACATATCTAATCATCCTCAAATGGAGAGGGCTAGTTTGATAAGGATAAAACAGTAGTGAGGACCAATGTATCTGTTTCCAACCTTTGATTTTTTAGTACCCACCAACCTCGTAATACAAGTGATATTAGACAGAAAAATGTATTCCATTGTTGATGAAGAGGCATGTGACTTGTATTTCTCCTTTGTCATATTGCAGGGAAGGATCATTAATATTGCATCTGTTGTGGGACTTATGGGCAATGTAGGTCAAGCAAACTACAGTGCTGCAAAAGCAGGCGTGATAGGTCTTACTAAGACTGTTGCAAAGGAATATGCAAGCAGGAATATTGTCGTGAGTATTTCATGCTGGATAATAACTACACCTGTAACTAAACATTAAAGATGTACAACTGTCTGATGCCTTAGGTAAATGCCATTGCTCCTGGTTTCATCGCATCCGATATGACCTCAACTCTCGGCGAAGACTTTGAGAAGAAAATCTTGAGCTCCATTCCTTTGGGTATGCCCAATAATGACAGACACTGTTTTCGTTTATGATCAAGATACGTGTGTGTGAATGTTGTACATTCTTTCTCTATTCATATGCCTTTGTGAAATATCAAAGTTTAATCAGCTAGCTAGCTGTTGAATTAAAGCTGGATTAAAAGCAGTTAAGATTTTTATGCCGCACTAGCGAACAACAGTTCACCTATGAAGTTGCACTAGTTAAACAATTCGGAATGATGATTGAAACCGCAAAAGGTTAGATTTTGATAACCTTACAATTGTCATTATTCAGGAAGATTTGGACAACCAGAAGAAGTTGCTGGTTTAGTGGAGTTCTTGGCCCTCAGTCCGGCAGCTAGTTACATAACCGGGCAGGTAAATTATATTAAACACCTTAGACTCCCTACTTTTCTACAAGGGAGGCTTAAAGAATAGTTATCGCATGATGATGCAGCAATGTCTGTATCTTTTGCTTTCATCCACTCTGCAGAAAGGGATACCTTTTTTTGAACAGAGTGATACTTTAATCTTGGTGTATTACTGCTTAACAGCTGGGGGTTCTTCACTTCTCTAGTCTACTATATGCATGTTTCTGTATACATGTATTATTTGAAAGGTCTATGCAAGTCAAGAGAAATAGTCATTTTCAGAATTCATAAGGTCCAAAGAATTTCTTAAAAGTTTTCCGCATCTATATGGGGGAAATTTGTGTTCCTATTATGTTTAGGAGAGAATGTATAAAGTTGGAAATATATTGCAATCAAAGATCTATAATATATGCCCAGTCTTTTCACACTTTAAGTAAGGTCACATGGATTCTTTGTGTCCAAACAAATAGAATTTGAGTTGTTCCGTATTTGATTCAAATAAACATTTTTCAATACATCCCTGTGAAGCTTCTTTGCTCTTCTGCGTCTACTCTTATGCGATTTTCTTGTTTGTACACATCCATTACCAACTTAAACCAGTTTCCGCTGTCTTATCTTCTATTTTCCTGGCCATAAATATATACTGGAACATCTTTATCTCATCTAGACATCCTCATCACATTCAAACATATAAACCTCGAAAAGCTTATTTCTAGAGGATATGTTTCATAGCCTTTTGTAGTATTACTGGGAACTTCACAAAATGTGTCTTAAAAGAACGTTTTGGGAAGTGCTTTAAAACAAAATTTAAAATGATTTTCGGTCCAATCAGATCTCACGGTGCATTCAAATGTATCATTTGATTAATTAAAGAAAAATATAGTGCCGAAACAATAATATCAAATGCAACAATACTTATTAGGCAATGTAGATGGAGATTGACAATGAAAATCCCAATCCTTTTGACATTAAAATCAGTCTCTTTGATATTACCGTGCTGGACCTCCGCTAATATCTCCATGTTTATGTTTATAGTTCCATCAATATATAAAGAAGTTGTTGCTCATGTTGTGCAGGTTTTGACCATTGATGGAGGGATGGTCATGTAGGCGTAGCAGTGTACCAACTTCGTCTTCATGCCGGCAGATGCTCTCTACTCTGAGGTAGGGACTGACTTTTTCCCTGCAGGCGAGGTCCCAAATAATCATCAATGTTCGTTTTCATGGATTTGAGCGCTGGAACGCCAAGGAGAGACTGATTTATTTTCCGCGTGAAGAAAGGCCTTCGCTGCATATGGAGTCTGGTAACATTGTGGGGTTGAAATCCATATTTTATCTACAAATAGTTGATGTTGAACCTCTTTTTTCCCTTTTAAGAATGACCTTGTTCCAAAAATTTTGTAGTTCTAAAAGTTGCTAGACTTGCTGTTCAAATATGTTTTTGTCAGGCGAGTTTTGTTAGTTTTGTGTGTGCATGGATCTCCTTCCCATTATGCTATTTTGATCACTGACATTCTGATTGATTTATAAAAGTGTGTCATCATTTTATGTTCCATTTTTTAAAAAGAAAATGATCGTTTCAAAACAGAAACGCTTGGAGAGTTTGTGAGTGGGTGGCCTGAGGGTGGAGTATGTTAGAGAGGGGGAAGAAGGTTTAGTTATACTTATACATCTGCTTTTCCCATTATTTTGGGAGGAAATAGGCCGCAACTAACCTGAAGGATAGAAGTCCTAAATAAATTTTTGTTAGGAGCACAAATGTTATCGTAAAGAAGTTAAGGTCACAAGTGTAATTGTAGAAACTTGGAAGGGCACAAGTACGGAAATCTTTTTTTAAGTTTGCTAAAAGTTTAATGTAAGGGTTTTATATTGCAACATAGTCCATTTCTTATTCTCGGAATAGTGGTAGCTGTATGATCTAATAGTAGGTAGCCTTTTCTTACATCTCTTCGGCATGCATGACTCCACCTCTTGGGAAGCATTTCATACTATTATAGGGATTTTGCTATGATATCATTTGTAACATCTCCGATTTGGAGTCATGCTGTTATGGAGGACTTCTGACCCTTCTACTCAAGCCTAAATGGACTCGTTAGCCTCGATCCATAATGCTTAAGCCCATCTTATGAAATAGTAGTCCCTAATACCTATAACTCACTATTACACTTTGTGATTACTAGATGTGGAACGATGTTTCGGGTGCAACTCGATAAAAGAAACGTTGTATCAAGATTATTAGCTTTAAACTGACATCGTTTTTCCAATAGGGGATGTAGCTTGTATGGTAGAGCGCTCGCTTCACATGAGAGAGGCACGGGGTGAGATTTCTCGTGCCTCCATTTTTTAAGAAAACATTTTTACCGTAAGTAATGTGAGATACAAGTTCATTCACAACATGAGTATATATGATTGTTAAAAAATTCTCAAGTTCGAGATTCACTTAGATTCAACTCGCTAAAAGTCAGATTCGATTGTAGCTTCGCTTTTAGATTCAACGCATTAAAAATTCGATATACATACACACAACAAATTTAAAAATTCTATCAAGTTCATTTTATCCCAAGTTATCCCGAGATAAGCTACCTCAGGATGAAAGGTCACATCATAGTTATAACATCAATTATGTCTTTGTTTATAGTATTTATTCTTTGTCTTTCAAACACCATAAAAAGAACAAGGATGAACCTCATTTATCTCTTTCCCCACTTTATTCTCTATTCTTTATTCGAGCAAATTGTGATTGTTCCTTAACCCCTACTTGTATTACAATTATCTTTTTTTCCCAAAGATACAAATCCTTATTAATTTTTTTTAAGAAAGAAGAATGAGATAAATAAAAAATGAATGAATATTATTCTACTTACATTCACATAAACACACAAGGACATGGATATTGCAGCTAATTTACATGCTACTTCTATGTTTGTCACGAGTCATCGGCATGCATATATTTTCATGGCACATTCCCATGCATTCGCTCATCTTGAGAGATATTAATCGTTGATGAAGATGTTGAACATGCAATTTTCGGTAGCTCGACCGCATATTCTTTTTTTCCTACATCTACTCGTTTCATTTTCTTTTACTCCCTCTCGTTAGGAAATCTTGAAGTTCGATATCTGCATAGATTTGGTTCAATAAAATGAAAGTTCAATCTGATTTAGTTTGAAAAGAAATGAACCGAATCTAAAGACAAGTTTAGGATTGATCATATAAACGAGCGGAACCTAAAATAGTAGGTTCGCTCATGTTCGATCTGTTTATAACCCCACTCAACATGTAGATGCAAACTTGAAAGCTCAACTCCAAAGCTCAACAAGGCCCACCAATATATTCTCGAAAGCACTTCTAATGGGGAAGGATATGAGTATATCCATCGAAAGGGAAGTAAAAAGGATAAGGTTATCTCACTATCCGTTTTATAAAGAATTTGACATCCGTGTCAATATTCATTTTAAAATTGATACGAATATGGATATCACTTTGATATCTATATCAGTATATCCGCTTTCATATATAAATATAGTTTAAACTTATTTTTAATGATACATATTATAATTCTATACCCTCTTTCACCTTATTTGGTATAATTATTGCGATATAATGTTATTTAGTTTATTTATTTCATGTGTATTCCATCAAATAAGTTTATCTATAAAGTATTTCTAATATTATTCATATGCAATCAAAATATCTGTTTTACATCTGTATTAATTTTCTTAAAGATATGATAACATAGTTTTCATATTCATTTTTGTATCTGTAATTACAAATGGATTAAGATACAATAACACCTATGCTAGTATCTGTATTCGTCCGTTTGCATCCTTAAATGACCATCAGAGGGGACGACAACTTGATATGGGTGGTGAAGGTGTTGTCTAGGCCAATGATGGAAGTTGCTTGCCCCCACTCCCATTTAATACTCATTTATATCCCTAAATATAGAAATATATTATTTAATAATTAAGAAATGCATGTTATATATAATTATCCCTCATTATCTCAGTAAAAATTCAACAATTATGATCTTTATTACAATGATTAACTATTAAAATTAACATGTTGTGCATCTAAATTTGTACGCCAAGATCATATCCATTTCTAAGCGGACACGGAGATGTATTTTTTTTATTTTAACGGATATGGATACGGATTCGAATATTTGATTTAATTTTCTTTACAGATACATGTAGGGATATAGACAACTTTTTATTTTTTCCGTAAGATAATCCATATCCATTTGTTATATAATCACATTTGAATTATGGCGGTCAAAAAATTTAACATATATGATAAGTACATCGGATAATTTTACAACTATTACAACAAATTACCACGATAATAATAATAATAACGTTTTATCGAAAAATTTTTACCTGCCAATTGTTTCTTTTATAACGAACTTTTGGTTGAAACAAAACAGGATATATTTTAGCTATAAATTCATCAGACATCATGTGTAATTGTCGTTAGATCAGTGGCAACGAATACGTTGCCAGAGTTCTTTGATTACTCTACTTTTGGCAACGGATTTATACGTTGGCTAAACCGTAGCAACTAAGAATCTTTGTCGTTACAATTACAAATCAGATGTTGCAGATCCGCTACAGCATATTTTTTTGAGACTTTGAATATAGGTTATTGTATATTATCCTGTATAAAAGTACTTATCTCAATATTTTTAACTGATAAGGTCTATATTTAACTTTTTAAAAAAGAAAATTTTCCGTTGCACGACATTTGCTCAACTTGTAGCAACGGAAATTCCTTTCCCGAGAACTGGGCAATTCCGTAGCCAAAAATATTTATATTGTTGAACGGATAATATTTGTTCTTATATGAAAGAAAGAAAAATGGCCAGATTGATGGATTTATCTATCCATGTACACCTCTAATAATTAACCTCGATAAGTATTTATAAAAAAAATTAAGGAATATTTACAACCATAACTCTGAGTAGTTTCGTAATTACCCCATGCATCCTTAGTAATTCATAATTACATGAGTAACATCGAATAAGTGCTACGTCCTACATCCATAACCATATGTTATTTTAGTCAGTTAACTCAACTAGATCTAAAGTTAATCCACCAATCTTAGATCCACTGGTCATAATTAAAAGAGAAAAAAAGAAAGAAAACAAAAAATAAACTCATCTTCGACCTCCACTCCCCCACCCACCCACTCCGTCAGCCACCATCCCCCTCGATCTCTGCCTCCAGCAGCCCCCTTGGCCTTGGCCTCTGCCTCCCAGCGCCTCCACCCTTTGCGCGACCACCTCCTCCAGCAGCCCCCTCCACCTCCCAGTGCCCCTCTCCTCTGCCTCCCAGCCCCCCTCGCATCGACCACCTCCGCCTCCCAGTGTCTGCAACCCCCTACGCCCCCTCAACCTACGTCGACCACCTCCCCCTCCAGCCCCCTCCGCCTCCCAGTGTCCGCTATCCCCTGCGCTGGCGACCTCCCCCCTCCCCTTCCTCCTCCTCCAACTCCCTCCTCAAAAAAGAAAAACAAAGTCCTGCTCTCCGCCCCCAACACAACACGGACGTCCCCTACGGGGGCGACGCGATGGTGCAGTGCAACAGCTGCGGGGAGGCGTCGATGATCACGAACCCCTCCTCGGGCTTCCCTATGTGAACCTCGTGCAACATCCTCTAGTCCACCCAACTCCTCGTGTAGACGTTACCAAGGAGATGTATGTGGCAGTCATGACGATGCAATTGAGGAGGAAGGAGATCGAGGGAACAAGAATGCGTATTAAGGGTAATTTTGTCTTTTTTTTAACGAAAACCATCAAATATAATGGACATTCCAAACGGAACATAACACAAGGTTATGTCATGTAAGAGTTAAGCTTTATTCGGAGTTACTCATGTAATTAAGAATTATCAAGGGTTTTTGAAATATTTATGAAACTCCTCAAAGTTATGGGTATAAGTATCCCATAAATTAAACCCATAAAAATATATTTGCATTCAAGTTCCTCATGTTCATCTTTTTGTGGTACTGACTGCTGCGGGGGATTAAGGGCGACTGAGTGTAGGTACTAATGGGAAGAGGTCGGCCGCGTTCGGGATTATCTTCGCCGCCGAGGACCCCAATCTAGGCCTCTTGTTTCCTCCCTCTCCGCCCACTTAACTTTCAACGGCCACTTCAACTAAATTCGAAATTGGCAGTTCATCTTAACAACATGATCACTTATTATCCACGTAATTAACAGACATATCACATAATGACATGAACAGCGAGATCAATTGACGACTACATGTGCACGAACTGCATTGATCAACAGGGCTTGTTGCAGAAGCAGCGGCGACGGGCGCCGCGGCACTGGCCGCCGCTGAAGCCCTCGGTCTCGCACACCGACGCGCAGTTCCTGTTGCTGAAGCAGAGCCCCTTGAACTTGTTGCTGAGGGCCTCGCACGTCCTCGCCTCCACCATGTTATCTCCTGCATGCATGCATGGTTGTGGCTTAATTACTTAATTAATCATCAGGAGAAAATCAATTAACGTCTAAAGAGCGGTCGTCGATCACCAGTGGAGATTAGGAGGAGGAGGAGGAAGAAGATGGGAGCCATGGAGGAAGAAGAGCTCAATTAAGGTGGAAGTGGAACTGAATGGAATGGAAGGCTTCAGGGTGGCCCTTGTATTTATAGCCCTAAACTTACATTAGAGTGTTGGTAAATAACTTGCATGTGTGCTTCCACTAGAGATTTGTGTACCTAGAGCGCGGATCGTCTGCTGGCCAGTAGAGTCTGTTGTAGCGTCCGGAGTTGATCGATCAAGATCAAGCGGTTCGTAGGAATTCACACAATCGAGCCCACAAAAAGGTGCGAATTTATGCGAACCACTCGATCTTGATCGAACGACTTGGACGCTGCAGCAGACTCTGCTGGCCAGCAGACAATCCGCTCCCGTGTACCTAATCACGAAATGATTAGATGCTTAAAAATATTACGGTGATTTGGAACAACACCTTTTCTTCTTCTTTGATTAATTAATTAAATATTTTGGGTTGGCAAGGAAAGCGTGGGGAGAGAAGGGAGCACCAACAAAGCACGACAATAGAAGAGGTGGAAAGTTGGGAAATGGGAATGGTGTGAAGGAGAAAGTATGATGCAAATGAAGCACCCAACAAGTAAGTGGGAGTCCAACTAATTTATATAGCTCCGCGTTAATTAATTAATTAATTAATTACACTCTCCCTAATCAAATCACACAAATAGTTTCTTTTGTTTCTTTGATCCGGCTTATACAATTTCATAGACAAAGAAAAGGAATAGTTAGGGAGTGTCTAGCGAGTTGAACGAGTTACAGTCAGCTCTGACACAGACTCGGACTCGACAATCAAATTTGAATTCAAGTTCTGACTCGATGAGCTTCGAACCTAAGAATACTTACTCGAATTCGATTTTATCGATTTCATAATGGATCGTGAACACGAGGCTTTTCTTTGTACGTTGATTTATATTATTCTTTGTCTATGTTATTTCTTTGAAGAAACGATTGAAATCATTAGTTATCTCATTGATGATGATAATAATAATGTTTTAAAAATTTAGACAGTATATATAAATGCATTTATTCACGCACTCTTGGTATGGGGGTTGGTTACTTTTTAAGTTTATATTTTTACATGTATAATTAGAAACTAGAGAGAAGTGAAAAATTAAGAGAGAGAACGGGTAAACATTGCATAACTCTAAAAATTTGCTGGTAATGCATCATTTTCTATTCATATTCATACATCATATATGCCCATATGGGATGGATCACTACAACAAATTACGTCTATAATGACGATTAAATAACAACGATTATAAATAATCGTCATTATATTTATAAACGTAATGCTATAGCAACGATTGTATCCATTTGTCGCTAATTATATCAGAAATAGTGACGATTTTTCACATTCGTCATTATTTTGATATAGCAACGAATAAATCGTTGTGTAACTTTCAACTATCAAATATTCTATTGTATATAAATAAATAATAGTATTTATCAATATAAATTAAGATCTAAGTTAAACATATCAAAGTTGTTATTCCGTGACAAGATATTGTATCGTAGATGTAAATTAATATTTCTATATTAATCTTTTCGCAATGTCAAAGCTATGAAGAAAAAAATAGAAGATAATTGCACAGGATCTTTTATTCTAATGCTTTGGCCTATGAGGATCATTTCATAAATTAAATATCCCATTTTGTCTACCACTTCCCAGCAAAATTGTCCACATTCTGATATTTTTTCCTTTCTTCCGCAAACCCTACACCCTCGCAATCTCCGTCTTCCTCGTCTCTCGCAAACCCTTCCACATTCTCGCAAACCCTTCCTCGCAATCCTCGCAAACCCTTCCACATTCTGATATTTGTCGACAACAACGTCATCTCTGTCTTCCTCGTCGAGTTGCCGAGTCCGTTGAGAGGTATAAATGGAGCCCTATCCCTACCTCTACATCATTTCTCTTCTTCTTCCGGAGACTTGCCCTAAATTTCTTTCTCGTCGTGGCATCAACAAATCTGCTCTCCACAACGGGCAATTCTCCATCGTCGTCGATCTCCGATTATAGGTATGCTTTTCTGCTTGATCGAAGTCATAATCTGAGCTACGAATGCATATTAGATTTTATTCTGATCCAATCAATGAATGTATTGAGATTGTATCTAATTTGTCATTGTTATCTATATTGAGATTAAATCACAATAGATCTGATTACATCTGATTTTTATGTTAGAAATCAGCTATACATTTGTTCGGATTCATAACGTTTAGTCTTCTTTGGTGAGATACCTTTGTTATGTTTTCTATTGAACGCCATCACTGCTATAGACAGAGATTTTTGTGTGTCTCGTCTTTTTATTGTAAGAACTGGGGGTAAAGATGAAAATTCATAAAAAAACAACGCACAATTATTTTCTGATGTACCACATCTGCTTTTCATACTAAGTATTTGATTAGTACCAGTTGAGATTGTAACAATTGTGTTCCTAGGAAATATTAAAATTGCCAAGCAGATTCCACATTTTTAAATTCGGAATTCAATATGATGTTGTTTGGGAACACTTGTGGTCAAGAGAAATATGTAGTAGTTTTATTGATCGAATGAACCACTGAAAGATTACTAGGTGCTTTTCGACTTAATGTGTGGCTGTCAACCTTAGGTCTGTTAGACGTTTAGAACCATGTTCCAAATAAATTTTGTAGCCTGCAATTATTGGTCTATCTTCAATGGAATTAGCCTTCATAATGATATACTTCTTTGTAAACTAATTGTGGATTTGCTAAAATCTCATATCTTTTGTTTCATGACATCATATTTGAATGGTTCATGAAAATGCTGATTTTTGGGCACGATAGTCTAATAAATTGTTAGTAACCCTATCATTAGTACCCACGTTTGATATGTATTAATTCAGTAGATGAGAGACACAAAAATTTGATTACTGTTATGCATTCTAAACCAAATGAATCCGATCAAGTGTTCATGAAGACATGCAAAAAATATCAATGATCCAGAATGTGCTCAATAAAATTAGCTAAACATCACTAGCACAACAAAAGATTTACATTACAATATTTAATACATGTGCTTGATCATGATAAGCTTGGATAAGATCCTTATTTTATCCCATCTTAATAAGTTGGGATTATTCAACATAATGTGACTACTATTACATAATCAAATCAAACTCAATCCTCTGTATTACCTTTAATCTTTTTTGAGATCCTGACAAAGCTTTCTTAGTTAATTTTAAATTTCCATCTTATTTATGACTTCAACATGTAGAAATAAATGAAGTTTTGAGAAAAATGTATGAATATTTGAGATGCTGAGAAAGCTTTCTTATTTTTTTTTCTTCTCTATATTTCAATGAATGGAAACTACGCAGAGTCTTTATAAAAAGGTTTGAAGTTTTTCTCAAAAAAAAAAAGAATGTATGAAGACAACATTCGTAATGGAGAGATCATAATGAAATAATAAGTGCTAGTCATGCTATTTTAAGATAGTTCATATTATTACCAATAGCGAGACATATATGAAACCACCAACTCTCATATCATATACAAACATTACATGCTAAGGAAGTTTGCATGTGAAAGAAAGAGTACATAATTTCAATTCCAAGTTCTTTAACTCTTTATTGTTTCCTTAGATGGCTAATAGTCCATCTGGTACTGATGCAAACAATGTCGTTTGCAATCATCCCTACTTCAAATAGCCTATTATTATTATTATTTGAATATACACTTATTTATGACCTTTTTCAAATTAAGTATTTCAAATATGCAGATAATAAGCGAGAAAGAAGCTACTACTTGACATGTAAAACTAATATGGAAAGAAGTCACATTCGCCAATCATTTGCATGATTTAATTTAGCAAAAAAACAACTATAGACATTAAAACATGAATAATGATTGATTTGACTTCAATTAGAAACATCCACTAGAACAGTGCCAGTGCCTAGGTTTATTAGGCTCTCGTATCGAGAAACATCCCAAATCAAAAAGGAAATATAAGTATAACAAAGAAGATGATACATATATAGATAATTGTGGTCATTTATTCTTTAGAATCGTAGATGGATATGTTTGTTCATAATGTGCTCCATGTGAAAATAGGAATCATGAGAACTGGAATACCAATTTCTCATTGTAATTTTACTACAATGAACCATATGGTTACTTAAGTTTTTCTTATTTGTTGATAATTTATCTGATATTTCTCTTTACCTGCACAGGAATAAGAATGATGGTTCTCTAATAGCTTCTTATATTGGTGGACTTGATCAGATGCATGCAATAATAAGTTCGCAAATATTTCTTGTAAAATGTTGACGCTTCTTTTATTTGCATATCTTGTCTAAATTTACAAAAATAAGTTAATGATTCTGTGTTGTATAAATGTCTGCAGATTGGTGATGTAATTGCTATTGCATAGTATATAAACATCATTCTCATTGTACATGTGCTTGATAAAGCCTCCTTCCCAGTGTTTATAATCCACCTCGAGAGATTTTGTTTCTCATTTTGATAAAGACCTGAGAAAAATTAAGCACATAGTATGTAATTATTATTGTTATCATTTTATCTTATTTTTTAGCATTGAAGCTTTCATTATTGTGCATGCACAGAGTTTTAGGGCATATCTGATGTGGATCATTTTCTTATTTTGTTCAGAATGACGTTCAGATGTTGAAAGAACTTCCTCGAGGAATGAAGAGGAACTTCCTCCAAGAATGAAGAGGAACTTCCTCATGTATTCAATGGCACTGGTTAGTTTATTAGACATTGTTTTATGATCGATATATTCTAGCAGAATATGTTTATGTAATTTCTCTATACTTTAATTTGACACTTAAAATAGAACCAATATTAACTTTTTTGCTTCTCTACATAACTAGGTTTCTATGGTGGCATCCCAAAACCCATATGTTAACTTGTTATCTTCCCCAGCATGAATATGATCAGCATCGGAAAACCAAAAACTTGCTAAACATGAAATAAAGTACTTCTATGCCTCCATGATATTTCTTAGAAATTAGAATGAATACAAATTCTACTTGACTATTAATGATTACTGTGGAACCATAATAACATATAAGAAATGTTAATTTTCTTTGAAGACGTATTTGAATATAGTTATTTCACTTATATTCAGCTAACTTGAACTATTCATGATAAAAAAGACCCTTTTATTTATGAGTTGTAAGTTAGCTGCATAGAAGTCATATTGAACTACTAATAACGTCGATGCAGATAGAAGAACATGGAACTGTAGGTATGAATGGAATTGAGAAACAACTGCAGAGTTGCTTTAAATAAAATCCCTGCCTATAAGTTATCAAAGTTTTGATTGATTCTGTATTGCTTCATAATTAGTTAATTAATTTTGTGAGAACATGGTAGTGTTAAATGTTATGTATATGCTAGTTTTACTGAAGTCACTGTTATAATTTAATTTGACATTTACCGTATTAATTTTATGGATAGTCAGGAGGAATATATTAGCATTGAATTTTTTCTTATTTATGCAGTAGAGGTTGCAGATCTATCCAGATCCATCCTTACGAGATGATTGGATTTTTAACTTAATTGTTAACGAATTTCATCGATAGTTTATATATTGATGCTATTGGATTATATATCCTTTATTTGAATGTTTGACATATATGGCACACAATGTAAGAGAACACAAAATATAAGCATATATATGCCATTTGGTTGTCATCTTATTTCTATTATAAATGTAATAGAACACATAATGGGGGACTTTATCCCTTCTTACTAGATGGCATGGGTAATGCATGAGTGGACTTGATCCTCCTATCACTTAATGTGTACGTGTATGCATGTGTGTGTTGTGAGAGTAGGTGCGTATGTGAAGCTCCACATATTCGGTGGTGTGTGCACCATGTAAGGAAATTTATTTTCAAATTAACATGTAAAAATACTAATTATCACAAAATCGCAAAGAACCAATCAGACACTTTGTGTCTGTCCATGCTGGGTGGTATGGGTAACATAGTAGATTTGAATGAGCATACATATATGTTGTAGTTTCAAATCAATAGGTAGAAATACTAATTATCACAAAAGCAAAAAGAACAAATCATACAATTTGCATCCATCCACACCTGATAGTGGGTGACCTTGCACACTGAGTTGTGTGCAACACATCCAGAGATTTGATATCTGTCATCTGTTAAAATCACTTAAATCCATCATACACTCTGTGTCCGCTCCACTTCGTGTGGTGTGCAACCCTCTAAACCATGTCGTTTATGCAACACATGCACATATACACAGCACACCTCCCTCCTCCAACATACATCAGTGCACCCAGCCACCCATAAAGCATTTTTGTTGTAGTGTACCTATAGTTAATGTAATGGTAACAACAAAGTGCTTGTCAAGATGATGGTGGATCACAAGGTAGAGACGACGAACAATTTCATAAGCGTACTCGTTAAATTTCAGGGGCCACCAGACAATTGAGTATCATATTTCTATATAATTTTTCCTATTTACAAAATGGATGGTTTTGTGTGTGGATTTAACACAAATCTTTATGAAAACATGATGATTTTCTTGGACGGATGAGTTTCACCTCAATGACCTCATACAATTCTTTGACAACACAACTGATTGGATACGCAATGGTCTTCCTAGAGGGATAATTTATATTCAGATTTGATTGGAGTTCAAGTTACTTATCGCTTCTATAGCATTTAACTTTTTATAATTAATTCAATGCTTAATTTACTGATATTTTTAGTAATATTTATTTTGCGTGTTTATAGTTGATATCTGTGGAAAATAATGAGACTGATATAATGGATGGGGGAAATGATGCATTTTTTAGTGGTCAATTTATCTCTAAATAGAAGTTTTTTCAGATCAGGATCTACAGTTGAATTCCGATGGAATTTCGATGTATATACGGACCAATCAATCTCAACTACGGTTGAATCCATACTGCACAATGATGTGTAGATTGCATTTATCAACTATGTTCTTTATTGATTTTATGATGTGCAATATTTTCTTTGTTGATGGTTGGAGTTTCAATATTGCAGATCACATGTCGCAGCGTGAAAGCATCTTGGATGACGAAAGACATAATATAAGAGAATGTAAAGATCTCAAGGTATTGTCCTAACCAGGAAAATGGGTGTTTATAAGGTACACGTATAATACCTATTGATAAAATATTAGTTTTACCATTTTTAAGTCTAAGCATTTTGTTTATTCTTTTTAGTTTGGTTAGGTTGGTGCAAAGTTGGCAGTAATCATCATTGAAGTATTTGCTGGAACTATCCCTTGCTTTTATTTGATGATGTTCTACCACAAGGAGTAAGTCTCTCGATCTTTGGTTAATATACATCACATGAGATGGCTGGTGTTTATTTAGTCACGATAAATTATTATGAGATATTTTCTTTACACAATGGATGCAACCAAGATTTGTTCACTGGTGTAATTGCTATGGGATATTGATTTTGTAGTGAGATTCATACTGCAGAATATTCCTAGGATTACAGAAGAGAAGGAGACATCATATGTTGTAGGATCATGTCTGACTCGATAGACAATCGTGTGGGAGGAATCTTTCAAGCCGGTTTCTTTGTTATCAGAATTAGCTCTATTGAAGAGGATGTTCATCACTACAATACCTGCAATCTTGGACTACAAGTATGCAAATATTCACATTCTTTTCTTTTAAATTTGTTTGAATGTTTTACCATTTATGGTATCCTCAAACTTTAGAAAGTTCATTCACCTCATTCAAAGAAGTTGGGCATGATCATCTGTATTGTGAATGAACCATATCTTGACCTTCAATGGTTGATTGAGTTCTCTTGTGGTTTAGGTTGTGGTATTATTCTATTAAAATACTTAAAATTCACTAGGGGATGAAGGAAGTGTATATTCCCATCCCAATTATATATATATTTTAATTCATTTCATTCATTTTTTTATCCTCAAAGGTGGGTTCTACCTGTCATGTTACACAAATCAAGTTTATATGTGAGTTTCTTCTAAATATTTCCCTGTAATGATTGAATTGTTTCTTATCCAGGATTGTATTCGCAAGAGACGTCAATGATGCTGGTACTATTCAGATCAATTTTTCACTGGCAAGGGAATTTGTCACTGGCAAGGGGACCATATCACCATCAGGAAAGCACTCATGGATAAAATTAAAGTCATCATATTTACGAAATGTAGTTTTAAAATTTTTTAATGTATTTATTAAATCATATTGTATTTGTAAACTCTTGTTCATATTCCTTTGGTATGTGTTATAATATAGCAGCAGTATTACGAAATATTTCTTCATATATGCAATCAAGATCTGTCATTATCATATTTTGTAGGTGTATTAAAATATTTGTAATAGTTAAAAGCAACGAGATTTCATGAATCAAATATATTTCTGAAAATTAAATTGAAACAGCAATGATTCTATACGTAAAAATAATTGCATGATGATTATATTCGTTGTTTCAATTTAGCAACGAATGTCAATGCGTTGACCTTTCAATTTAGCAACGAATGTTTATTCGTTGTTATTTCAATTTAGCAACGAAACATATTCATTGTCGTTTCAATTTAGCAACGAATAGGCATTTGTTGTTATATTTTTAACAACGGCTTATATAACAACGGTTTTAGCGACGAATCACTTATTCGTCGTGAAACGATATAGTGACGATTTGTTCGTTGCTCTCTTCACAAGATATTCGTCGCTATAGGTATATTTTCTTGTAGTGGGAATACTATAAAAATTTAATAAAATCAAAACGAGTTATCGAACCAATTTAGTAGTTGAGCACGCCACAACTTGAACTTGACTTGATAACCTTAATTTACAAGTCATTTATCCAACTCGAACTTAGACTCAATAACTTTTCAAGCATAGCTCATGAGCTCTTATTGAATTGAGTCCGAGTCAAGATCATCATGCCCGAATTGAGGCTTTGGTAATTACTACTAGGGTTGTGGGCTGGGCTGGCCCAACCCAGCCCGAAGCCCTGCCCGAAACACTCGGCTCAACCCAAGCCCAATTGAATATTAGGTCGGGCTTGGACTTAGCCCGGCCCAATCCGAAGCTCGGCCCGAATAGGGTTCGATGTCATGGCCCGAATAGGCCCGTTACCTAGCCCGAATAGGCCCAACGCCGTGCTCGAACTTAGACAGGGAGCTTGATTATGTCACCCCCTAAATCAGAATCCAACACTACGTAACCCCACTCCCAGCCCTTTGCATGCCCCTTCCCTTTCCTTTCGTTCTTTAAACTGCAGGTCTTTACGGAAGCCCTAAATCGCCCCCTTTTGAGTTGCGGCTATTCTTGATCGATCGCAACTCTGCCACAGTTGCATTGTCCATCTGTCGCGCTTCCACAACTGTGAGCTACACCCCCTGTCTCTGGTCTCCATCTCTCCATCTCGGCCCCTTCCCCGCACACAACCTCATGGCGCAACCACATCCCCATCCCCATCGACTCCGATTCACATCCCACTTGCCTCCACTCCATAATCCAAACTAAAGTTCCGTTCACAGCATCACGGGTCCACGTTGCTGAAGCTGAAGCAGCAGAACCCAACGTATGAGCATTGAGAGGTTATATCTTTTATTTCACTATTTTATCACTTGCACCAAACATAGAAGCAAGTTTGTCTACCTCTAGTTGATGCTATCTTTGTCATTAGTCATCTCTAGTTTTATGGATCAATAATCATCTTGGGAATTGGAGGGTCATTAAGTAGACTGCAAATTATTATAATTATATTATATCATTGGTTCCCTCATTGTTATTTGTTACCATGAACACCATATTGCATATTGAAATACATTTATCATGTTTTTTTGTTAATGTAACAAAGAGATGCTCCTATCCCCTTCCTTGCCTTGACAATAACACCAGGATGTTTGCGTATCCATTTGAACTCTTCCCTGCTCTTTTTAATTCTATAATAATTCTCTTTTAACATTTTCACAGAGAAATTACAAAAATCTCTCATCTAAAATCCACTAATCTAAATCCTGGATTACACCGTCTCAATAGTCACGTTAGCTGTGTAATCGATTAATTTCTGCTCAACTGTTTGAAAATGTTACTTTTTCACAAAGATAAACAGTGACCCTTCTTTTTTACCATGCACCGATTGTTGTGACTGTAGTTTTGAATTAGATTTTAAACCTGGAGGACTAGTGTTAAGGCAAGTCGAGGACAAAGCAGATACCAACAACCCTTTCTCTGTGATTCAAAAATCCTAGATTTCAAATGTCATTGCATAAATATGACTTGTAATTAGTTAGATATACCCACCCAACTGGTGCATATGTTCAACAAAAAGGTCTCAAGTCTTGGCTTTGTAACCAATATCCAGCTTTATGAAGGTTGTGTTTTTTTATGAAAGTTGGAGATTTAAGTATGTAAGATGGAGAACCTGCAAAGAGAATACCATTTTATTGATAATTTGTGTACTTGACCAGTATTCTCCACATTAATAGGTCATGAGTTACCATAAGAACTGAGTTTACACGGTATTTGGCGTGCTTAGACAGCACTAGAATTCATTCTGCGTGTCAAACAGGCCGGTCCGGCCCAACCCAAGCTTGACGTATAAGAATTGGGTCGGGCTTGGACTTAGGCCGACCAAAAAAATATGTGGGACTTGGACGTGGCCCAAAGTCCAAATTTTTAAATGAGCAGTAAAAGGAAAACAAGTTGTGGCTACAAAACTATGCCCATGGATGTGGGGTTTATGACCACAGAATTGGGCGCTGGCCACAACACGTCGTGACCAGTAGCCGTAGGTACAAGTCTCGTCGCGAGAGTTCCCTAACCACGAATATGTTGTGGCCAATACAAGTGAGCACGGAACTTGTCGTGACCACAACTCTTGTATGAAGACTATGGCCACGGATTGTAGCTACGAGAAACTAGTGGCCACGGAATTATGGTGGCCACAAATTTCCGTAGCCGCATTCCGTGGCCACAACCCATTTTTCTTGTAGTGGAGCTTGGGCTTGGGCCCTTCAAAGCCTGACCCGACCCAAGTTCAACCCTAATTACTACCCAATCAAATCTTGATGGGTTGTCCAATATTGGATAACATGCAGGGTCCGGAAATTATATCAGTAGGATATTAAGGTAACCATTCCTCCAATCAGAAGTTAAAATCGCAAAATTCAGACATTTGTTCAGAATCACACCAGATTTTGTTCTTTGTCACTCGTACAATTTTTTTATCCTTAAATTATACGCAGCGATGAAGGATCCACTCATCGATACCTATAATATCGTATATCCAAATATTCCTTTTAACTCATTTATGACCGCATTATTACAATATTTTTGTACCGCCGGCTGTAAAAAAATTGAACTGAAAAATCGGAAAATCGACCTTAATTGAACCTAAAAAAATGATTTTTTTGATTAATTAGTTTGGTCATCGCGCGGTTCATAAGTTCACATCATTAAATGACTGCACTGATTATTGTTTCTCACTTCTAAGAATTGATAAATAAATATTTCTCGCTACAGCAAAACGAATCTGCAGTGATATATTTTGAATCCCTTTATCATTTGCTGTAAAATCATGAATTATAGTTGGAATTAGGAACAAATGACTTATCCTTTTGTTATATATGTTGCTAGTGACAGTTAAATGACCGTCCATCATTTTAATGACAACAACGATTGCAGTAAACTTTGACGACACAACAAGAATATTGACCTATGGCAACGAATAGTAAGAATATTGGGTAAATTACAAAAAAAGGATTGGTTTTTACATGGATTCTCAAATTAGGAACTGGTCTTTAGATTGTAACAAAAAGAGGACCCAAATTTAACTTAATAATCCAGTCCCTAATGCCGTGAGTCAGCGGCTTAATCTGTGGTAGTAGTTGACGAAACTACCCCCATCCAATAAGGTTAAATTTTTTACTTTCCCAATTTGTTGCCCACATAAGCCCCCCTCTCCCACCACCGTGATTCTCCGACCATCGCCCACTTCTGACAACGTGGCTGGCTGGCGTGCATCGTCACCTCGGAGGTCACCTCCCCTGAAGCTCATCTGTGTGGGCTATTTGAGCTTCCCATTTTCTCTATTGTTGCATTTTCTGGGCATTTGGGTTTGAGAGAAGGGTCCCAGTCGATGAGGTGGAGGTTGGGAACTCATGAGGATGGGGGAGGGATGTGGAGCGGTGGAGAGGGCAATCGGGATGAAGGAGGAGAGGATGGAGGTGGAGAATGAAGCAGATGTAACTTGCCATCTACCACATGCAACTAAAACGCATATCCTTCTTCTTCCTCATGTTCTCCTCCAAGACCACCGAGGTCAGCCTCAAAATATGCAGGCCAGGCCCCTTCCTCCTCTACCTCCACCCTCTCCTCCTCTGCCCTGCAGGCCTGGCCCTGCCCCCCTTCCTCCTCTACCTCCACCCTCTCCTCCTCCGCACCGGCTGCCCTCTACCCCCACACCAACCCCCTGCCATTGTATGGAGATGGTGATGGTCAGAGAATCATGGTAATGGGGAGGGTTTCTGTGAACCTGTTTGTATGGGGAACAAATTGGATGGGGCAAAATTCAGGGGTGGAGAGGGTTTCTGTGCACAACAAAACTTAGTAGACGGGGGTAATTTCATCTATTATAACCACATATTAAGCTGCCCACTCACGGAGTTGGGGACTGGATCCTTAAATTAAATTTGAGTCCTCTTTTTGTTACAATATAAAGAATAGTCCCTAATTTGAGAATCCAAGTAAAGACCAATCCCTTTTTTGTAATTTATCCAAGAATATTTGTTGCCATATCTGAACAGCAAACCTAGCGGGCTCGGATGTGGGTGGAGATTTTGACTTGAGGGTCAAAGCTTGAGAATCAACAGCAACAATAAAGCATTATCCGATATTATATAGGCGTTTGAGGATATCCCAATTAAATCAAAACCTTAGTCTGCGATTTCAAGGAAAATCGATTCGAAGGAACGCATACAGAGAACCACGCGACAATCCAACAGCCAAACAGAACCGTCGGTAGAGGTCTGTATTGAACACCCTTATTATATTCTTCACACCGCACTCACAAAATCAAACCAGCACAATCGTAGGAAAACACTCAGAACCCAGGACAGCATCTGCCCTTTATTTGATCGTATCACACGCCGATGCATCTCGATCGTGTGTGGCTGCATGCATAGATTGCACGGACGTGATCTCTAGCATGGCTTGGTGCAGAAGCAGCGGCGAATCATGAAGCCGCGGCACCGACCGCCGCGGAAGCCCTCGGTCTCGCACACGCGGGCACAGTTCCGGTAGCTGAAGCACAGACCCTTGAACCTCTGGCTCCGGCTCTCGCACGTCCTCCTCGCCTCCACCGTGGTATCCCCTGCATGCATGGCACACATATATCATCACTTCATTAATTACGTCAACTGTTACTTAATTTGCGTATGTATAATGCACTGAGGTCCGTAGATCACCAGCGGAGACGAGGAGGAGGACGAGGAGGAAGATGGCGGAGAAGACGCGCATCTGCGCCATTGTTTAGTCGAGATTGGAGACGAGTGGGCGTGGGAGGGGAAGGGCTTCTACTTGTACAGATCACTGTGGATCCTGCTTTGGCCATCGGAGCCGTCCGTCCGCCATTCGATGGATCTGGATCGTTCTTTAAAATGGGAAAAATATAATCCAACCGACCACGGTCATGAAAGCTGATTGATGATGGCTTTCCTCCATTGAAGTGCATGTGCGGTTCCTTTACAACCCATTCACAGCTTAGCAGCCGGCACTTGGAAGCTTAATCTAAGATTATCGAGAAAGCACGTTACCAGAAAATGATGGAACATTAATCCGGCGATTTCCATATTGTTGGAATTAACTGTATTGGGATAGTTTGATGCAATTTGATGATCAATATCAAGTTATATTAATGTATCTCAATTCATGGAATTCAATATTTCAACCCTATGAGGTACTGTTTAGTCCCACATCATGAAGAGTTAAAACTGGCACTTGATTTTTATATGGGAAGTCATGAGACTAGTCTGGAAATAGACTAGAGAGGATTTTAGACCACAACACACGCACGCACGCAAGCGCCCGCACCGGGCTCGGGCGTGGGTGCGGCTGTGGCGTGGCAAAGACCGGGTCAGTTTTGTAACCGCGCGTTTGAATTCCAAGAGATACATCCCACTATCCTCTCACGAAGCGTAACCACCCGCCCGGACGTCTTTAAGTATCCCTTAAAGTCGTGGGCGTAGGTTACGAACATATCCCATCCTCATTCGTCGGATCCTGTGAGCGGCACGTCAAGGTCATGTGTGCCGGTAAAGTGTGGGGTGCTGTCTCTCTAAGGGGAGTCCTACGACATGACGCTTCGGTTGTGATTTCTAACTCTCTCGATTTTTCTTTGCCACATTGTTTGTCGTGATGTTTGTTTCTGGATTTTTCACTTGCTTTAATATGCATATGTGGTTAAAACGGATATTTTTCTCATCAATGTTAATATGGATGCATGCATACATGAATATGTCTGGAAATCTGTTGATAATCGGATTTATATATGTATATTCATGTCGATTTTCTCAACACATATTGCTTTAGATCTTTGTCGAGCTTTAGAAATAAGGTTTCCAAGTTGAAACATATTAATGGAAAAGCTGTTGGGTCTCCAATCTGAAAGAGATCTCCTCTTCAGAGAAAACTGAGTTGATGTTTATTTGTTATCTCCTCTGGAGAGAAAACTGAGTGGATATTTATTTGTTCCTGTCGGGTTATGAAGGGCGATGAGGTTACGATGATATGTCCTGATCGATATCGATTAATCTCGCGTTATATTCAAGAATTGCATCTAAAAGCAATTAAACATGACGTTTGTTGCAAAATTGTCTAATGTTCAAACTCTTCGTTCGTATTAGAGTGTAGTTCATGTTTAGCTTATCTCCGGAGACATGTAAGATACGATATTCTATTTCCGTCACGTGTTTGAGAAAAATGATAGGTTCTTATCCCTAGCTCTAATCTACAAACCAATCATCTCAAAAATATCACGAAATATTTTTGGGGTCGCGTTTTTTCAATTCCTTGTTTTTTGAAGAGGGAAATCGACCATTTCACCCCTTTTAAAAAAGCTTGCTTTGTTTCTTTATTGGGGCATTTTTTTTGGGGTCACATAGATTTTATTTATTGTCTTTAGATTAGGTTTTAGTTGCTTGTAGTGGCGAAGAATCATCACCTCGTAGTTCACGTTCACCGGAGCTTTACTCCAGCGAACACTTCCCCGTGCATCCACTGTGATTCTGACCTGCCAAACGCCATCATCCACTTAAATCCACTACCCAGCCACCGGAGCTTTACATCTTCGAGACCTTCCACTTCTCCACCTAAATCCACTACCCAGCCACCGGGTCGAACGCCGACCTGGAGATCGAAGTTCAACTCCTCACCCTTCGCCAAACTTTGCCACCCCATCCATTTTCACATGGCCATCCATCAATAAAAGTCTAGTTAGCCTCGCCAGGTTCTCTTCTTTGACTTTTTGCCGGTAGTGCAACTAGAGGAGCCCTTCTACATGCTGAATCAATTCAAGAACATCTCCCAGGAACCTCACTCGAGACTGACCTCCAGGGCTCGTACCATGAGCTTTGGACCCATTTGGAGGTTCGAGAGGCTTCGGAAGGAGGAGAGTCCACCAGATGTGCGCGAGGTGGTCGGAGGCGTGAACAACAGATCAAAACTCGCATTGGGTGAGTTCTTCCGCAGCTATTCCACCCGCCTCACCTGCCACTGGATCAAGATCCAATCTCCAAAAGGTGCAATTGATGTCCGATCAGACCAAGCCTCGACCGTCAGATCCTTTCCAAGGATCTAATCTCCAAAAGGTGTCGGGAGTGAAGTGGTATCGTGCGTTGTGGGCACAACGCATGGCAAGTCATACGATCAGAGCCGTTCACTTGGCGCTAAGCGGGGGTAAATTGCATAACTTTACCCCAGTTTCGTCTTTTTGTTTTTAGTCCTATAAATATTTTAATTAGTTTAAAACTTTTTATAAATATTGTATAAGGAATCCTGAGCTCTATTGTAATTACACTTTGGTCCTTGCTAGGTCACCTTCAAGCTGACCATTTTGCATGTAATCCCTTGCGAATTTTTGTATTTTTCTAGAGTATTAAAACTTCAAATATTATTTGTAATATTTTGGATATTTGCATAAACAACCTCGTATTTATTTTTAATTGCTAAAATACCCTTTCTAGTTCAATTGTTTTTGTGCTTACATTTCATTTATTAAAAATATCATCCATGCTCCAAAAATTATGAAAAAATAGGGTTAAGTGCATACTAGTTATACTTTTATTTGTGCATTTTAGATATTTTGCCTTTTTTTCTAAAAATCAAAAGAGCAGGTTTTATCCCTATTTGAATTAGAAATTAAAAAAATATTACTTTTTGAAAATTCCAAGAAAAGTTATATTTATTTATTTTAATATTTTTTAACTCCAGGCCAAAAATCTCTAAATAGAAAAAGGAAAATAATAAAAATAAAAAATCTCTAAAATCCTTTATAAACCATAAAAAATATCTAGAATTTTAAAAAATATTCATTTAGGTTTATAATTCTATTTTTATTAGATATTATTGCTCAAATTTTTTTGAAAATTTTGGTATTATTTATATTTTTAAATTCCTAAAAAATTCAATCCATTTATTTAATCCCTATTTTGGGATATTTTTGACTTTAAAAGTCTATAAAAATAGAAAAAATACCTAAAAAATCATAAAAATAGTATAAAAGTATTTAAATTACAAAAATATTTTATTTTACACTTTTTGAATATCTCTAATAGTATTTATAATTATATTACCTTACATTGTATGTATAGTTCGATTTATTCCCATATTATATTTTTCAAAAAGAAATTAGAAATCAAAGAAATAGAAAATTATAAACTAAAAAAATAAAAAATATAAAAATTAAAATCCTTTAAAAATATTAAATTAAAACCCACACCAAAAATTCAATAATTAGACAAGAAGAAGGAACACAAATTTTGGAATTCATTTTCCTAGTCTATCAGATTTTCTCCATGTATTATACACTCTACGTACGTGCAATATACACATATTTTGTAGAGTTAATTAAAATAAACTTTAACTCCATACATTTATTCACGTTGCTATATTTATTTGTGGGTTAATTGTTAAATTTAGCAGTTTTCTTGAATAGTCAACTCATCAGCTGTTGTCCATTTGGATTGTCACGATACTCTAGTCGACTTTTTTAATCCATTCTTGAGAATGTATCGAGTAGAATAAGAAATTATGCCGAACTTTCAAAGAATTCCTTGATATATGAACTTAGAAATACGACAGTATGATCTTTTTTTAAATGGAAAAATAACATCCACATATATGTGTTTGCCCAAAAACTTCACCATCAATCACCAAAAATAAAGGTTACAAGACCATAAGATTGGCCAATGACTATACAAAATTACATGAACCTATTTTCAACGAGCGCATTAGCGTGTGCCACCACATTTTCACCATACACTTGTTTGTGACGAAATATCCTATTGTTCCCGGCACACCTGATTGCCCAAATCAGTGTTATGAACTTGGCCCCGTCTTTCTCGGTGCCCCTCCAACCATCCCAAATGTAGTCCCGAAGATTGGATAGATAATTTAGATACCTTGCAAAAGAATCCTGACACCGACCAAGCTTCCACTGAATGTCTGTACCTGACAAAAAAGGTGCTCCAAGTTTTCTTCGCTTTTCTGACACCACGAACAAGTTGGATCAGTGCTTGGCATGAACCTCGCAAGTCTAACTCCCGTCAATAGCCTGCCTCTTCTGTGTATCCACAAAAGACCTTCCCCCGCATAGGGATCCTCCACCCTGATATCTTCCTACAATCATACACGCATCCACTCGAGTCGTGAGCAACATGGCCCTTTAATGACGCATAAGCCTTACTAACCGAGAATCTACCATCTCGCCAACACTAGCAGTCCCGCCCATATGTGGGCCTAGTGGCATCCTCAAGCTCGCCCCTCATCCTATGATCTTTTCGTAGTAGTGTGGCGAAATCATCGATATTGCTGTACTTCATCATTTTTTAAATATAAGAACAATTTAAAATCATTTTTGGATTGAATCACTACAAGAAAATTGATCTAAGACAACGAATAATTTAATATTCATTGTCACATCTTCTGTAGTTAAATATATAACAAATATTATTCGTTGCTTGCTTCTTTAAATTCGCAATGAATAATGGTATTCGTTGATATATTTCTCGCAACAAATCATATAACAACGATTATTCATTGAATTTTTTCCTAATCGTTGCTAAATTTAGCAACAATTAATGTGAGTTTTAACTAATAATTCAACGGAAAAATCATTGTTATTTGGACTTTTAACAACGAATATGATATTCGTTATTAATTACAAGTATAAAATATGATTTGGCTATGAATAATATTCATTGTTAAATCTTTAACATCGAAAGATATGGCAACGAATATTCAAATTATTCGTTGCCTTAGGTTCAATTTCTTGCAGTGAATATTGAACGAGAATAAGATGGGTGATAAATGGAGGATTAAATGTACTAGAACATTATAATATGTCCGTGCAATTATATGACCACAAAGACATCTTATTTCTGGAAAAAGAGCGACATTTAATTGAAAATGATGGATGGAAGTAAAATGAAAGTTTGGATTTGAAACATAGAACGACGAGCGGAGGCTTCACATGAATTATCCTACAGAAACTAACATTACTAATAAGTTTATACGATGTGTTTAGGACTGCTCAATTTAGAGACCTAGTGGCTCCCACCCGTTCAATCAAGAGAGACACTTCTCCTAAGAGTGGAAAAGTTCCACGGAAGGAAAGCGCAATACATGAGTTCAAAGATGACATCTTCCAAAGAGCATCGACTACAACAAAATTGAGCTATAGTGATGGTTTCAAAATCCGTTACTAAATTAACCGTTGTTAAATATATAACGATGATATTATTCACTACGAAATGCTTTTTCGTACTCGAAATTAGTGACGAATATCGTATAAGTCATTATATCTTTAGCAATTGGTCTATATAGCGACGCTTATCTGTTGCTATTTTTCAAACTTATAATTAATCGTTGCTAGATTTTGAACTAAAAAGTTAGCGACGATTTTGATATATAGAAAAATAGCAACAGATAAGCGTCGTTATATAGATCATTGCTAATGATATAACGACAGATATGATATTCGTTGCTAATTTCGAATACGAAAACTCATTTTGCAACGAATAATATCGTCATTATATATTTAACAACAACTCACTTAGTGAAAATGTCAATATAGCTCAATTTTGTTGTAGTGATCTTAGGGTTGATGTCACATTAATTGTATTCTATTCGCAAAAGAGAATGCAATGTATGATATGCGTTTTTTATGTTGTGAGCCTAGATTCAAGAACAATGGAATCACAAATAATATGAGAACAAAGATGCTATGTTATTGTTAACTTGTTTTACATCAAAGAGGGTCCTCTTTATAGCTCTGCCAACTTTACATACACAGTACGGACAGAAATGATGGAGTTTCGCCACATTTTCAGGCAATGAGGTCCGGACCATCCGATCGCAAACAGATGGCTCTGATGAACATTGCAAAATGATACGTTCAATGCAAACATATAAAAGAAAACCATGATCTGGAACAAAAGTTATTTAAAATTCAAGCTCTCATTATATATATACTAGCAAATGCAGATAACAGCAGTTCTGTGAGTCTTACATCGATTGATGCAGATGGCACAGTTATTCCTCATATCACACACGAAGATATAAAAGATCGCAACCCGATTATTTATTTGTGTCGTAGCAATCACAGGCAGCAGAAGCGATCACACCATGCGCTCAGTACGTCCCCCGAATCAATAACAACGCTTCTTGCAGATGCATCGGTGACGGCGGCACCGGCCGTCACGCAAGCCCTCCTCCTTGCACACGTGCTGGCACTCCTTGTCGTCGTGGCAGAGGCCCTTGAACCGGCTGCTCGGCTTCTCGCACATCCTCTCATCCTCGTGATCCGCAGCAGCCTCTCCTGCATCTGCATTGTAACATGACACACGCATTCCATACATTGGATTCATTCTGTAATTCTTATATAGTGCCTTTGAGTTTAGTTACAAGGAATAACGGGCAGAATGATCACCAGCTGAGACTAGGAGAAGGACGAGGAAGAAGATGGCAGAGAAGAAACGCAGCTGGGCCATTGCCACAGATTACAGAGATCAACAAATTAAGTGTTAAGAGGAGTGGGAACTAAGAGCTGAGATGAGAGGGATCGGTGCTCCGTGGGGTGGTACTTATAGCCTCTAAACTACTGCTTTTATTCAACTTCTATTGCAGCATGATTCCCACTAAAATAGGCAGCAAGACTCATCACTCCAGCATTCCATTTCAGTTCCAGCTCTCCCGTTCTAACGAAGATAACGCAATTCCACCTCACTCGAATACTAATAATTGACACCCCATCGTCGGCAATCCTGACATCTATACTCTCTTCTGACAACGCTATCTCATCTCTCCGGCACTCAATACAGCGCAACCCACGTCATATGATCCCCACACCATTTCTATTAACCTGAGATAGATTGGCGCGCATGCATACTTCTAACCAAGTACTTCTAACCTGTATTATCTGCAAATGATGCCGTGACATCGCAGGTCACCCATAGTTGTTAGAAACTCGCACTCCGTCAGTTGTACAAAATCATGTGTATTCTTTGATTATCATCACATAGTGAATCAAAATAACGGGGGTGTAGCTCATATGGTAGAGCGCTCGCTTCGCATGCGAGAGGCACGGGGTTCGATTCCCCGCACCTCCATTTTAGTATACTTCACCGTTAGAGCGTTATTTCAAATAATACACCTCAGTCAGCCCCTTTAAATATATCCTATGGATTTTTTACATAGGACCCCTGAAATTTACCCCGGTTTATTACAAACCCCTCTATTCTTTGTATTTACGCCACAACCCTTGTAAATTAGACCATCATCCCTGGAATCTTGTCTACCACTACTCCACAACCCTTGAGCATGGACATTTCTTTTGTAATGTTGGAATCACGCCTCTACCGCATCTTCCCGTTGGGCATACGCATAATCTTATATCCTTTTGTGCTATTAAGATTTGACATATGAAAGAAGATGAGACCTGCACATATTTGCATGGGCCTGATGCCATTTTTTAATTTCATCATTTTGTAAATGCTCGGATGAAGGCTCATTTTGTGCAGCTACTTGTCTTAGTCCGATTGATTGTTTGGATTGCGGCGACATAACTATCTGGATGCTGGCTTCATTTGGCCGAAGCCTTGCCTGCTCCTTTTGCTATTGAGGCAACGCAGCAAATCCAGGATCGCTGTGTTCTTCCTCACGACAATTTGCTGTGTTCTTCCTCAGGACAATTTGGCATAGTGAATGTTACTGCGTTGGCCTCCCCATCATCCAAATGCCATGTCAAGACATCTGACCTCACTATTTCCATGTTAGAGCATCGAACGACAAACGGTTCGATGCTTATTCCGAAAAATGAGAATCGACAAACTATTTGCTGATTCTCAATTTTAAATATATGTATATATATATATATATTATTTTTAATAATATAAAATTCAAAATTTTGTTGAATAATATTATATATTATTTTTATACACAATCGACAAACAGTTTGCCGATCGACAAACCGTTCATCGAATGCTCTCGCAGCAGCAAACATGCCTTCTCCTCTTGACCTAAAAGGCTAAAACCCGTATCTTAATGATCTCTGCCACCTTCTTCTGTCACATTCGAGTCTCGTCGTTCCATTTTTCCATGCCTATCTCCTCCACCATTGAGGAGCCTCCTTACCATTCTCACGTTGCTCTCCACTAGGGTTGAGTATTGGTTGGGTCGGTCCCATCCAGCTCAATATCCGACCTGCATATAATCCGAGCCAAACCTGAACTTGAAAATTAGTGGTCGAGCCGTGGGCTCAAAATTAGCTCGACCTGATTATCGGGCTTGATTTGAGCCTGAGAAGGCCCAAACCCGCAAGCTCGATAGCCTGACCTATACGATATAATTATATCCAGTATATTCGTGTTTGCTCCAGATCCCATGTTCTAACTATCATTTCCTATTTCGAGCTTAGAATAAATACTTAGACTCATTAATAATCAATATCCATTAGCATGGATTGAAGACATTATTACATTAATATGCAAGATTATTACATTAATATGCATGAATGGAATATGTATTATCAAGTGTTTGAACATGTACAGCTTTAAGTAACCCATCAGTATTGGGTCATAGTGCCCGCATCTACAATAGAATATATAATGGTGAATTGAGTGGTGGTTTAAGTTGCCATATTCTTTTACCAAATTTCTATTTTCAACATACAACTAATGTCTGAATCATGAATTAGTTGGTGTACTTAAAGTATTAAACATGCGCACATGTATAAGAAACAATCAAATAAATGCAAGAATAACGGAACACATGATATTCGTGTACATATGTGTTAAATTGGGTAGATCCGATCTCAACTCGACCCATTTTGTTTGGACCGATTTTAGACTTAGGCCTGGAATTTAAAAATAAAGTGATCTAAGTTTGATTGGTTAACCCATATACTTAAATAAACTTGGATTGGAACTCAAACCCGACCCCATCCGGCACTCCGAACTCTGCCGCCGTCGAGGTCTCCACCGCGAGGAGTCCCCTCGCATTCTCCCACGCTGAACTCTTCAACCGTTGAGGTCTCCCCCCCCCCCCCCCCCCCCCCCCCCCGGGGGGAACCCTTACTCTCGGCCATGCCGAACGCTGCCGCCGTCGAGATCTCCACTGCGGATCTTTTCAGCACTGGGCCATTTGAGCCTTTGGATACACCGAAACACAGTTCTGACAAGTGGATCTCCTTCTAATATGGAATCAATGGATCCCTTGTTGCTTCCCGGGCATGCGCATGTCGATCTCGGGGTTCTGGCCATCCACCACGGGCATGAGATAGTTTAGACCAGGCAGTCCCTTGAAGAAGAGCAGTGCCATTGTTGTGCTTTGGCAGCACTATTGATGTCCAATATTTGCAAATTTTGTTTAAACAGGTTGTCAGGAGAACGGAATTTTATGGACTGATTGTTGGTGAAATACCAAGTTTCTGATGTAATTTTGATTCTTTTTGTTATTATTGTTTCGAATTTTGTTTTTATTGTGATATAAAAGTAGCATAGTCGAGTTTTTGGAGTAAAGCTTGATCTTTGATGCTTCAGGTACGGATTCTAGTACTATCGATGATTTCAAGAATGAAATGAATGTAAATAAAATATGTATTATCATTGTGCTCCATAATTCTGATTGGTTTTGAACTAATTGAAAGGAGAATGAATTTATTCAGATTGAAATTTCAATGAAATTCTTAAACCACTTTCGGGAAGATATTGATAATGATAGACCAAGTGATCGAGAATGGGTAATCATCATCGATGAAATGTCCCTTCTATTCCTTTCACGGGAGACAGGTAATAGCACGATAACAATGCTGGGGATTTTTTTTCTAGCCCTCGTCCATGATGTTACAAAGAAGACAAGTCTGTAATAAAGGAGACCTCGATCGGACAAATGAAGATAACCAAAATGTGATAAGATCATTCTATTAATAGCCCGCAAAAAAGAGTGTCTTGTTCCATCTAGCACCATTTGCTGCATCTACCTTGATTCAACAAGTGAAATATTCTTGTAAAGATTTGTAATTGTGTGAAAACTGAAAACCTTATTCAAAAACTTGGAATTGTAGGAATGGAGGCATTCCATACATGTCTTGTTCAACCATGCTAAGTATTAAATGTGGTTTGTTGGTGAAGAACAAGGTTGCACATGTTAAGTTCCTGTTCTTGAACCATAACTGCTAGATCTGCCAAAGGACATGGCTTCATTTGTCACGCCAATTTAGTTGCTGACCTATCCAGGCATGATAATCTAATGAAATCAAGATCTTTAGATTAGACTATAATGATCAAACCACTAGTTCCCCGTATGCATTATATTATGCGACATAAAGTCGAGCAATGTTTTGCACAACAAGGAGTTCCAGCGTAAGAAAGCAAACGATACAACATGGTTGTTGAACACATGTACCATGTATATCAGAATATCAACAGAAGAAACAACATTTAATACAAGAACTGGCGTTATACAATTTAAACTGCCATGATACATACATAAAAATTGTTACACAGAATGACATATTAGAGGGATATATAGATGAATATACATGGTAATATTTTTCAAAAAATAAAAAAATGTGAAAAATTGGGACAGGGGCAACCCCATTTTCCCCATATAAATAGGGTTTGATGAGACTACCTCCGCACCATTTTTCTGCAAATTTTTTTTTTGAAAAATATCACAATATATATTCATGTAATTCAAATTTTGTCAGAAATAGAAACTCAATTTAAGACAGATCATTTAAAGCAGTATTTAAACTCTTCGGACAGCCCGACTGTGCATCTTTGGATATCTACTTACCATCACCGCTTGTCCTTGTCTCCATCAGTGGTTTCAATTGCAAGGCTACTATGACCATTGAATTGCCGGCTTCGAGATCAAGTTTTCCTAAATGATCTCAAACAAATCATTTTTCTATCTTAAAGCTTTAGAGCTCTAATGAAATTGATGACTGAAATCGGAGAATCAGAAGCTCGCAAGCAAGTAAATAATATTCTCTCAATTTAAAATCACGTACAAGGATTATACATAAATATTAGAGATTTTACACCCATAACCCTGACCAATTCTACAATTACAATCATAATCTTCCATAATTATGAATTGCATGAGAAACCTCGAATAGTCACTCCGTCTCACACTCATAACCCACCATTACTTTAACAAGTTAACTCAACTAACCAATATATAATCTAACCACTAGGATTAGTCAAAATAAAAAATAAAAGGAAAAAAATAAATGACAAGGTTGCATGTTGGTGGGGGGAGGGGGAAGCTCGGTGAGGGGCTTCGACCAGGGGAAGGGTCGGTGTATGAGAGGGGGGCTTCGTAGAGCTTGATGCTTGGCAGAGGCGAGCAGGGACGGGGGGCGGGGGGATTCTTCGCAGAGCTTGTTCCTTGGTGGTAGATGAGGAGCATGTGGAACCTCTCGGCGCAATAGCCGGCGAGCAGCACGAGGTTAACGTGGTGGATGCTGCCAATGGTCTCCACCTCTGCAAGGAACTCCTTCATCCCATGCCCCCCGTGCCCCAAGCAGTTTCACCGCGATACTCGTTCCCTCCCTCAGCATCCCTTGGAAAACCGTACCGAAGCCGCCCTCCCCGAGTTTCCTGGAGAAGTCTTCCGTCGCCGACCTCAACTCCTCGTAGGTGAACCGTATTGGTATACCTGGCAGATGCGTGAAATCGAGTCCTTCCATCTCTTCCTCCTCGGTATCTTCTTGTTGTCGGTTCCTCCTATTTCTCGTGAGGATCCCTCACGTGCAGACTCCAAGGAGAACCGAGGCCCAGAGGACTCCCAGTGTAAACTCCATCTTCCACCGCCGTGATCACGAAGATGCATTTGATGCAGCAACCTCCTCAGGGATCTTGTAACGTCCCGGGCTTAGGTCCCCGGTTCGTTATCGGAGCATTACTGGCCCTGACAACCTCTTGGGATCGGGCCCATACGGACCCGATTAACCACCCCCAAAATGCTTAAGCCGGGTTGTCAAGTAGTAATCTCGTCACTATTTATCCCACCCGGAAATTCCTAGTTTCCACGGTATGGGATTTTTTATGGGGTTTTACAATCTCCCCCACTTATATTCGCAACGTCCTCGTTGCGACATGGCACATCACTTCTTCCCAGTGACAGTGACGGCTGCACGCTCCGGGTAGCCATTTCCTCCAACCTCTTGTAGGGGCGGCTCCACCTCTCGGGTAGCCCTTTCCATTGTCAGAGGACGTTCGGCTCTGATACCATTTGTAACGTCCCGGGCTTAGGTCCCCGGTACGTTAACGGAACATTACTAACCCTAACAACCTCTTGGGATCGGGCCCATACGGACCGGTTAACCACCCCCAAAATGCTTAAGCCGGGTTGTTCGATAGTAATCTCGTCACTATTTATCCCACCCGGAAATTCCTAGTTTCCACGGTATGGGATTTTTTATGGGGTTTTACAGATCTTCTGCAGCTTGAGGAATGTAGCGAAATCGCACCCACTTCTAGTCAAATTGTTGTGAGTAATTGAAAGGATGATAGAGGGCAAGTAGCATTCTTCACTGGAATTGCTCTGACCATACTTGAAGAAAGCACTTCTGCACTTGCAATTCTTAATTGGAGTGCACCGCTCCCTTATTTCGATATTTTTTTTTGAAAAGTATCACCCTGTATATTCATTCATATATCCTTCCTATATATCATTCAAATTTCATCGGAAACAGAGATTCCTACAGCCTCCATCGAGATGGTATGGATTTAAAAAATCATGCTACAGTTAAAAAATGATTGTCTAGATGGAGGTTGTAAGAGTCTCTGTTTCTGACGAAATTCAAATAGCATATAGGAGGGATATATGGATGAATATACATAGTGATATTTTTTGAAAAAATAATAAAAAAGCCGAAAATAACGCGAGGACAACCATGTTAACTGCTCCAAGGGGACAACCCCATTAATCTCTATGTTTAATGGGGCAATCAATTGCAATCCCATGAGTTTGTGGCCATTGGATACCATTAATGGTTGAGATAATATGGTTTTTTCTGTCTCCATATTCGATCTCATCTGTCACTTGGGCTGCTCATCTTCTCCTTTCAAGCATCTCTCCCAAAACCCTCTCCACAGAGACAACACCTTCGTATGCCTTCTCTCTTTTCTTTATCGGGTCTCCATCGTCCTTCCGGCATGGGGTTGCCACCATTGCGATCACGTGTCCCTTTCTCTGTTGGGTGGCCACCACTGCAGGTTTCCTCCCGCCACTAGATTGCTAGGATTAGTCAAATTAAGATTAGAATTCGTAATGGGATTGGACTCCTAATCATAATAGTAGTTGAATTATATTCGATATATTGTTTGCATCACAGGCTTCCCTCCGACATCAGGTTGTCTAATGTGAAAGTGCTACCCTGTAGATGGTGTCTCATTTTGTTCCTTCTTGTCTAGCGAAAGTATATCCTTCCCTCAGTTGCTTCTTATTTTACAGGCAGCCTCGTTCTGCCTCATTTTTCACCTGTAAAGAACTTGCGTTGCGCTCCCATTCCCCATTTTTCGATGGTTTTAATTGAACTATTTGCTTGCTTAAAATATGATACTGAATTCAACAATTTATTTCCTTGACATCCAATCAACCACATGTATATACAAATAACATAAATGCCAATGCATGATAATTAACATAACCATCCACACTCCATGGGAAAATCCCATTGTCAACAGAAATGACATGGACAATGCTGACGAGGATGTCATGTATACACACTTGCCGTTGAGTTTACAACGGCCAAGATATCAAAATGTCCAAGGCAGCTCCCGCATCGGGTCGCCGGCAACCCTAAACCCTAAACATGATATCCAAAGCCCATATCAAGTAGGAAACAAATTCTCCTAGTTTAAATTTAAATCCTAAATGATCATAGAAAATGATGCAGTGATCCCGATGGAATCTTAGAGAATACCTACGCTTGATTGTGACCGAATTGTCTCGACAGATTCCGATCTAAATCAAATTTAAAAAAACTTGATATATCTCTCATTGTGGGATTATATTCACAAATCGGACATGTTCAGATTCGGAGACCACGAAGCACTTCAATGAATGATAATTCTACCAACGTCGTGCGCTTCAATGTTACCTCGGGGAGGTTCTGCGGCAATCTACTGCACTCCAAGGGCTCAGGCAACATGCCATGCCGTTCAAAGATCCCCAGACTTGAAATTTTCATCTCTCTCTAATATATATAGCACCCACATTTGGGGCCATGTCCTCCCGCAAAAATAGTCACAGGACCCATCCTCTTCAAATTTATTGATTCCCAGTTTGGTTAAATTGGTCAAGTTTGTCACATTGGTTTGTGTCCATTGACCTACCGTTGATAGATGTCCCAAATGGCTCGAAATATCGGATCCAAAATCTGCAAGCAGCATATCTTATTTGCAGAATGCAGGTTGTTGGTCAGTCCTAGATGCCTCAGATCGACCAAACTATTGATCTCATGATGGTGGAAAGAAGCCCCACACGCCGGCAACACGATGTCGGAGGGAAGTCGGCGATGCAAGCAACCTGGTGGCGGGGGAAGCCCTGCAGCGGTTGGTGGCCACCCGATGGAGACAGGGACACGCGATCGCGATGGCGGCAACCCCATGCCGGAAGGACTGTGGAGACCAGATCAAGAAAGGAGAGGAGGCCTACGAAGGTGTTGTCTCTGGGAGAGGGAAGATGAGCAGCCCAAGTGACGGATGGGATGAAACCTGGAGACAAAAAAACATATTATCTCAACCGTTGATGATATCTAACGGCCACAACCACATGAGAGTCGGCTCCCCCAAAGGGGAAGACCCGGATCTCATTGGGGAGGGTATCCGGGTGCATCTTAGCTTGGGATTACTTGATAACACGTAATTAATGTGATATCACATCACATTTATCATTTCAACTTTATGCAACCGTCACAACCATTCAAATAGCTACTATTTACCGGAAGTTACCAAACCCAAATCAGTTACCAAACATGTAGGATAAAATGGGGCAGCCCTCTCGGGTGAGCTAACTTCCCCCCCCCCCCCCCCCCTTAATTTTCCTCATATTTTTTATTTTTTTGAAAAATTAATTCGTGAAAATTCATCACTATATCACTATATTAACGTCATTCAACTTTGTGACAAACAGAGACCAAACAACAAAAGTCCATACCCTCAGCTCCATTTCTATATTCCTGGATTGTGATTACTTGTGTAGACCATATAATTTCCTTATTAATAATATTTTTTAATTATATTTAAGTAAAAATTAACATAAAAAATTTTATAATCATTAAAAGTTAATATAACACATAATTAATGTGACATGACATCACATTTATCATTCCAACCCTCTCCAACCGTCATAACCATCCAGAAAACTATTATTCACAGGAGATATCCCAATCCAATCCAATTACCAAATAGTTGGGTAAAATGGGGCAGCTCCATCGGATGAGCTAACTTGGTCCTCCCCTCCCCCGACACCGCGGGCCTCCGACCCCCACCCCTTCCCCCTGAAGCCGTTGCGGGCCCCCTGCCCTCCGGACACATATACATATATACATGTATATATGTGAAATGTTGTGATAGAACTGATATGAATTTTACATGAAACGTATATTCTAAATTGAAAATAAACTCTAGTTTGAAGTTAGAAATAAATTTATTATGAGACGAGACCGTACACGACTACCGGAGGAGGAGCTCGAGTGCGTCCGCGGGGTGAGTGGAGATGTGAAAAGGACGGGGAGTTGGGAATTCTCGAACAAAGAAAAGGTTATTTTAGTCTAACCACATAATTTCATAACGGTAGCCTCTCCTTTCATTTGAAAAAAAAATTGGGATCCTTTTTTATACGTGTAAAAGATGAGGATCTGTATTGTGATTGGAACCATAGATGAGGACTTGATATGTAAAGTATTCTAATTTTTAGGGACGTGCATGGGATGGTTACCCAACTTGTCCGATCATGATCCATCCTGCACTGTTATTAAGGGATCACGGATCAACTCGATCCATTCTTACGGATACTCAATTCGAATGGATACCCGGATTATGTAAATGAGCCACGGATATCCGCGGATATCCATAAAATATCACTAAGATGCAATGATACCTATTTTCAAGACACACATTTCTGGGACATACGGCTCATATGAGGAGACATGTTAGCATGCCGTTCTATTAAAAAATCTCCACCCAAATTTAGCTTACGATATTATAAATGTTAAAAAAGGATAATGGTGATGATTATATGAACGCATTGTGGTATTAATTTAATTTCCATACTGAAATTAAATTTAAGAAAAAAACTAAACACTTCTTAAAATTGCATGTACGTTTAAAGCAAAATAAAAAAATTAAACAAAACAAATGCATGAGCTCATAGATGGTGTCTTCTCCTAGAAATCGGTTCCCTAGACACAAGGGTGTTGTATTAAAAGATTTTATTTAGATTTTATTTAGAAAATCTATGTAATTACAATTGGAGTTAATTTGGTTTCAATTGGGAAACCAAATAGCTTTGAAGGCAAGTTGGGAATTCCCAAATTTGAAACATGATAAAGTTTGGGTGGAAGTTTAGTACAATACCTTGGAGCTCTAAACTTTTGGTGGACTTATACGTGAGCTCACACCCCAAGCTCTTATAGCAATAGTAGAGAGGAGGAATGGAGGACCACACACGCGCGTGCGCGCTCCGCTCCGTCTCCGGCACCGACATGGGAGAGTCAATTCGGATCTCGATACTTTTGCTGCGGGTTTCATTTGGCTGGTCGATTAAATTAATCAGAAGGGACACGTCCGTTGAGGGGTGTTTTCAGAAATCAACAGTCACCGTGCGCTAGGGCAAGCGAGCTCCTCTTTTTATATCCCTCACCCGACGCCGTTTTTCTTCATTTCTCATGCTAGGGTCGTCGCTCTTCTTCTCATTTCTCATGCCTGTGACTCTGTTATTCTCGGATGCAAGTTCTCAGAGGTACTTTCGAGGACGGTCTCGTCGGTGTGCGCGGATGAAGACCGTGAACCATCGTATCCTGGGAGCGGGTCGCCAGTACTCTTCGCACCGGTATTGTGTGGGTGAAATCCTCTCTAAGGACAGTCCATTTCATGGACGCTTCAGTGATTTCTGACCTAATCTTTTTTATATATTGTTTGCCGCAATTCGTTTATTGCTTACCCTTTTCTGGATCTCGCCCGGTTGCTTACTTCCGTTTGATTAATCGGTTCCTGTTTGCTTTCTCTAATCGGATGATGGATTAGAATTGCATGATATTAATTCTGATAATCTACAATGTTGTTCTGTCAATCCATTTGGATCCGTATGATTACTGTTTATGGTTGGTCATGTTAACAACAAAGGGGTGGCTAAGCGTGAGAACGACCGCGGCCTGTTGCTTGCTATGAAGACGAGGCAATGGTGGAGAGCCTATGGAGAGGTCGCAGCGACGCTGTGGGTGCCTTGCGGCATGAATAGTGTTGGTGGTTGTCTTTGGTTTCATGTATGCAAGTCCAGTTAGCGGAGTAAGAATACCATTCTCAGTTATTTGATCTCATTGATAGGGTATTGGAACCTCAGGTGCATGCTCATCTTCTGAAATATTCATATCTCATTAGTCACTTAAACATGCACATTCAATCAAGCTTAATAAGATTGGCAGCAAAAATTAAGCACACAAAGATAATCAATCACGCGCAAATACACGGAATTTGAAGGACCGCCCGTGCTTGAGTTGCGCCCTTACACGATGGTAGATAGTAGTTCGCGGTAAGGTAGAAAGAAGAAGAGAGAGCAACACAGGCAGTGGGGCACCTGCTTTGCCCTTGATCACATACAAACCGGATAATGAAATCTATGTTGTAAGATCACTCTCTTTGGCATAAAAAAAATACTTCAGAGAATTGACTTAAATATATAAAAATTGGATGGTTAACACATGATATTAATTACTAAGTGTGTTTCTATCATAAAAGTTATATAAATATGTTAAAAGGAAGTAGAGAATTATGTTATATATGGTTAAAAATAAATCTATGACTATATTTATATACGAAAACAGATATACATATATAGATACGGATGTTTGCGGATATCAAAATGATATCTATATCCATATCCATTTTAAAACGGATATGGATACGGATGTCAAAATCTATATAAAACAGATACGATGACGGATCGGATACGGATATATCCGTATCTGTTTGCATCCCTACTTGCGATTCACCCTCGCTTCTGTATTATTGTATATGGTTTGTGTACTCTTTTTTTTACATATGTACCTACTCTTTAAATTCGAATGCCTCGTGAATTTTGTACAAAATTCACTCGAGATAACACTGGATTATCCGAGCTAAATATTATGTAAAGCACTAGATCTCAACCACATGAATTAGATCAGAAAAGCGCAACACCTAAATCATATAGTTTAAATCAATTGAGTTTGACCACCCTTAATCAAGGGTATAAGATGTAGCTATGCCTCCAATTTCAATTTTATACATGAATTTTAACAACCAACACAGTGACCGATATTTGATATTTATCTCAATATATGTGATTTTGAGAGATAATATTTAAGGTTGGAAAGAGATTATGATTATTAAATTTCAATAGTTTAGGACCCTATTAAAATAAATCTTAATGACAGGGAACCAAATTGTCACTTCTCAAAGTTTACGAACAATAAATGTAAAGCAAGAACCAATTATATATGGGGGTAAGTAAAAAAGGCAAACCATCCAACAAATTATACAGTAATCCTAAATAAGTTATTCGTATTATCCATTCATTATCCCGTTAAGTCATAATTATTATTGTTAAAAGTCTCTATTGATTGTGCTCTTAAAACACATTAGGCTCCAACAACTTCTCCACATCTTAGCTTACATGTTAGAGAGAGTTTTCGTCGACATCGAAGTTGACATCCAATAAAGTCAGAGGAGAAACGACATTGTCGATGACGGTTCGGATAGATAGAATCTCGATGAGAGGGTTTCTTAAACCGACAAAGTATATGTCAAACCCATATACAATGATGATATATACCGATTCTACGTAATGTTTTACCTTCCACTGTATTTACAAATGTGCAAAGAAAAGGAATAATAGTCCTATCGTTAATATAAATTTGAATAAAATGTTCATGGCCAGAAAAAACGGTGACTTTTAACGGCATTGGTTTTAATAAATTACGATATGGTATTTAATTACGACAACACCTATAATTTTTGGCTTTGATCGTCTATGGTATATTTATCTATAGTCTACTTGTTGTACTATAGTTTAACAACAATGAAAGCACAGTAATATTAAGTGTTTCCATTATTCTATTAGGAACAAGCAAGATAATTTTAGATGTTTATGTTTAAACTTTTGATTTATAAAATTAGTAAGTTATTTTTATGTACAGAAAAAAAACAAGTAGTTCAATTATTATTTAACCTAACTAACTCCTGTGAATAGCCAAGTGCCAAAGGTGACATTTCTTGATCCCGATAACTATGTCAGTTAATTTATACATATTTGATATACATGAGAGATCATCCTATAAAAGTTTTATCCATAAACTTTTACAATATGCTTACGAATATACCCCATATTGAAATTCGGATGCATTTTATTAAAAAACAATATATAACAGCTTCTTGATAGGATCATATTAGTTAGCTGTGTGGGTACCAATCCATTGGTTTTTATAGATTGTGAAACATCGTAACACTCTTCTAAAGTCAGAATTGTCGTACTCTCGACTACATGAAACACTAAAAATATTATTGTCAAACAATATAAAAACTAAGTGTATATAGTTTTTTTGTGAAAGAAATCTAACGAAAGTCCATGCTGAAATATTAGAATGCAATTATTAAAAGTTGACATTAAGATTTTTGGCATCAAGTCAAATTAAGGGATCACAAGGGCCTAAAGGGTCAACGCCATAAGAATCAGGAAATGGATCCTCTGTTGCAACAAGATATGCAGCAGAGTCTGTTGGAGTCCTTGGCAGAGGATCTAAACTCAAGAATCAATTCCATATGCAATGACTAGAGCCATCAATTTTTTTTTTTAAAAAAAGCGGTGTAATCTGAAGAAGGTGGATTGGGAATAGGATGCAAGGCAGATGGGAAGAGATTACATGTGGAGAATTGCAGAGTAATGAGAGAACACGACTGAGGAAAAATGATAAACTTTATTCAAGCCATCTACTGTTCCCATGGAGAACACTAAGTCCTTGCAGCCTACTTGCGCAATCATGTGGCAAGGCGGCGGCGTCGGGAAGGGGGAAGGAGGAGGAAGGGATTCTACCGTAGTCAGAGGGTAGAAGTGGAAAGATTGCTTATACAACGGGGCCAAAAATGGAATGTAGGCTGGAAAATTAGTACATGATCGGTGGCCTCGCCTGCTTAGTGAATGTTTTGTACGGCCTTGCTGATCTCCATTGATCCTCATCCTCTCACCACGTCAATACTGCCTAGTCCGACGATGGTCGCTTACAATCACGAGCTTCAACTCTTTGATTGCGAGCTTCAACGCTGTCGTTGGCATCCAGAAGTATGAATCCTACCAATGCCACCTTCTTCTTTTGGAAGACGTCGCCTTCGGCAACACAGGCTTCGATTTTGATTAGGGCTATTCCAATCTCACCATTGTTTTATATACTAACTCGCGCTACTCCAGACTTGCTATTCTCTACCATTCTCCCATCTTATGCTTCAGTTCCCAAAGCTCTTGTGCAATTATATTTCATTCCAGTACTTGTGCTGTAATCCCACTGCCCTTATATTAGTAACCAGGAGGTAGTTGGGATTTTGGTTCGAGATGCTCATGATGGCCCCTGTTGTACGGACTCTATTCACTTGGGATCCACATGCGACATATGTTGCTCTTGCGATGACCTGCATGATAATGGCTTCTTGAGGGGTAATGACACAATTAACCCACCCAAGACTTAAATATCATTTTGACTTTTTCCTGGATTTTTCGGGTATTCCCAATCCAATCCCATCCCATCGGAGGCCCCACCGCGGCCTTCTCCCTCCCTCCTCCCCCTTACCCCCCTCCCCCGGAGGCCCCACCGCGGGTGCCTCCCCCGGAGGCCCCACTGCGGGCGCTCCCCCCGCCCTCCGGAGGACCCACCGCGGGTGCCCCCCCTTCCCCCCTCCCTCTGGAGGCCCCACCGCAGGCGCCTCCCCTCCCCCCTCCCTCTGGAGGCCCCACCGCAGGCGCCTTGGATGCCCGCGGGGGGGGGGGGGGGGGGGGGGGGGGGGGCATGCGGTGGCCTCCGAGGAGAGGGGAGGGGTTGGAGGCCTGCGGTGTCCTCCGGGGGAGTGGGGGGTTTCGAGGCCCGCGGTGGCCTCCGGGGGAGTGGGGGGAGGCCCGTGGTGGCCTTCGGGGGGAGGGGGGTTGAAGGTCCGCAGTGGCCTCCGGGGGTGGGGAGGAGGCTCGCGGTCGGTGGCCTCAGGGGGAGGGGAGTGGAAGAGGCTCGCGGTCGATGGCCTCACGGGGGAGGGGGGCTGCGGTGGCCTCCGGGAGGGTGGAGGCTCGTGGTCGGTGGCCTCGAGAGGGGGGCCTCCGAGGGAGGAGGAGGTCCACGTTGGCCTCCAAGGGGCGAGGCCCGCGGTGGCCTCCGGGATGGGGGATGGAGGGAGGTTTGCGGTGGCTTCCGGGAGGAGGGCGTCATGGAGGACGGGGGGAGGCCCGCGGTGGCCTCCGAGGGGGGTAGAGGGCCTCCGGGGTGGGGGGTGGAGATCTGCGGTGTCTTCCAAGGGGGGCCCGCCATGTTGTGAACATAGTGTTGTAATGTTTTGTTGGATTTCTCCATTGGCGGCCCGGGTAAACAACAAGAAGATGATGCAATCACTGCACGCGTGATGGAGATGCAGGTTTGAGTGAAGCACAGGGTTGCAGCGGTGCATCTCTGCACTCTTCTTGGGGAGTGGCTGAGGATGCTGCTGCAAAAGAGTGATGTGGTCTACAACAACCATAACATAGGTGAAGTTCTTGGTTTCATTCCATCGAGGGAGGTGGAGGACGCGTGCTGGCAGATTGCTGTTTGCCAGACTCCAGAGGCATGGCAGGAAGGGTTGGAATCATCATGAGATGATGAGGAGAAAGGAGGTGCAACATTTGTAAATTTTTAAGACTCGTAAGGGCAAAAATGTCAAAAATTTAATTGACTGATAACATTAATGATAAAGCAAATGGAAAGGGTTATGTCATGTAATGATCAAGAACTTTCCCGGATTGGAAACGAATTTAGAATTATGGAAGATTCAACGAGTAAATGTGGAAATATATATGATGCATGCATTTAATATGATGATGTTGTGTCAATGTTCATTTTCAATAGTTATTTCTTATTCATTTCGACATATAATTATTAGATTGAATGTATAATACAAATAATATTATGTACGAATTCAATTGACTTGAAAAAAATTAAGAATGTAGAATTTATTTTTATCAAAATGATTTCAATAAACTTATCATCATTTTAAACTTTAAAAATTTAAATCACTCCATAAACCTATGTTTCTATAAATAGCTAATTCGTTGGGGTCTGATAGTTTCGAGTAAAATCCAAAATCATTTTTTCCAATAATCTGTATGATTGTATACAAATTTTTATTGACACAAAACTAGTTCGCAAAACCAATAACTCAATCACAGTCTGTTTTAGTCGAACACAGACCTCGAACTCGACAATAAAACCCATTAAAAACGACCCTAAACCCTACACACCCTAAGCAGCAGGCTATCATCTTAAACGAACATAGTTAGAACCCTAGAAAATTTACCTACTATCAAAATTAAAAGTAAAAAAATCGTCCACAATAGAAAAACACAATAAACAGAATATTCGAAGAAGAAGAAGAAGGCACTTCACCTCCTCCAAAAGCATAAACTAAGTAATTCGATGCTAATTTCAATCCACCTTGAGAGAAAAGCAACCAATAACCAATCCACCATCATGAGCAGCAGCAGCATTCAATTCATCCAGTGGCCTGTGCCAAAGAGCACCGAAACTGCGAGGTTCACGTAAGCAGTGCGAGGAACACACTGGAGCGAACCGCGCCAGTCTCGAGCGATCCTAAACGTGTTTGGGTTAGCTAACCATTTGCAGCAGCAGTCTGTTTTCAATCTTTCCTATCAGTCAGACGTGAAGATTTGCCGACTGTTTTACCAAGTAAAGGATGGCTCGCATTCAATCCAGAAGCAGCACGGTCGGTCGTTGCCATTCGGAAACAAAAACATGCTAAATTAGTATTTATTGACCAAGGTGTTATTAAGAACAATGCCAAGGGAAATAGCAGTCATAAAACTGAAAGTTCACAGAAGATGTAAAACTGAAAGTTCCACAACATGGATTGGCCCTCGAGACTTGTCTTGCACGTTCGAATGGTTTGTTCGATTGTTGAGGGTTTCCTGCATCCTCGTAGGGTGTTTGTCATCTGCATCTCTCTGTTCATGGGGGGGGGGGGGGGGGGGGGGGGTGAGAGAGAGAGATCCGCGGCGACCTCCGAGGAGGGGGTGGCCCGCGGTGAACTCCGGAGAGGGGGGGAGAGGTCCGCGGCTGGACTCCGGGGAGGGAGAGAGGTGGCCTCCGACGAGGGGAGGAGGTCCGCGGTGGTCTCGAGGGGGGGGGTGAGTTCCTTTTTTTCATGGTATATATATGAAACTCAGCTCTTATTTAGGATTCTTATTAGAAGTAAAACCAAAATCTTTCATAAGATCCTTAGTTTCTAGGAGTCATGCTTGAAAATTATATATCCGGTGATACAAATTTCTCAGGGTCTCCCATCTTCACTGGATGCAAAACCAAGAAGCTAGACCAAGCAACACCTAATTCCAGGGGTCGTGTGTACTTTGACTCAGACTTCCAGGTCATCCAAATTTGTCCGCACCTAAGTTCACCTAAATCAATCCCTGTAAATTTGTAATAAATTCCCATAGTAGTCGTTATTACTGAGTTTTAATAAAAAAAATTTACTTTTGTTGCTCATACATTGGGACGCTTGAACTGATCTTTTACAAGTCATAATTTTTTTATTTTGCTACTGAATATTAGGAACAAAAATGGCCTTCTAAAAACAGAGGAAAGAATCAAGCATCGAAGTAGTTAAAAATCTAGTCAATTATTTCAATGCTAATTCCGATGACCACACACATAACTCTTCGCACGAAAAATATGCAGTTTATCTACTCCCAAATGTTGAAATAGAATATAATAAAACGGAAGAGAAAATCATCTAAAACATCTTAACATGATGGTAAATTTAGTTGTCCCTTGCAATTCAGTATCTATAAAACAAAACCAACTGTTGAAAATTCTTAAGAACTTGTCTTGATGTCAACGAAACTTCTGAGAGGCCATCAGTGTTTGGACAATGTGATGCTGATAATCTAAGCCAATGAAGTGTTACTAATTTACGGGATAATTGTTGAGAAGATTTGTTGCTTTTTCCGATCCAATTGACAGCTTTGCTTTTACCATGTGATAGGAGATCAATCACATTGACAATTCATCAGACATCTTGGATGCAACATAATCATCTTTGTTCTCACATTTGGGATGATGCTTGTAGCATTGTCATCCGTCTAATAGATGAATTTTTATAGTGGAAACATACACAGATAATGATTTTCCTGGTGAAAACATATACTGATACAGATATCTCTTGCCCATTATGTGTTCTTATGCCGTCAGTATGTTAACATTTTTACTCCACGAATAACATTGATATAAGCTCACTCAAGAAAAAAAATCTATTTTTCTGTTTACTATTGTCTCTTGAGTATGTTTTACTTTTTAGCTATGTCGTCGAAATCAACTGATTTAACATCGCTGACCTATTATTTTTTCCTAATGCATATGCGACCCTTAACTATTTCCCAAAGATGGGTATTCTTGATAAGTTAACTAGCATAGTAAGGATTCAACTAGAATATATTCGTACTCATCTGTTATCGCATTAGTTTTGAAAGAATGTGAATGATGTTTTTACGTTTTGGTTGCACCATATATGAACAACACTTCGAGTTTTTATTTGTTTGCATATATAGATATATGGGTATAGGCGGTTATATTCATATATGGTTCAATCCCTACATATATGGTATATATTGAGAAAAAAGCTAGGTGGCATATAGACCATGAAAGAAGGATATAGATATCACAAACATGGACAACATGTGACTTTAATGCCATTGTTTTGGAAATCGGCCGAGTATACCGTATACTTGGCAGCATACTCATACTCGAAAGCCTTGGCACTCCGAGTTTGACCAAATCAGCATCTAGCGGACCAGGCTGCATACTCGATCGAGTATACCGTTTATGTGTCCGAGTATGCGACCGATTTTCAAATAAGCATGCGGTTGTCAATGTTTCTTCACCATCATTGATCAAAAGTTAGACGGCTTCCACTTTACACTTTCGATCCTGAAAAGCTTGATGTATATAGGTCTATTGGTTGTAGGCTCATCTAAGGGCAATCCGCCCAGAATTGAATTGAATTAGGGGGACTAACCCAGCAGTGTCAACGTGGTTACATCTAATGAGGTCTTCAAAGCAAAACATTATCAGGATTTCTCAAAGCAATGTATGATAAGGATCTACATGAGTAGGCAGGAGGAGATTCGCATAAGATTAGTGTGTTGATCAGTTATGTTGAAAGGATGTTGCTCGTTTTTTAATTCATTTACCCCTCCATAAAGCAGGAGAGGAAAGCTATTGGCAATCCATGGGGGCAGAGTGGGATGCGGAATTTTTGCATTAAAGAATGTAATATGCGACTTAACACAGATTAGAGGGAACTTTGATTGTATAGAAACACCACGCTTAGGATACTACACAGAGAATGGATTCCATGGTGTGAATAGATTCCACTCTTCATTGGTTGTGTTCGATTTCGATCAGATTTGATGCAACCTTTCTTACATACTACACGGAGAATGGATAAACATTTTCTAAAATCCTATCCTAACTCGGACACCCGACTTAACACTCTTTCAATTTATGTTTTTGCTCATTTAACTCTATATTACTTTTTATCCCAACAGTTTTGTTCCTTGTACCTTCAATTCTTTATTATTATAATCAAGAATATAAAATTTAGATAATACTAACATGATATTAAAATATTATTTATATTTTTAATAATAAAAAATATCAAATCGCATAAAACCGCATACTCCCTGCATACTCTCCCGCATACCGCATACTCTTTATGTAGTGATCCCTCCGACTGAATATCGCATACCGCCGTCCTAAACATTGTTTAATATAATGATATCCTAATCTATATTAAATTCTGATTTGAATATATAAGTTTATGTAGCTACAACTTTGCCATTATAACCTTAACAAAAAAATAGAGTGCATGTATATGTCCCACGTAGAGAGATGAGGACAAATGCATGTATAATATAATCATTATTGATTAAAAGAATTAAATGGTTGTCTTGATTATTAGTAAATGCCTATTTCATCAATAGAAACGCATTAGCTAGATATACACTTCTTGGTTAACCATAACTGATCATCTACTTTCTTGGCATATGTATACTTGTATATGATGAAGAATACTTATTTAGATATAATTTATGTCTTAGATGATGAAATTGTAGCTTTAATTACAACCACTAAGGTATAAGGTCAGTTGATTTGTTACTAAACATACATAATTTTAGGGTAATGAACGAACATAAAACTTGCTTTCCGTGCAGCGCACGGGCTCCCTACTAGTATATATTAAAGTGCATCAAGTATATTATTCTTTGCATCAAAAATTCCATTTCTACCCTTCCCAACTCCTCCTGTCGTTCCAATATTACCCTTCTCAATTCTAATAATGCCCGATACATCTTGAATGAATTTTGCCGCCTCATCTCCAGCCGCCTCCCACTCCAGATACGCTCTGACGATACTGAAACCTAGCCGTTGCGTCGTCGCCCCTCTGTCCTCCCCTCCACCCCATTTTGTCCCTCTATTTTGATCTTAGCCTCCGTGGCTATGGATATCCCGGTAGCGCTGTAAAGCCCATCGTTGTCGTCGCTTAGTGTGCCACTGTGCTCGAGGTACCATATGATAAGGATTGAGTTGAAACTGTTGTTCTTAGTTTATTTCTTAGAGTATATCTTCCTTGATTGTATAATCTGACTCTTCAAGAATTGATTTGAATTTACAAGGTCTCTATTCAATTTTACGATTTTAAAATATATTTTTCTGATAGAAAATCTTTATCCGAAATTCTAATATGCTGCAAATATACGAGAACCAATTGATTCTATATGAAATTTTTGCAATTAGTTGTATTTGAACAGAAATTTCACTATATAATTTTCTTTCAAATTCACAATACTGGGATATTTTTATACACATATTTTACCCCTCTTTGTCTTGGGGATTAAACTACCCAATTTCCAGGGCATGTCAAACCTTGAGATTCTAGGCCTCCCTGAGATGGATCACTGGAATGTTCGGGATGTGCTTGATAGTGGCTATGAAATGCATAAAATACCAACTACCAAAACAACATGAGAAATAGGTTCTAAGCAGTTTCCAGGTGATAAATGCACAGTTTAAAGGTTACCTTGAGTTTATCGTTCGAACATTCAAAGCAAACAACGGTCGATCTATGACGAACATAATTTAGATGCACCTATCCATCTAGAGGTAGCATCATGTTATCTTGGTAAATTTTAAATCGCTTCGATATAAACATCTTCATACACATATTTTGTAAGTTGTATCTAATCTCATAGCACACATAATAAATACTGCATGCATTCTCTTCGTACTATTAACCTGCATCACTCACTGTGATTTTGATGAATACTATAGCATACCATTGAATATATGGTATCGTCTGCAGAAGAGTCACGTGCATGCTCAAATTAGACACGCTATATATGTGTCATCGAGATATTGTAATGTGTTATACAGTAGAGGTGCTGTAAAAAATTTTTTTACTTTTTTTACGATTTTCATTTTGAAAATCCAACCATATGGAGTGGCTTTCATGGTGGCAGCTTTACTTGCAAGAACACATGTACCGAGGTTGTTCATGGACCATGCTGTAGCAATCCATGAAACATCCAAGTTGAGATGTCTACTTACATCTATCATTGTCCTCAATAACATCTAGACAATCTTTTTCCGTGGGTATATCTTAGGGAATCAATTGAATTGAGAATTGACGAGGCTTAGTTGTATAGGGTGATTGAACTATAGCTTAGTGATATTGTAGGGGTTGCGGTAAGCGTAGGGTGGCAAACCTACGGCCTCCATTCATGTGTTTGTGGCCGTTAGATATCATCAACGGTTGGGATAATACGATTATTTTACTTTCTACAGGTTGAGCGGCTATCATCCCTCTCCTGCATCTCTTCCCACCCCTCTCCGCAGAGACAACACCTTCCTCTTCCTTTCTTGATCTCGTCTCCTTTCTTTGATCTCGTCTCCACCGCTCTTCCGGCATGGAGTTGCCGCCATCTCCATCGGGTGGCCACCACTGCAGGGCTTCCTCCCGCCACCAGTTTGCCTGCATCGCGAGCTTCCCTCCTACATCGTGTTGCCGGCATTGGAGGGCTTCTTTCCACCATCATGAGATCAATAGCTTGGTCCATTTGAGGCATCTAGGACTGAGCAACAACCTCAATCTGGCGTGCATCCTGCATTCTGCAAATCCCGATAAATGAGCTACCCTGCTGCACCACCACTTCCTCTGCGGCATCCCCAGCCGAAATACCTCTCGGCGCTCGCATTGGATAAACCATGTTTAATCTTGTGAGCCCTAGTCGTCGCAAGGGCCACGCCGACGATCCTTCTCTCTCTTGCAAGCCGCCGCCATTGCGAGGCCCTCAGCTCCATCTTATCTCGCATACAACTCCTCCCGCACGATGTCGCACAGCTGCAACACCCTTGCAGTTCCAGCTTTTCTCCCGGACAATTACTCCAACGCGAGCCTTTAATATAGTAAGGCAATATTGCCGCACAATAAATATTCCGGTGGTGCAAAGGAAGCTCCAAAGCCCCGGATGGTGGAAGGGCTTTGTGATACCCACAATCTGATCTCCAAACCGGCAATCCAATTTTATTCTTCTTCATCATAACTTTCTTTCAATTGTGTTTATATTTTAAATTAAAAGTCGGACCAATTATTCAACTAATCTTTTAAGCCCGGATGGTGGAAAGACTGCATGTTTAACCGTTACTGCAGTGATTCTGTTTACCGTAAATGTTGCGTGTTGTGAATCATTTCATTGTTTTCATCTGCTAATAAAATCTTGAGAAACAAAGAAATGGTCCCTATGTTTTTGGTAAAAATCGACCGCAGAGAATTTCGATGCTCCCGATCCCAATTCACAGCAAGTTTTGGAGGGTGGATCAAATCTAAGGCCTGTTTGGTTGGTTAATATGTCCTGAAATAAGAGGTCAATTCTCCTCCCGACACGGTTCCCAGTAGTACAACTATTTCCCATTATTTCATCTTATTTCACTCTTATTCCTATCTTTATCTACCTTACCTACCTTATTTCACCTTATTTTTCTTATTTTATCCTCCAGCCGAACGAAGAATATATTCATTATTCATCGTATTCTCCATCCTTATTCATGCTTATTCTCCTACCGAACGGGCCCAAGGTTGCTTCTCAGGGCGGACTATACCGAGTTGTGATTCATGTTATATTTATGATATGTCCATTTCCGAAAAGTAGATTTAGGTAATATAAGTAGTTTTTATTTGGATAATTAACCATTAAATAATTTATTTACAATTTTTTTTGAAAAAAAAATCACTGCATGTTAAATATGAAATAATATTAATAAAGTATATATAAAGTTATACAAAATATAAATTTTAGGTGAAAATTTTCAAATCAATTAACTTCTTTGATGATTTTGCTTTGATCAAATATAAAGTTAATTACATATAAAAATTTTTATTCAAGTATTTTTTTAAAGTTGGACCTATTTTTTTGGAATACAAATTATACTTACCAAAAAAAATCCCTTACCCGGGAAATTCAAAAAACATAATTTGAAATATGACGAACAACTTGATTGAGAGTAAGATAATCCTCACACGTAACATGCCCGGGAAAAATATTTCTCAGAATAAATATATATTGACAATTCATTTGTCGTTGTGCAGCAAACGATTTGTTGTACGTGGACAGACGGGAGGAGACCGGGAATTTTATACTTTCTGCGTTGGTGCAAGTTTTCGTCATACATGTGGTACAAACAAATGATTTGCCGATATATGTCCATTCAGAGAATTATTTTCAAGTCGTGTCATTTTAGGGAATATTGTGCAAAGTTAATACCACAGCGAAGATTAACTCATGAAGTGAAGGGTCGAGTCGATTTTATTGTTATATTCGTGTCCAAGATGCATTTAGTGGTTGTTCCCACAAGCCACGCTATGTCCACCTCCGTGGATCCGTTATTCATAATCATTCATTATTCTAATTGAATATACTTTAAAAAAATGTGCTTTGCAAATTAATAATCCATTTTTATTTTTTTTATTTAAGGTGCACATGGATCGGATAAATCTACAATCTAATCCAATTCCATATTATTGGTTCGGATTGGTTTGGTTTTGTCATTCTAATAGATTGGATCGGATTGAAATTTTGAAACTCCGTTAAACTACGGATTAATCATTATCAAAATCTGGTCCAATCCATTATAATCTGTTAATATTATATATTAGAAAGGGGATTGCGTAATGCTGAAATGACCATGCGATAGCAGTGATTAGATTAGTTGTATGGCAATTCTACTGCACAAGAGAAGAATTTTAGCACCAAAATGAGGGGATACACGAAAATAAGTAGAATTTATGTTTACGCGGATGTAAACAGTAATTTAGTTAATCGACTGTTTTACATAATTGCAGACTTATGATACTGATAACATTTAAGCTGTTTGGAAACAATCAAGACTTTCAAACAGTATTTGTGTACATAAATTGGAGATTTGCATCAGTCAATTACTCTTTTACAATTATCATGCAATTGTGAACAATTCTTTCCGTCGATTACTTGTCTCTGTATAGATAAACTCGTGTCGGAAAATCTGAGTTTTGTGAATCGAACCATGTACGTGAGAATTTCATGCACTATTATAGCATGTGTCGAAAGAACCATGTATCTCAGACTGTAATCTGACAAGCTCCTCTACACACTGATCTGAAAGCTCCGCCAAGAATTCGGGCATCCAGGTCCCAGAGCTCCCTGCATGTGATAAGAATCACTCCTTCGAAACAACAAGTGCAAACTCGGGAAGCAAGTGGCGAGTGCCCCATCTCCGGTCCATTCGTCCCGCCAAAAGTGAAAATCTGTCCCTCCACCCACCATTGGTCGCAACTTCAAAGCCATTATAGGTAAGACCACATGAACACCTGCCCACATAGGGGACTCGAAACGAACCCTCCTCGCCTCTAGGATTCCCCTCACACCATAGATCTCCCGCAAGAGTCTAGCTATCAGCTTTTCCAAATCACCCAGATCTGAATCACTCTCTTCGTCAGCAATACTTTGTTCATGCACTCCACATCCCGAACTCCCAGGTCGCCCTCGCTACAGCTCTCTCACCTCCCTCCCACCCACTAAATGCAAGCATGGTCTCTGATGTTTCTCATCCAACAAGAAGAATCTCCTTATTATAGATTCAATTCTTTTTCTCACCCCCGCAGCAATCTAGTGGAGAAGAAGAAGATGGAGATGGTTGAGAGCACATCTTTCAACCTTCCAGTGGTTCTACCCTCTTTTGATAGGGTAATTGCCTTCCACCCTTCCAGTGGTTGTTCTAATATATCCATGAATGACCATGTCCCATTCTGACTTCTTGAGCTTGCCGGCAACCAAAGTGAGTCCCAATAGGAGATCGGCAACTCAACCAACGGACAACCAAGCAACCCCGCCACACATTCATGTTCTTCTGCCGACATCCCGAACGAGATCACCACAGACTTTCACTTATTGATCTCAAGTCCAAAAGGCTGCTGGAGATTTCCCCAGTTACATCGCTCCTCTGCCCATATCTTCCGATCCACCCAAGAAGATAAATGTATCATCCTCATATTGAAGGAGAGGTATAGAGATGTTCATCAACGGAAGCCCTAACACCAACCAGACTAAATTTATGAAATAGTTGAATGGCTTCAAAGCCCATATGCGATATTGTGGGAGTACGTGCCTTTCCAGACCAAAAACAACAAGACTGCCTGGAAGTACGCCTCTCTCGTCTACGATGTAATCATGTAATGGAATCCCTCCTACTCTTTCTTAATTGATTCATCCCGGAAACAGCGAAATCAAATTGGGATTGCATGATCCGGACGTTTCGTTTTGAACAGTGATCTGAAACCCAACGTTGCGCCACTTGTAATTTTAAGGAAATCAGATTTTGACTTCCTGTGAGAGGCATGAAGGGTTAGATTAGAAGTAGATTTCAGTTTTGGATATAATCCACGCGGTTCATGCCCCTTCTATCTACCGATCGATCGATGTGAGTCTCATATTTGAGTTAAAGATTCTGAACTTGATTTGCATTTCATTTCCATTTCGACTCAATAGAATCCAGAAGAGCTTCAACCTGAAGGTATTCCCTAATAGGTCTGAACATAGAAATATATATAATGGTATAAGATCGTGATTACAGTCATCCATGCCATGCTTGAAGTTATTGACATTGTAATAGATCTGGATTATTAATATTTTTACACGTACAAGAAGAATGACGGAATTAGCATTTAGAGTGATATAGAAACACATATATGTAGAGGCACACTCACAGTGACGATATAGTTAGATTCAAGCCGAAAGCTTACGTTCACCTGACATTGTCACATAAACGAATACATCGATTGTAAAGAAAGTGTAAACTGCATATGTCATGTGACCTTTGTCTACCTATGTAGAGGTGATTATTTTCGATTAAGCACAACATACTAAATCCTCAATTGGATACAGAAGGGCCCATGTAATGGTTCACTACTGATCTTTGTCCTAAATTAAAGGTTTTGTAATGTGCTCATCATTTTCAAAAGAATTGACTTTGCAATTCAAAAAGGTCTAGCGGCGCAGCTTGTTGCCCGCTTGCCTTCGGTTTCAATGTAAACTTCCAATGGGAACTTCTTAAGTACATTCTCATTGGTAAACAAAGTTATGCTCTTCTTAGTTTTAAGGTTTTTTAGATGAAATGTTTCACATGTCAGCACAGATGGGGGTAAATCAAATACCTGACATTGTTCAACCAGTAGTTTTCAGAAAGTTTACTTTTTCTAGTAAGACGGCCGATATTTAAACAGATAAAACAAGGTATTAACACCTGTTATTTCATCCCCATATCATTGCAAGAATCTGTCATGGAAATACTTTCCCTGATCAAAACAAGGATGGCTCTATGCATCACCAGACACCAGTTTCAGGAACTGTCGATGCCATAGGAAGCAGTACTCCAACAGTTTTATTTGCTAAGAATGGTTGAATACGCACAGTATTCCTAGAGTTTCTCCAACATATACAAGAGAAAGGGACAGATGAACAAGACCCGTATACCTTCTTTTCCACAAGTGCAGAAAAACGTCATGAGAAAAGCTGTTGGAACAAGAAAAAAAAGGAAAACTGCCACTATCCAAACAAGAAAATTAGTGTTGTAAATAAACCATGACAAGAGCCGCTCATACCACAGCTTGCCATAATCTACCCACGCGATTCCCAAGGCAAAAGCACCCGCAAGTAATGGGAAGTGGCCTTTCAAGAAGTGAGAAGTTACTTCGCAGGCGGCAGCAGGACAGCAGCCCCAACAGAGTCAGAGAGCCAGTTGGTTAGCACTCAAGATCCATGCAAAAACTCTGTAGTTAGCACTCAAGATCATCAGCCATCGATTGCAGCACCTCCTCGCAAGAACCGATCCTTTGAATCGCCTTTAGAGGGGTTTAGACGGGTGTCGCGGAGAGGTCTGGTTAGGGTGGAGCATTGAGCCTGGTTGGCCCGAATTCAACCCGGATCCGACCTTCAAAAACCTGAACCTAGCTAACTTGCAAATTTCAAATCTGATCCAATCCCAAAGTACATATGGGTCGTGTCCGAGCCCTCATCTTGTCAAATTTTTGAGCTTGGATCGGGTTCAACTTGAACATGATGAGACCCTAGATAACCCAACCTGACCCACTAATTGCTAGTGTTCTTCACAAATAAAAATATATTTGAAGTAAAGACCCATGGGCCACCCCTTCCCATGCAGGGATTCGGATCGTCTGCTGCAAGTAAATTACATCACTCTGCTGCAAGTAAAAATCCATGGTTGTTGCAAGAATCATATATGGAAGATTGTGAAATGTGTTATCAGAATAGATGGATGACATGCTCTAGAGTTGTTCTTGTCATTTTCTAACATATCGTTACTGTGATTGGGCAGCTTTGACAGTATATTGATCTCTGAATCGTGTTATTGCTCTTATGATTCTATTAGTAATGCGACATAAACAAAATTTTTATTTTAATCATCAACATCTAGTCACCTTATTGAAGGAATCGTGCTCTCTCAAATTTTGTTATAATGATTTTTCTGAGTAAAATAAGTTATGTGCAGTCTATTGGAGATTTACATGCCACTATGATGGCTATTGCAGGTAAGTATGCCATAGAATTTATGAGGAATGTAAGAAACAAAGAATACATCAAGTATACCAAATTTATCGTATATCAACAATAATAAAAGTAACCATACAAAAATATTATCTATCATAAAAAAGTATGAAATTTCATATAAAAACCCCTCTTCTCCACCATATAAATATAAGAGGAAAGATTCATGCCAATTCTAACTCAGATATCATGCAGAAGGCATATCTACCCAAAATTCAACCTTATAATACAAAAGTGTTTACTTGAAGAGAATAATACATCAAAGATAAATGGAAGGTCACTTGATATTAAACTTATCTCATATATGTAATAAATGAGTTATTTCTGATATAATTTTGTTATATGTTGCATATTTATGAGAAGTTTTAATCCTTCTTATGTATTGGTAAGTTGGTGGAAAAGATGAGAATTTCTTGGAATACTTCCTCTGTAATTGTAATCCTACCCTAGAGTCCAACAAAAGATGGTGGATTTCTAAAGAAAACATGTACTTCATGGTATTTTTTATTAATTAATTGCTCAAATTCATTACATCTAAAACATATCCTCCATCTAAAACATGTAATTTTAACGGTCTTAGAATTGCTGTAATCGTATCTATTCTAGATGGAGTGCATAGGAGTCTTTGTTTCTGACGAAATTCGAATAACGCATAGGAGGGATATAGGGATGGATATGCATGATTTTATTTTTCAAAAAAATAAAAAATTATTTCACAAAAATGGGACGGGGCAGCCCCATATAACCCTTTTTTAAAACATAAATATCATATATTTAATACAATTTCGTTAAATTTATAGATATTAAGATAGATATACGGTACTTATTTTATAAGACATGAGCAATGTATTTATTATTTTGATAAATTTGATATCTTATATATATATATATATTTGCATATTACTAATACAATTTGGTGCAACACATAGGCTCTGTTTGGTTGCAGGGTTGGGCAAGGTTGGGTTGGCCCAACCCAGGGCACCCCTCCTTCCAAACATCTCAATCCTCCTCACAGTTTACTATTCACAGGGGTATTCCAACCCAACCTAACCCTGCCCAACCCTACAATCAAACGGACCCATAGGGTATACACTAGTTGTTATTATTATTATTATTATTATTATTTATTATTATTATTATATGATTCCCAGTGGAGTTA
>JAZKJV010005904.1:0-175226 GCA_037367405.1 Ottelia alismoides | reverse complement strand
TGATAATTAGTTTTGGTGTTTTTCCTTGCTTCTGTCCAATTTTTAGCTTATTTGAATTTATAAAACCCATACAAATTGAAAAACCTTAAAAATCTTATAAAAATAATTAAAAATTCTATAAAAAATGCAAACTCTTTTTCTGTAGTTTAGTTTTGTAAATATTTTTCATAAAATTGTCTCCATATTTTTATAGATCAATTATATATTTTTAATTGATCTTTCAAGTCTAGCTGCACAGTAACCCACTGTTTTCTCTTTCTCCATTTTATAAAATCATATAAAAATTAGAAAATTATGAAAAATTCACCAAAAACATAAAAAATATAAAAAACACAAAATAAATTTATTTGAATTTTCTGTGTATTTTTTGAGTTCTTAAATAAATTGTTGTTTTTGCTTGTTTTCCCTTGTTCCTTATAATTAAAAATCCAAAAAAATAAAAAACAATTAAAATCCACCAAAATATTATTTTATTCTTATTTTCGACTTTGATTACTTCGTAGGCCATCTCGGCCATCTCGTGCTTCCTGAGTCCGACCCTGGTCGCTATACCAGGTTAATAAACTAGCGAAGACCGCTTTTTGATTTTCTTGATTTTATCTCTGATTTTGGCGGTCTTATATTTTTCTTGTTGACCGATTCTCTCGATACGGGTCGCAACGACCCGAGAGTGATCTCTACCTTACCCGGATCTTGGTTTCACGAAATATCCAGTCATCAAAAGTCAAAACATGGAAGTTGCAGATCTTGAAGAAATCCACTAGTTTCATTGAACAAAAAGTCAAAAGAATAGGTCATTTGTACAAAGAAATATTTTTGGAAGTATTTTAAGTAAATAAAAACACTTATTTTAGATGGTTTTGTTATTTTTTGGATTTTTAATTTCTTTTTAACACCAAAACTAATATCTATAATATTATCTATTTTTGAGGACTTTTAATAAAAAGAAAATAAAAAAGATGTTAATGGTAAATATACAACAATAAGGTTAGGTTAATTATAAGGAGAAGGGTTGTTGCTACATATGCGGAATTAATGAAGATTTAGAATAAAGTTCTTATTTTCGATGATAAAAATAGAAAATAGTGATGATCAATTATAGATCCATCACATACCAGCTGCAATAATTTATATATCTTTGAATTTTTTGGGGCAAAGGCCCTATACTCCTATTTTCTATTCTGGAATGCATTTTAACTTTATTTAAATATATTAGGTCCCTGCTAATATATGTATTTTTATTTCTTGTATAAAATTGAACAAAGTAAAAACTTTTTAAAACTTATTAAAAATTATTGAAAACAAAAAATATATTTTTATTCCCGTATGTTATTTATATTATATATTAGAAATAGTTTTGGAAAATTTTGAGCTATTTAGCTATTTTTATTTTCCAAAACAATTTGGCTCTATATTATTGCTCATTGTATTGCCCTTTTTTCAATTAAAAAATATAAAAATGGCAAATATTTTGAGAAAAATCTCGAAAAAAGAGAAAAATATAAAAAAGATAAGAATAATTTATTTTGGCCATTTTTGAGTATTTCGAGTCACATTTATACATATACTAGCCTATAATATATATAGGGGGCAGGGAGCCTACACCCTGGGGGTGTAGGAAACTCCCTACACCACCCCATTTTTCGACTATCTTTTTATTTTTTTGAAATAAAAGTTGGGGGATTTACTTAATATGTTAAGGGAATATGTGTTTCAAGTTTCATGCAAAACAAACATTCCTAACATGTTCATCTAGACAGGGTCGATTTCAGCAATTCTGAAACCGTTTAAATTTGGTAGTCTTGATGGAGATGATAGAAGTCTCGAATTAAGTTCAATTCAGAATGACAACATGGTGATACATGGTGATCTAAATCCCCAAGGTTTCATTTCAAAAAAAATCAAAAAAATGAAAAATAGGCCGGGTGTAGGGAGTTACCTGCACCCGCCGAGGTAGGCTCCTTTTTTCCCTTATACATAACTGCATTTACTTATAATAATATTTTTTTATTATTAAAAATACCCTATATATTTGAAAAAAAATCTTAAAAAATAAAGAACCATACTTAGGGTATTTTGGGTTTTCTATATTTTCTATACATTTATATCCTCTATATCCATTATACAAGGCACATTATCTATATACATCTTATATACATATTGTATATATTAAAAGTAAAATAAAAATAAGAAAATATAAAAATAAAATAAAAATTATAAAATAAAAAATAAAAAATATAAATTAAAAATTCAAAAAATTAAAACCCCACAAAAAAAAATCAAAAATCTCTATTAAACACAAAAACATTTATTGCCTTTGTTTTGTCAATTTTATGGTCTATTCCCGTGCTCCTTTGTGGTTCGACCCTACACTTGCATATTATAGATATCATATTGCAAGGTATAATAATTTTTATCTCATTGTTATTCATTGCTTGAGAATTGTGGATTAATTGTTGATGAGAGGTTGAGATACAATCTGAATACTGTGAGAGCGGTCGACTTAGCGATTGTCGGACCCCGACTTGTCGGGCACCGCAGACCTTCCAAGACCAGGAGTTAGGAATCCCTATCAAAATCTCTTTCATTAGTAGGGAGATCTCTATCTCCCTTACTATTCATAAACACGATGAACATCCTTGTGGGCATGCTTCAAAAACTAGTTAAAGCAAAGTTGATTGAAGGTTTTCAGATTGGAGGGAAAAGGTTGTCATCATAAGATATGTGCCGTATGCTCTTCATTGATGACATCCTCATTTTCACAAAATTCGACATAAATATCCTCAAATGCCTCAAGTTTACACAATTTTCTACGAAATCATTGAACTATTCGTGAACGACGATAAAACCTCAATCCATTGCATAAACCTTTCAGTCAATGAAACAAACTTGGCCTCCTCATTCATCAACTATCGACTTGAGAACTTCTCAATCACATACCTTGGGAGATCTCTCTCTCTCTCTCTCTCTCACCCAAACCCTTAAAAGAAATGACCGGATTCCAATGATAGAGAAATTTGAAAAAAAAGACTCTTTGGATGGAAAACCTGTATACCCCCCCCCCCCCCCCCCCGAGTATCTCTCCTCAACTCATCATTGACTCCACAAATTTATCATTTGTTGGCCTCCTTACAAATCCTCAAGAATATTGTGCTCGAAATGTCTCCTTCATGAAAAAAAAATCATCACCATACTCGTTGGGAACACATTTGTCGTTCTAAAACTAATGACGGGTGGGGGATCATGGATTTGGAGACTTTCGACTGCTCTCTACTATCAAAAGATTGGATTAACTCCCAAGAGAATATAGATCTTTCTTCTCACACATCATCCACACAAGACTACACAATAATAGACCTTATCCCATCAAGGAACCACATCTCCCTTGGGACTCTCCCTATCGGCGATAAAAAAGGCTCAATGGTCATTCGTCTCATGGCTTCCAAGTCCTTAGGTTCGGGGGAGACCTCCCCCCCCCCCCTCCAACTGAACCACACTTCACACCCTTGCACTATAGAAACTATCCTATTTCTGGGCAGAACTTCTAACCTAAGACTAACCAACCGGATACACAATTTGTTAGCTCATGGTGGCTTGGGTGCCAGAATTTATGATCGATTTTGGAAAATATCGTTCCACCCAGAGTCTCTCTTTTCCTATGGTCCCCGAGCCATGACAAACTTAGGACTCAAGATCTCCCCATTTATCCCGACACCCCAACCATCAATGTATGCTCCATTTCCTTCTTGGACACAGAGACCAACCCCCACCTATTCCTAAGATGTCCCTTTAATTTCTTTATTTTTTCAATGTTAAATTACTCGTATTTATGTGGGAATCTTGGAGATGCTTTTGGCAACACAATTCATGTCCATACTCTTCATCCCATTGGCAGATCCACCATACACGCATCGATCTAGTTTTCTTTATTTTATTGACTAACCTATGTTATGCAGCCAAGAACTTACCAGCTTCCTAAGCCCCACCCTCGCACATACCAGTAACTCGCGAACAAGAAATAGATTCCAACGGCAACTCTGTTGACCACTCATGACGGCATCCGAAGGACTTGACCTTCCTTCTGTTTTGTTCTCTTTCCTTTCAGAAAGGAACATTGTCCCGGTTAGTTCAATTTTGTCCCATATGGTAGTTATTGTCGGTACTGAATGCAAATGCCATAGGGGCTTTATTTTTTTGCAGCTGCTCCCTTTCGTAAAAACTTGGGCAGAAGAATTTTAGTGTGTTGTTGTTACTTTTGGATGGAACGAATATTGATTGTTTATCTAAGGTCCTGTTTGGTAGGAGAATAAGTCCTAGAATAAGGGACCAATTCTCCTCCGGACATGGTTAGCAGTGGTACGGTTATTCTCCATTATTCCATCTTATTTCACTTTTATTCCTATCTTTATCCCACCTTACCTACATTTATTTCACCTTATTCTCCTTATGCATATCCTCCAGCCGAACAGAGAATAAACCCTTATTCTCCTTATTCCCCATCCTTATTCCTGCTTATTCCCGAACCGAACGGGCCCTAAGGGTGTGTTCGATTGGGGGGTTACCCCTCACTTTGGATGGGTTATCACCCAAAACCCATATTTCTAACCCACTAGTGGGGTCCACCATCTTTTCATCAAAAAAATATATATTATACCATCATATCATCTAGAAATCATAAATTACTCAACTTCTACTCACTATTTCAAACTTCAATACAATCACATCACAACAACTACCCACTTTTTCAAATTTCAATACAATCATATCATAATAACTACCTACTTTTTTAAATTTTAATACAATCACATCACACAAACCCTCACAACCCTTAACCCACCAATCAAACACACAAACACAAAAACGGGTTATCCTCCCCCAAATAACCCACGAACCAAACGCACCCTAAAAAAAGTCAAGAGGACATGATTTATACTACTGCATGCTTTTCAAAAATTTCAATAAGTTACATATTTCCAAAATCAGGGTTTAAGATATCGTTATATATTAGTGATATATCAGTATCGACGAGATGGATGTGTCAATGTGATTACTCATGTAAGCTTAATGTCACTACTTATCTAGCTACTCCTAGTATTAAAATGCATAATATTTTATATATTTTGTTTCAGATCGGGGGTGATGCCTCCACAAGGGGAGCACACCTGCTCCCCTTGACCCCTCCCCACGGTTTGCATACGACGATTCTTCAACTAAGCGAACCCTCGTCTGATAGGGTATGGTGCGACAAGGGGGTTGAATACAACGATTCTTCAACTTGATGACATCTAATCAATTTTTATTCACTTTCTTTCATTCAAAACTATTATTATTATGAATTATGTTCTTTAAAAACTATATGTTTATATGCTCTTTGTTTGATTTCTGATATAGTTCAAAAATCTGTTTATACAAATATGCAATGCAATTTAAACATAATATGCTAGATACATGTCCTTTTTGTCTCTAAGTTGTTTAAATCATTAGTTCCTTTCTAATACCTCTCACTAGTCAAACAACCAACTCCAACATTGACAACCAACGATATATGCGATATAATGTGTATTGATGTGCTAAATAGACCTCATTCTTGCATATACACATGTATTTGTATGTTATTTATTATTTTAACAATTAAGATGATCTTAATTTGTGAAAAATTACTTTTTTGACATCATTTTCAATATTTTTACTAATATCGTCGATATATCCCAATATTTGTGGGAATCCGAGTCTAGCTTTTTCAAGTTTGAACTTTAACCGAGACCAGGGTAATTCACCAAATAATATATGGATCGCCACTAATGATATAGTAATGGAGATGACATTTGTCACTAATTTCAAATGTTAAAAATAATCTCACAACCCGAATAATATCATCATTATATTTAACAATGCAAGATGTAATGCATTTTTTAAATGTCATTCATTATAAACTCACTTTCTCGGAGTGGTAGAATATTTGGAAGAAAATAAATGATAGATGCTGCATCCATTTTTGTTTAAAAGAAGATACAAAAGAAGAAAATAATCACTCCAAACTATTGGTATCTATTAGTTAAGGCATTGTACAACGAACATGGAATTAAGCTGCAAGAGCAAACAAAACGGGTGGTGCAATATAACAACGTACGGTCAAAAAATTGCTTTTGCATAAGCTTAATCCAATATAGTCCAATGGATAATGAATAGACTAAAAATGATATATATTTGACATGGAGTACCCGAATAATTAATGTTGAACTCATACATTGACATGATTAACGTGAAATTGTATCATATCTCAAACATGAAGATATACATAAAACATAAAAGGGTTAAATGGGGTTTCCTTCGGGGGAGCGATGAATTTATGATTCATCACTTTTATTCTTTTATTTTGACTAAAATCTTTGGTAAAATACATGTAAATATCCATGCACATATTTTATTTATCACTTAAATCATTCCAAATCAAAATACTTTCTTTACAAAAGTTAATCAAAAAATATACATTATTTTAAAAAATATCAGGAAAATTATTCAACACAAAAATAAAATATTATAATGAACCAAAAAGCCGTAAAAGCCGACTTCATAGGTTCATAACTATTTATAGAAAACTCCAAACAGACTAAACCTACTTTTAAATTTCGTTTTATACTTAATACTATTTATTAAAAATCTCAAAAAATATTAGAATAAAACGGGTGAGTTTTGACGTTTGGGCCATGTTGTATATATGTACAATATGTAGAAACTTCCCGATTTTTTTATTAATTAGTCGTAAATCCAATTAACTTAATTTCTTTTCTAAAAATCTTCTAAAATGCATAAAAAATACAAAAATACAATTTAAGTCAAAATACCAATAAATCAGAAGCCACGAAGCCGCTACCTGAATTTTCCGGACCTCATAACTCGGCCGTACGGACTCCAAATTGGGCAAACCAAGTCTTAAAATTCAGACTATTTATTTATCTACAAAATGATATTGATTTCGCTAAAATCAGAATTAATATGAAAAATGTGGGTTTCGAGACCGTATTGATATATTGTACAATGTACCATAATTTAATATTTAACATATTTTATTTAGTATATTTATACACTTTATTAATATTTTAATATTAAATTATATTACAATTAATTAAATTATTTATTAAGTTATTAATTAATTAATTAATTGTCAATTACTCATTAAGTTATTTAAGTAATTATTAATTAATCTATTTAATTGTCTAATTACTTATTTAAGTATTTAATTATGTAATTAATTATTTAATTATTTCTTAATTAATATATTTAATCTAATTATAGTTCAACTATTAACTAATTTTTATTTATTATTTATTTTTGGAGGGTCATGTACGCTGCACGCACGCGCCCCCTTTCCCCTTTCCTTCTTCCCTTTCTTCCCCTTCTTCGTCTTAACGCTCGATAGCTGCCGCTCCTCTTCTCTTACCTCTGCCAATTGCTCTAACGGTCGGTTGTTGGCCTGCCATTCCTCTAACTTCCGCGATCACCGGACTCCCTTCGATGACCAGACCATGTTTCGTGGGCAACACGTTTCCCTCGCCTATATAAGCCTCGTCATCCCCCTTTGACCCAGCTATCTGCCATTTGTTCCTCTGCCACTCCCTTTGAGCTCCAAAAATTGTGAGGGTTGATGACAGAAGCGCCTCCATCCGCTGTCGAGCGAGGAAGCACAAAGGACAGCGTCATCCGTCACCGACGTCGAGCTCTCCGCTCCGCGTTGAGCCTCCGCGGTCACTGTCACTGTGTTGAGGCAACAATTCACTGGAGATCCTCTGAGTTCCAGAACCACTGGAGACTCTACACCGCATCTTCCGCTTTTATTTTCCAGGCCAGTCTTTTCCGATCATCTTCTCTGTTCTTCTCCTCTGAATTTTTCCATTCTCTTCTCATCCTCCTTCTTCTCCTACATTCCTCTTCGATTTGATTATTCTCAAGACCATCGCTTCCTCACTTCCGCACCGAAATCCCACCATTTCTGTTCTATCTTACATCCCTGATCGTCTCCAGTCATGCATGATTATTGGAGTTTGGAGCTAAATCCTACACCTCTGTTGGCTCCTCCATTCTCCATTCCTCGGTATCTAACCTCTGGCCGAGACACTAGTTATCGAGCTTATCATTACTTGCATATTCAAGAGCATTACAGAACCTTAGCAAGCCACACATCCTCCAACTGTGTTCGCCACTATCCCACCTGATCGTCGCCTTGAACCAAGGAGCTACACCTGATGAATATCCATTCATCACTCTTTATACTTATATTTTATCTACAAAAACCTTTGCAAATACATGTAGATATATGTAAATATCAATAATTAGCCAAAAGCATGCATTGCATAAAATATAATAATTAGCATGTTTTTTTGCAAAAATAAAAGAATAAAGAATTAAAAGAAAAAGAGGGAGATATTTAGAATAAATATTGAGCGACCTAATCCCAAGGGAGGGCTCAGCATGGGCCTGACCGCATAAAAGCCCAAGTAGAGAGAGATAAGAAAGCTCACCCTTGTACATATACCTGTAAATAGAATAAAAATATCTTCCTCTAAAAATAAAAATAAAATGGTTGTATTTATTTGTATATATTTGTAAATATAAAATCAAAATAAAAATAAGAAAACTAAAAAGAAAATAAAAACATCCTTCCTTGTATATATTCACCATGTATATAAGACCACACATATATTTATTTACTCCTATAAATAAATAAATAAATTAAAATCCAATAAAAATTGTACATATTCTAGACTTTATAATGTAAATAAATAAAATGAAAATCATAAAAATAAAAATAAAATAAAAAGAAAGAAAAATAAAAAACCATCACCCACATTGTATATATACCACATATGTATCCAAATAAACCTATTTATCTATCCCTTGTAAATAATTAATAAAAATAAAATAAAAATACCAAAATATTCCAAATTTTATGCTATAAATAAATAAAATACAAAATTGGAATAAAAATGTACAAAATAAATAAATAAAAATCAAAAATTAAAAAATATATATTGTATATACCTATGTATATTATACTATATTGTACATACCTTATTTTTATTTCAAAAAAATAAATAAAAATCACAAAAAAATAGTTTAAAATAAAATGTACATTTTCATATTTTTGACTTTTGTGAAATTCGGCCATTTTCTATTTTAATTTGAATTTCCAATTCTTTTCCACGTGGCTGTATTTCACTGGTCCACGGGGGATGTTGACCCCCTGGTCAACTCCCCCTGGACCACAGAGTCCCGGATCCGAGTTCTTGACCCGATTTCTCGATATTATCCCCACTCGATCCGACACCCAAATCCACCAACCCCGGGTCCTAGCTCTTCCTTGCAGATCCGACATCTTTGCCCGGGGTGGGGTATCGGGGTCCGAGCTCTGATAAGCTCGCTCGATCGTCTTCAAGCCGGACCCCTAATCATATAAAGCATCCGCTCCGCCGCACTGTTCCATCATCTCTGGACCTCCCCCTCGACACCAAGGAACTCCTCCGGCTTGCCTGAGTGACAGCGGTGCTCCCTGGAGTGGAAGTGAGGCTCGAGGCATCGGGAAGCCTCTGATCCGGTGGCTTCGCCGTCGTGCGCCGCCGCGAGCGCGCCCAGCCTCAGGAACCCGACGATCCCTTGCAGGCAATGACCCCGGAGCTCCCCGAGCTCCAGCCCAGTCGAATGCATTCACCAGGTAACTTCTTTAGGCCGTAGATTAGCGTAGGTTTTGATTTTTCGATTTCAGTAGCTGTAGCTCCGCCACCTTCACCCGTCGCCTCCGTCCAGCCATTTTCCCATCCGACCGTGCCACCACCTTCACGAGCCTCCTCCTTACCTTCTCCACCTACCCATTCCCCCTGACTCGCCCCGAAGCAGGGACTTCGGTCCTCCCCCTCCGCCGCTCGTCGGAGGACCTCCACACCGACGCTTCTTTCGCCCATTTCGCCCCTCACTTGGTCGAGGCAATTTGCCCTCGACCAAGGAGTTGCTCCGTGTGTTTTGCAGGTCGAGAAGGACCCATCTGAGGGTCCGAGCTTCCAGGCGCAGCAGCTCCAGGCCACCGCCGTCGCAGGGTCGTTCTGGTGGTCGTCAGCCTCATCGGAGACCATCATCCGCTGCGGGGTTTCACGGCGGAGCTCTTCCGCATTTCAGGAGCAGCAGGGAAGGTCCATCGTGCGTGTATCGGGCCGACGAAGTTCGCCGGCCAACTGTTCTTCCAGGAACCTTCCCAGACGTCCGATCGCACCCCTTAGCTCCAGATTCAATCCGAGCCGTCCCTTTGAGGAGCAGCAGTGACCGTTAGATGCGATCTAGACCGCCTGAGTCAGCCTGGATTTAGCCATCATCCACCACCGTCAGATCCACCACGTGGCAGAACCTAGAGCGCCCATCGGCCAAAGAGAAGCCCCTCGTCCACCACCGTCCGATCTTCCACGTGGCATTCTCTCGGCTCATTCGCTTAAATAAAGGGTAAATTTTTATTGTAGGCCCTTTGCTTTTCTACATTTAATTTTTAGTCCTGTAAATACCTTTCATAGTAGTTTTTATTTTGTAAAAATTGCATCTAGGACCTTACTGTTTTGGATATTTTCTTTTTGGTCCCTGCCTGTAGTGTCCACGTGCTTCGACACGTGCTCTAGTGGTGTTTTTGCATTTCCTACCCTGTGGTTCTAGCGTGTTACTCTTTATATTTTTTATAAATTGGAATGACAAAAATGCCCCTCTGAGTCTGAGTCACGTGTACCGTGCGTGAGTCTCTGGGACTTTTGCAAGTTTGGCCCTACACTTTCCAGTTGTGTTACGTTTTGGCCCTTGCAACATATGTTTATTGCAACTAGGTCCCTGTGCACTATGGGCTCTTGGTTGTTTTAAATAAAATATCAAATCATATCCAAATTAAGTGAAAATTTGACATGTGGCTCCTGCCACTGTGTAGAATTTTCATTGATTTTTGGGAAATTTTTGGATCCCTTTTTCTATTTTTAAAAATTCAAAAACACCCATTTTTCTTACTGTCCAGATATAAAATTCATAAAAAATATTAAAACATCTTTAAAAATTCTAAAAAAATTAGGTTTTGTTTATTGTAGCGTGCTTGATTTTCTGACCAATTTTGGTCATTTTTGGACTTAAAAAAATGTAAAAATTGGAAACCCATAAAAACCCATAAAAATTCTAGTAATTAAAAGAAAAATCAAAAATTAATAAACTCAGCTGCTGAATTTTCATTTTTGTTTATAATTTATAGGAAAAATACCTCTATACTATTTGAAGGCCATTATATATTTTATTTTGGCCTTAGAATCCCGGCTGGACAACAACATTGTTTTCCAGTCTTGTTTCATTTTTAGAAAAATATATAAAAATCAGAAAATAACAAAAAATTAACCAAAAATAGTAAAAAATACAAAAAACATAAAAATATTTTTGTTTGAATTTTTGGATCAATTTTGAGTGATTAAATAATTGTATAAAGTTGCTTGTTTCACTTGTTTTCCTATTTTCTTTATTGTTTAAAAAATCCAAAAAAAATATAAAAAAATATTAAAAATCCATCAAAAATCATTTTATGTTATTTGTTTTTATTTATGACTACTTCGTAGGTCGCAAGACCATCATGTGCTCCGTGAGTTCGATCCTGGGCGCTATACCAGGTTAATATCATAGCTAGACCACTATCTTGAGTTTCATCGATTTTTGCCTTTGTTTGGTGGTCTGATCTTTTTCTTATTGAGCACTCGAGCGACTGAGGTTGCAACGGCCGCATCTGAGTTTTACCTTTACCTTAGTTGCTCGGGTCTTGCGCTCATCAACACCGCTCAGAATCAATCAGTGAAACCTTCCGCTGCTGTTCAGGACTGCCGACGAAGCTTCAATTTGAGAACCCCTATGACATCCATCGAATCGGGTGGCTCAGGAATAACGAATCGCCGCCATCGGAGAGTACCTCCGCTGCTCATGAAGGATCAACACCTCTGATAGAATGAAGCAAACACCTAAAAGCAAAGCACGAGAACAGATCCGAATCACATCTACTGACTCGAAAGCTCTGTCGTCGCTCGTGTTCTTAAGAAAGAGGGAGGAATGAGGTTATCAGTAGAACCAACAGCGATCGTCGATCAATTTTGATCGTACGGCTGTATTCGAGTCACGTGTCGAAGCCCATCACCATTTGATCGGATCGCATCAGACGGTCCGCGCCTTTGTTACATGTCAACAATAGCTTCAACCAGTCATCCTACCACTCAATCATTGAGCCGTGTACGTGCTTCGCACGTGTACAAGGATTATCTTTGGGTGTTTTGCATTTAGACCTCTGGATCTCTTTTATTTTGCTAACATGTCCTAGACATGAGCCAAACATGTGTTGCATCACGTGCAAGCGGATATATTTCCGGACTTTTTGCGCTATAACCCCCTTGCATCATTGATTGACGAACAGGTCCTTGGTCGGCTTGCCTCATGTGCCAATGCACGTGCAACACTATGGATTTTGCATGTGAGCCTCCGCTTTTCTGCTATTCCAATGCGCATGCCCCATATTTTCCAGATTACAATAATACCCCTAATAGTATATCATTCCTATAATATATATCTTAATATGTATAAAATGAAATAAAATAATAATAGATTTAAATCAAAATAAAAAATAATGTATAATATACTATAGACAGTATAAATGAATTTTATAAATCATTAAAAACACCACAAAAATATAACAAACTTTAAAAATCATAAAAATATAAAAACTTCTTTAAAAATCCTACAAAATTACTCTTAGCATATTTTACCATATTTTACATAATAAACCAAAAGCAAAACAAAAATCAAATATTAAAACCAATAAAAAATACAAAATACATCAAAACTTCAAAATTCATAACTAAACAACTAAAAATCACACAAGTATGTAGAGCCTATCGTTCTAAAGAAAATTTTCATCTACTTTTTAATAAAAATAAAATAAAAATTTTTTCACATTGCTTTCAATCTTAAAAATCCAAAATAAAAATCTATTTTCAATAAAATTCAATTTTCAACATTAAAAATACAATAAAATTAATAAAAATATTAAAAACCCTTAAAATTCATAAAAACAGAAAATAAATTAAAACATAAAAATAATAAAATAAAAAAATCAAATAAAAATTCCAAAATATTTTTGAAAATAATATAAAAATTAAAAATACTTAAAAATCACAAAAATAATATAAAATTCATAAAAATCAAATAAAAATCCAGAAAAATCTTTAAAAATAAATAAAAATTAGGAAACCCATTAAATTTTAGTTCTCTACAACTTAACCCTAGTTTTCCAACAGTTTGCCTCCCTGAGTTCGATGCTCCCGTACTTGACACTATACACATCTTGTTTAGGAGTATAAATAATAGAAATAATTTTTCTAAAAAATATCACCCGATCGATTCAGCGACACCGTTCTTCTTTTAAAACAATAGATTAAGTGATTTTTCAAGGAGCTAACTTGATTCTCGCACCTCATTTTTTCCATTTTTTATTTTTTGGAAAATATTTTGTGGAATTTCATCACTCTATCCCTATATCATGTCATTCAATTTTCTACGAAACAGAGATTCCTACGGCCTCCATCTAGACAAGTAATTTTTAACGATAACAGAATTACTGAAATCGACTCCGTATGAATGGAGACCGTATGAATGTCTGTTTCACACGAAATTTGAATGACATAATATAGAGATATATTGATGAAAATCCACGGAAGAAATTTTCAAAAAAAATAAAAAAATGAGAAAAATGAGGCGGGGAAGCCAAGTTAGCCTCCCCTGAGGTGCACCCCCATTTATATAGTGGATCCTCTGACGTGGTGCTGTCCTGATGTGATCATGTGAGCCGCTCGATCTTGATCGAGCGGTTTACACGATTTTGCACGGTCCAGACTCAAAAAGTGCAAAATCGTGTAAACCGCTCGATCAAGATCGAGCGGCGCAAACGGTTACTGCTGACTCTATTGTGTTTCTGCCTACCACAGACGATCCAACCTCCCCCATTTAATCCTACATAAAAAGATGTTACGAAAAACATAATATAAAAAGATAGACTGACGAGAACTTCAACCGGAAGAATAATATGATTTAATAAAATAAACAAAGTAAATCCGGATTTATTTGATGGACAAATCCATCGAATCCATAGTCAACATCCATTAACGACCAATATACAACATATTATTATTATTCAACATCCTTTATTATGAAAAAAGCAACGGATATAAAATATAGGTTAGGCATTATTATAAAAAAGCAACTTTATTAGTCTCACATCCGCAAAAAATATTATTTGGAATAAATCGAGACAGAGAGACATAAATTTGGTGAGGTACAGGTGTTGAATATGTACGTCTAAGCATTAATGTTTATGACTTCACGTGTTAATGCAGTTTTATTTTTACAGAAAAAAGGTCTTTAGCTTAATTTTAATGGCATCTTAATTCAAATGGCTAAGTAATATATCGCAGCCCCCATACGCAGTTAACGAATTCCACCTCACATATATTAATTGTTAAATCATTATTAAAAGAAGATTTTTCACAAAAAATAGCTAATTAATTTCGTTTAAAGTGCACGTTGTTTGGAATTATTTCCGTTAAAAATTTGACTCTACTGACGGCTCGAAGGATGGTTCTAACTTTCAACACATCGCCATAAATAATATTAAGACGTCGAAACGAAATAAAAGAGAAATTAATCAACTGTGTTTGAGACAAAAAATACAGCAAAGATAAAACAAGAACACGAATTATTATTACGTGCCAACTTCCTATCTACATGCATGCATGGACACGCTTCAGAATCGATGAAGGAAAATCCAATCACGAGAAGTTATATTTAACGATCTGAGATCTAGAAGGGAATAGAATACCCACTGCTAAAAAATTAACAGTAAAAAAACCTGAGTAAAAATTATAATGAACCCTACTGGAAATTTGAACAGTAACCAACACTAGTACTGAAGAAATCAAACCCTACTGTAAAAAACTACTACCACTACATCATGATAATTACGATAAACCTTAACATTATATTATATATAGAGAGAGAAAGAGAGGGGGAGAGAGAACTTTCGGGTTTAATTCTTACAGCAGAATACAAATTAAATTCATCGCAGTATCAAGACCTGAAAAAGGCCATTAGGGTTTCATACCAACACATGCAGACATGAAACGAACATGAAACTTCAGTAAAGAAAAAAACCAGAGATACTCAAACCAAACGAAAGCCAATCGATGGAACTTCTCACGAACTATACTAACTAATACGCAGATCTCATTGGCATCTTGATACGGAAGCGGAAAAGGACTCGGACCAAGTGGCTTGATTCCCCTCAAATCTGAAAACCAACAAAGCGAAGCACACAAGCACGCACCTTCACTTTCTTCTTCTCCTTCTCTTCCTCTTCCTTTTGTTGCTATTATTGCCTCCACTTTGGCCTCTTGCTTTCTTCCTCCCCGCACAAGTCAGGTGATGGGGCTGTAATGATGATGGAGGCGAAGAGGAGCAAGAGGATATCATCATGATTGCTGGATGGAAAAGAGAAAAGAATTCTTTACTGGCTTTTTGGGTTACAGAGAAGGGAAGGAGGGATCATAGATCCCAAGGTGAAATGATGAGAGGGAAGGTAGAGAGAGAGATGGGTGAGTGTGGGCTGACCTGACCTGACCACCTCTTTCGCCTTTCACATGGGCAAGGCCATCATGAAAGCCATGACCAAATTAAACTGTCCATCGAGTACCTGTACATATATCTATCTTTATGTCATGTGATGGCAGTACCTTCCTATGTATAGGTATGACCACAGACTTTGAGGCGGAATGCTGGAGGAGTCACTGTCCAGAGCTGAGGGTTAGGGTTTGCTCGGACAATTTTTTCTGTTAAAGGAAACCATGCGGACATATGTTTTCACATGTGTTCCTGATGACTTGAATGCATGATGACTTCAAGTTAGCATTGAAGTTTGTATTGTTGTTTTGTTGGTAAGATTTGTGTACGAAGGATGAGTTAAAATATCACTGCATCACTTTAGTATTTCAACGACGAATTGTGACAATAAAATATTTTAGTCACGGATACCAAAAAACAGATATTTTAGCTACAGTTTCGTCAGGCTGCGACAACAAACACAGAGTGGATAGAATTTCTTGACTACAGCGAATCACCTCCCTCCTCCCCTTCATCTGCAGTCCCACCTCCTCCCCTTCATCTGCAGTCCCAACGCCCTCCACCCCTCCCCCCCCCCCCCCCCGCCCCCCGAGCTTGTCACCACCAGCTCTTCCCCAGCCCGTTTCCTCACTCTCTCTTTCTCTGTGCAACGGTTCTAGAGTCATCACTAAAAGAAAAATTAGTTGTGTCTACGGAATATGGCTACAGAAGCTTGTAGTCACGATAATTTTGTGGCCACTAGTTTCTCGTAGCTACAATACGTTGCGAAAGTCTTCATACAAAAGTTGTGGTCACGACAAGTTCTGCGGTCACTTGTAGTGGCTACGGTATATTTGTGGTTAGAGAACTCTCGTGACGATACTTGTAGCTACAGCTACTGGCCACGACATGTTGTAACGAGAGCTTAATTCTGTGACCACAAACCCCATATCCATGGACATAGTTTTGTAGGCACAACTTATTTTTCTTGTAGTGCATGTCGTCGTTCAATGAAAGATCTCCAGCAAGCAGTTAGATCCCTCCAAAAGCTTCCTCCCTTTGAGCGGAACAAATCTCATCTGCAGTTCACTGCCTCGTGCCTCCACGATAGCGGAATGATAGCCATAGCATCTTCTCAACATCGAACTTCAGTGATTTCTGTTAAATCCACCGGTTGAGACCCATGTGAAACTTCTCCTTGTTCCTCCGTCGTGCATCTCCACATCAAAAATGACGAAGAGGAGGAGAAGCACAGTGTCAGTCCTCACAACCCGAATTTGAGCAGCAAAAGATTGGCAGCTTGAGCTTCTCCAGTCTGTCAAGAATCCACCACCTTCCGAAACCAACTTACAACAACAACATCTGGACCTTCACGACTCCCTTCCTAGCGAGGAGGCGAGGAAAGGAGGCGTCATCGAAGAGTTAGACGTGGTCTGCTACGCAGGGGGAAGAGTGGTAGCAGAGAGGGAGGTGCGGGGTCGGAGGGGAGGTGCGGGGGCTGGGGAGAGATGGGGAAGAAGGGTGAGGTACAAGGGCGGGGGATGAGCTTGGGGGTGGGTGGAACGAGGTGGAGGGGGAGGTGCTGCGGCAGAGGGGAGGAGCTTGAGGTGGAGGTGGAAGTTGCGGGGGAGAGGGAGGAGGAGGAGGACGGGGCAGAGGTGAATGGGGGAGAGGGGAAGAGGAGGTCGGGGAGTGGTAGGAGGAGGAGAAGCCAACGATAGAGGTGGCTGTGTAGAGGGAGGAGGATGAGGGATAGTGCCAGAGGAGGGGGAAGGAGGAGGAGCAAGGGGAGGAGGAGGAGAATAGTGTGTGGAGGGAGAGGGGAAGAAGTTGGTGGATTGACCTTTCTACCTATTTTTTATTTAATTTCCCTTGTGTATTCAAAGTTAACGTCCGTTTGTGTTGGGATGGACGACAACTAATCCGAGAGGCACAACATTGTGGAAGGAGTCGGTGGCATAATTGATATTCCAAAAAAGAGAGGGATATAACTGAAATTGCAATATCTCAGAGAGATACAACTGATAAAAATCCTTAATTCTATTATGACTTTATTTATTGGTTAATAATATTATTTTAGATGAAAATATTTATACCATATATTTTGATCTGAACTTATTTTGAAGCGAAAAAATTGCATTGCCATAATATTTGTCCAACTTGTGGGGACATAAATTCCATTTTGAAAGCTAGGTATTCCATAATCAAAAGAGGTTTATTTTGAAGAGTACTAGGGTACATACCAGCACTTCGCGGTGTGGTTAGTAGATGGTAAGAGGGGAACTTTAAATTTATAGAAAGAACTATTAAAATTAGAGAAGTCATATACATGAAATTTGCTAGAATGTCGATGTTTTTAATTCCTATAAAGATTGTTAGAAACTTAAAATCAATATACACACACTATGGAGTTTAACCTTTAGAAAAATAGTGTTGTGAAAACATGAGATGAAAAGAATCAGATAATATTTAGCAACATTTAACATTCTAACTCTTATATGAAATTAAATTTAAATGAGGACATACCTTAGGAGTAAGGTTATATATCGATATGTATAGAAATTTCATGTGCATGCATAATATACTTACAATTGAACATTTAAAAATGAAAGTACGGGAAATAGAAAATCTCGAGTTCTATATTCGCTCAGGTTCAACTCGTTAAAGGTTCAATTCAAATACGATTCGAAAATAAACGAGCCGAATGTTGATATAGGTTTGGACTCGTTTATTTAAATGAATTGAACCTTGAAATTGTAGGTTCGTTCATATTTGATTCGTTAAAAGTTTGACACACAAAATATTATATACATGTGTGTATTTTCCCTCAAAAAATTATACGAGGAATGAAGAATTTACAACATGATGCAAATAAAGTATATGCATTAAAGTTCATGGCTCTTGATCACGATATACTGAAGGGCTGTGATCATTCCACATTCCTACCATACTTTGATTTTAAAGTAAAACGAACCGAACCTTCACGAATAAGGTTCGAGCCAAATTGTACTTGAACACTATTTTCGTCTTATCAAATGGAACCCAAACATCGAAAAATACTAAATGAATCAAAGCAAATCGAGAATCGTTCAAGTTTGATTCGTTTACACCCCTACACCTCTAACCCATTGGATAATCTCCACGCATGTTTCCTAACAAGTTAGGCGCATAGGAAATCCAATCAATTGTGCAGAACTGCCGAAAGAAATGGACAGATTTTCTTAAGAAATAGGTTGAAATTCCTAATTGGGCGAGTGAAGTTGTTTGAAAACGGGGTAGAGTCTTTAATGAGCTTGACAGATTGGCCATTCCAACAAAACAATGATTTACCCCCTTTCTCCTCTACCTTTCCCTTCTCTTGTTTCATGTTGTCACTTGAGTCCCTTTAACATCGTGCTTCCTTTCTCCATTTTTTTAAACAATGGGTTAGAGAGTACGAGAGGCGGCTACAGTAAACCACGAGGAGGACTGAGCCATTCGATCAAGATTGAGCGGTTCGCAGAGCAAGGGTCCACAAAAACTCATATTTTGTGTAAACTGCTCGATCTTGATCGAGCTGCTCGGATCTTCTCACGATTTACTGCAGTCGCGAGAGGGGGGAGTATGTAGACGAGGAGCTGTACATGGGATATGATGGGTCTTTCCCACCTGTTGGGAAAGAGTGGCCATTTCGAAAAAAAATGCACTCCCTTTCTCTACATGTTTTCACCATTCTTCTTTGATTTGTAAAAATATGCATGCCCTCTTTTAAAAAGAAAACAATAGATGGGAGATGATAAATCTCATATTCATTGCACAATCGTGCTTGATGCTTGTCCTGAGAGATTTTTGCCCCCATTTTCATGTATATATAGATCTATCTTTGCGTTAGTTTTCATTGAGTATAATGCCAACTTTTGAGCGTAATTTCTATAGGTTTTTCCTGTGCTTCTCGATTTGCGATCGGTTATTTGGGTTATATCTTCTTAAACTCAGTCGTAAACATCGCCTACTCTACTTATCACGATTATTCCATGCATGATCCTTGACATCTCAAGCGAACACCCCCATTAACAAGTTGGATGAGACAGTTAGGAAGTTAGGAATTGCTTTGTAAAAACAGAGGGTTGATCCTGTGAGAACCCCAGACTGTGGAAGCGTGAGAGCAGTGAGTCTGAAACATTAGATTCTGCTCATCACACACTGGTTGATAGGAGGAGGAGAGATATGAACAGAATCTAATGGTTCAGACTCACTACTCTCATGCTCCCATAATCTGGCTCTCACAGGATCAACCCTCGCTAACAACATCTGTGTATGTAACAATTAATGTTAACATGTGAAGGGAAGTTAACGGTTTTTATACATATTAAGAAAATGGTCGATCCTATGAGAACCTGATGACACAGCAAGCGACTAAGGTAAAGGTATCTAAATGGTCATTGCGACCTCGATCACTCAGATGTGTCGATCAAGAAAAATCAGACCACTAATATAGACAAAATCGATCAAAAATGCGAAAGCGGTCCTGCTATTGGATTAACCTGGTATAGCGACCAGGGTCGAACTCAAGGAGCACGGGTTGGCCTCTCGGCCTACGAAGTAGTCAAAAAGAGAAATAAAATAAAAGAAGTAAATATTTTTAGTGGTTTTTAATTATTTTATATTTTTTTTGGATTTTTAGTTAATTAAGAAAATAAGAAAAACAAATACACATACACTTCAACAATTTATTAAATACACTAAAAATTAACCAAAAATTCAAACAAAAATACTTTTATGTGTTTTATAATTTTTAGTGTTTTTGGTGAATTTTTGAGAATTTTCTGATGTTTATTTAATTTTCTAAAAATCAAACAGTGGCTGAAATCAAAGGTACTGTCCAGCCGAGCTCTAAAGGCCTAGATAAAATATCTAAAGCCCCCAAATGAGCTGGGAGGTAATTTTCCTGTAAAGAAAATTAAACAAGGAAAATTTAGGCACCTATTTTATTATTTTTGGGTTTTTGGTTTAATAATTAGAATTTTTATAAGTTTTTAAGTATTTTTCAATTTTTAGTGGTTTTTAGTAATGAAAAATAGCCAAAATTAGCTAGAAAATCAAGCTAATTAAAACAAACAGTAGATACTTTTTTTTAATTTTTAGACACTATTTAATACTTTTTTTTATTTTTAAAATTATACAGTAGCAAAATTAAAGGTTTTTTATTTTCTAAAAATATCAAATGAAAACAAAAATGTCCTCAAAAATCCTCGAAAATTTTACACCATGGCAGGAGCCATGTGTCCAATTTTCGTTGGATTTGGAGGTAATTTGCTATTTTATTCAAAAATAAAGAAGGGGCACAGTGCACAGGGACCAAAGTGCAAATACCCGAGAGTCTGGGGGGTCTGGTGCAATTAACCCAGCAAAACACTGATCGCACAAAAATCAAGGAGCAACTGAAGTGGAAAATAAATCACAATGTCGTTGTCCTCAGTCACTCGAAATGTGTAAATCAAGAAAATAAACCACTCACAAAATAGATCAAGCAAGCACAAGAAAGAGCGGTCTGCTATAAGATTAACCTGGTATAGCTCCCAGGGTCGAACACAAGGAGCACAGATTGGCCTTGCGGCCTACGATGTAGTCAAGTATCCCAAAGAGTCTTTTTTTTAGTTTTTATTTGTTTTGGAATTTTTTTTTTAGATTTTTAAAAGATGAGAAAATGAAGGAATGCAAATGCAAGGGGACTTCAACAATTTATACAAGACACACAAATGATGCAAAAATTATGGAAAAATGGTTTTTATGTTTTTTATGTTTTTTACTGTTTTTGGTGAATTTTTGGAATTTTTCTAATGGACAAAATAGTTATTAAAAATCAAACAATGCAAGAAAAATAGGGTACTGTCCAGCAAGGCTTAAGACCACAAAATAAAATAATTTTGGATCTCAAAAAGCCCTAAAGGTATTTTTCCTATATTCTAGAAAGAATAAGGAAAATCTAGGCACCCTAATTATTATTTTTGGATTTTTAATTTATTTACTACAATTTTTATGAATTTTTAGGGGTTTTTCAATTTTTAGTGTTTTTATGTGATGAAAAATAGCCAAACTTGGCTAGAAAATCAAGCAACCAGTAAACAACAATGCCTAATTTTTTTGGAATTTTTAAAGGTGATTTTATATTTTTTTGGTATTTTTAAAGTCAAACAGTAGCAAAAATTAGTGGTTTTTGAATTTTTAAAAATAATAAATGAAATCAAAAATGTCCCCAAAAATCATAGAAATTCCTACACCATGACAGGAGCCATGTGTCAAAATTTCATTGGATTTGGAGGTCGTTTGATATTTTATTCAAAAAGAACAAGGGGGCACTGTGCACAGGGACCTAAGTGCAAATACCCAAAAGTTCTGGGGTCCTGGTGCAATTTACCCAAGAAGTCACGCGCCAAGCACGTGTCTGGGGCACACAGGGACCTAAATGTAAGAAAAACCAAGTCCGAGGGCTATTTGATAACTCGTATCAAAAGCCCAGGGGTATGGTTGCAAAATTCCCAAAATAATTCGCACATGCGTCAAATCAGTGTTCACAGGGGTATATTTGCAATTAAACAAAACTTTTCATTCATTGAATAACATCCAGAACAACAGGGCATATAATGCAAAAATCCCAAAATACACGTGCTGACGCACGTGGGTCTCTACTGGCAGGGGTATTATTGCAATTAAAATAAAGTGCGAGGTCCAGAATGCAAATGACCCAGAAAATAAACAACTAGAATTTAAAATTACAGGACTAAACTGAAATAAGACAAACAGAGGGGGCTCTATGAAATTTACCCCTTTATTAATATCGACGGCCCGATGGTGACGCGTGGATGATCGGACGGTGGAGATCAAACGCGCCCTTACTCCTTCGGCGCTTGGGCTCGATCGACGGCGGAGAGAGGTCCACGTGGCTGATCTAACGGTGCTGGGCTCTTGGCCTCTCTCCTCTGCGATCAAGGGTCCGGATGAACTCCTCAAATGAATCGACGGCTGCTGCTCCTCGAGGAATGGACGCTCAGGATTGGATCTGGAGCGAGGGCTTCATCGGACGGCTCTGGAAGGTGGAGGAGGAACTCGTCACCGGCGAACTTCGCCGGTCTCCTGTGTGCGCTACACCCCTCCTCAGCTGCGCCTGAAGGTCGGAGAAGCTTCCTGGTGACTGCCCGCAGCTGATGGTGATGGCCAAGGCCTCGGCCGAGCTCTGGAAAGCTCCGACGAGGTCAACGAAGAAGAAGCTCCTGGGAAGATGTCGGGGGGGGCCTCAGACGCCTCCTTTTGGACCTGCAAAGTATTCAAGGAGCTTCGCGGGTCGAGGGCAAAGTGCCTCGACCCGGTTAGGTGACGTGAAGGTGGATGGTGCGGCGTGGCGAAGGAGCTCCGGCGAGGCGACGGCGGTGGAGCTCGACTCCCAGATCCTGTGCGATCTGGGTTGTGTGGAGGGGTGAAGAAGGTGCGTGAGGAGGTCGTGAAGGTGCTGATCGAGTCGGATTGGAAAATGGGTGATCGGAGTGGCCGGAATCGGAGGTATGCGTCGGAGGTCGGAATTGGGCGTAATCTAAAATTAAGCTAAACTAGAAGGAATTAAGGGTACCTGATGGCTGAAGTAGACTGGGCTGGAGATGGACTATCTCCGGGTCGTAGCTTCGAAGGGCGTCAAGGCCTGAAGCTCGGTGCTCGACGCTGGCGGCGGAGCAAGTACGGCGAGGTTCGCCGGATCAATGGATTCACTCCCTCGCCTCACTGCAACACGGGCAAACACTCGCTGTCACTCAGGCGGAGCCAATGGAGGTCACGGGGGAGGAAGAGATGGGCCAAAGATGCGGCGCGAGGGCGGCGGAGGTGATGGCTATATAGAGTGACAGGGGTGTCTAGGGTTGAGTGGCGACAGCAATGGAAGGTGTGATTCTGATGGCGGAGGATCCGGCGAGGGAGAGGGATGTGCGGCGAAGAGTCCGGGCGCGGGGGTTGAGTGGGAGACAGCTGGAGTCGCGTGGGAAAAATCGGGGAAGATGGGCGCGGCGCGCGGTTTCCAGAAAAGGAAAGGGTCGCGGGGGAGTTGACTGGGGTCAACATTCCCCCGTGGCCCAATCAGGAGCGGCCACGTGTTATTGATTTTTGTTTTATTTTTTTAGGGTAGAAATAGGCTGAATTAGGGAAAACTCAAAACATGAAATATTTTTCTTTTATTTTTTTCTATTTTTTGGTGATTTTTATTTAATTTTTGGAAATAAAAATAGGTTAGCTCTATATATAGGTATATGTACACTATATGGAATTTTATTTTTGATTTTTTTATTTGTTATTTTTTGTGTTTTTATGCCCATTTTGTATTTTATTTATTTACAACATGAAATATGGAATAAAAGAATATTTTTAGTTTATTTTTATCACATATATACAAGGGTGAAATAAATAAATGAATACCTTTATATACATGGTATAAATACAATGTATTTTTGTATTTTCAATTTTGTGATTTTTATTTGATTTTTGTTTTGTTTCTTTTTATTTAATATATTCACAAAATAATCCATAGAATATTTACAAAAATTTTGGAAAATAAATGAATTTATTTATAGGGTTAAATAATTACAAAGGTGTGGTTTATACACAAGGTGAAGGAAGGGTATTTTTGGCTTTTTGATTTTTTTATCTTTTTATTTTATTTTTAATAGAATATACAATATGTACAAGTATCTTTTTGGGTGAGGAAAATAAATAGTTTTATTTATTTACAGATATACACAAATGAGCTCCTATCTCCCTCTACTTGTGGCTTTTATGCGGTCAGGCCCATGCTGAGCCCTCCCTTGGGTTAGGTTGCTCAATATTTATGCTAAATATTTCCCTCTTTTTCTTTTTGCTCTTTATTCTTTTATTTTGTGCACAAAAACATGCTAATTATAGGTTTTTACACAATGCATGCCTTTGGTATTTATTTGTATTTACACATATCTACATGTATTTGCAAAGGTTTTTGTAGCTAAAATAGAAGAATAAAGAGTGATGAATGGGTATTCATCACCCCCCTATGCTTAACTTTGCTAGTCCCTTAGCAAACACTTATTTGAAAAAGAAGTGAAAAAGAAAGAAAAAGAAAAAGAAAAAGAGGATGTACATGGATCAAGGTTGACTTATTAAATTTTGCCTTTATTAACTTGAAATATGGAGCTCGATCAGATCTTTGGATTATTGATGTGTCGGAACCTTATTTGGACTTAAGCTTAAAACTCAACAGCCTTCAAGTTCCACCAATCTATGGGCAAGACTCCTCAATCAACCAGATCAGAACAAGTCTACATACACAAACTCTAATGACCATGAATCTTTCCTTGCGGTGTAAGTGATATGTGGCTCCCCATCTCAGAAGTGACAAAGAAACAACTTCCCTCAACCTGGTAACTCTAATGCCTCAGTCTAGCAACTCTTTCCTCGAGAAGCGGGGTATTCCCTTCTAAGTTCAAGTGCAACCGGCTCAAGAAGAGGGGGTAGAAGTATAGAGTTTTGGAAGCCTAGCCAGTGTAGCTAAGTCTCCCGCTGCAAGCTTCATGAGATCTTTACACTCCGGTGGGGTTATTAAATTTTCAATCCGACCCACCACTTTTTTGGAGTTCTTTTTGCATTTTTGCATTTTTTTTTTTTTTTTTTTTTTTTTCAACAACTTCTGTACAACATATCTACATGGTGCAGCATATATAAGAAATTTCTCCTTGAGCCAGTAGACTATCCCTCTTTTGAAGCTTTATTGCAACCCACAGCTTCTGTCTTTAGCTTTCAACACCACTAGACCAAGTTGAGGTGCACTTCCTTCACTATAAGAAGAAGAGAGGTTCCGCCTAGAAGTACTACCCTCATATGCTACCCCAAGCCAAAGGAAACTGCCTCCTTACCACCTCATCCATGGAGAGCCATGTGTAAAGTGCAGGTGCAAGTTAAGCCATTGTCTCTGAGAGTCATGCGTGTGTTGTTAAGTGCTCTACTTGGGCTCATCAAGATGACATATGCTCATAGCCTAGTGGACTCAAAGAATTAAGTCCTTATGGACCTGAAAAGCCTTAACCCTAAGTCCTACAAGGTTCCTCTTAAAGTTAAGTGAATTAAGATCTTTTCAAGCTCCATTTCTCAATTTAATTCCAGGCTTGGTTTAAATGTCAACTCTTATCCAGGAAAAATTATATACATATATGTACACAAGATGCTATTTACAAATATTTTACAATCATGCAAAGAATTTTGAAAATGTTTTGAAATTATGAATGAATGATGCATGAGGTGCAAGTTTTGCAAAAAGATATTTACAAACATTTACACAAGATTTTTGCAAACTTTTGATTTTCAAAACATTTTGAAAAAAATTTGTACTATATACATAATTTTGATACAAAAATATTTACACAAGCTTTACACAAAAGATTTTTGAAATCATTTTTACAAAAATACTTTGTACACTAGCTATGTATGTGCAAGAATAAAAGAGATTTATGTACATGAAAAATTTTTAATTTTTGTGATTTTTAGCCATTTTATTTATTAACACACTCACACAAAGTACGAGTTATGGCTAAAGTATATATGAAATATATACACACCCCCCCTATACTTAGCTCGAACGATGTCCTCAGAGTGATCAAGAGCGATGAAGAAGACATAACTCGTGCTTAGTAAAAGGGAAGTGAAAAGGAATGGTATACTACAACGACGAATAAATGAATAGAATAAGAGGAACTCGGTGGTTTCCCCCTATACTTAGGATTAACTAATCCTAAGTATAGAAAGCTGTACATGAAGGGAAAGCCGAGTGAAGAATATACAGAATCTGCCCCCCCTATACTTAGGGTAAAATAGCCCTAAGTATAGGCAGCAAAAACAAGAGCAGAAAGAATGAAAAGAATACTCGCAGGTCCTACATCCCCCCTATACTTAGGGTAAAGTACACCCTAAGTATAGCATAATCACAAGATGAGAGATGGGATGTGGGACTAAAGAATAGAATGATATGGACAACTGGATCTATACAGGCGGAGGAACAGTGAAAATCAGGCGTGAGATGTAAAAGATGTGAGTCAAAAGACCACATCTCACGCAAAATGAATAGCGGCAATAATAACGTCCCGCGGCTCATGATCTAGAAATGGTTTGAGCCGCTGGCCGTTCACTCGGAAGGTACTCTCAGAAGATAACTCAGATATATCAATGCTACCGTTATCGTGTACCTTCCTGACCAAATAGGGTCCTTTCCATTTGCTCTGTAGCTTCCCTGGAAATAATCTGAGCCTTGCATCAAACAGCCATACTTTCTGTCCAATCTTAAAATGCTTGTGGCTGATATGAGAATCATGCCACTCTTTGACTTTCTCCTTATAATGTAGGCTGTTTGAGAAAGCTGCATCTCTAAGCTCTTCCAAGGCGGCTAACTCTGCCCTCCTCTGGTCTCCTATACCATTTGGATCCATAAGAATGTCTGTAACTGCCCAGAGTGACTTGTGCCTCAGCTCCACAGGTAGATGACAAGGCTTGCCATAAACGAGGCGAAAGGGAGATGTACCCAATGGAGTCTTGAAAGACGTCCGATATGCCCACAAGACCGAGTCCAAAAGTTGTGACCAATTCTTTCGGTCAGGGCGGACGACTTTCTGCAAAATATTCTTGATCTCCCTATTCGACACTTCAGCTAGACCATTTGTCTGTGGATGATACGGTGTAGCAACACGATGGTCTATGCTGAACTCTCTAGCAAGTGCCTTCACCTGGTCGTTGATGAAGTGAGACCCCCCATCAGAAATCAGAACTCGTGGAACCCCGAACCGCATGATGATGTTCCTCTTCAAAAATTTGCAAACTGTCTTTGCATCTGCGGCTCGGGCGGGGATAGCCTCAACCCAACGACTCACATAATCTACGGCCAACAGAATGTACTCGAATCCCTGACTCTTAGGGAATGGACCCATGAAATCGATGCCCCATGCGTCAAAAACCTCACAGAAGTGAATGGGCTGCATCGGCATCATATCACGCTGTCCACAAGTGCCCATCCTCTGACAGTCAGTACACCTCTTCACGAACTCATCAGAGTCCTTGAAGAGGGTAGGCCACCACAAACCGGACTGGAGCACTTTCTGTGCCGTTCTCCTCCCAGAATGATGTCCTCCTGCCTCAAGCTTGTGGCAGTAAGTGAGGACACTATGATGCTCCTCCTGAGGAATACACCGACGCCAGATGCTATCCCCTCCTTCGTGGTAAAGGATGGGATCCTCCCAGTGGTAGGACTTAGCCTTCGCAAGGAAGGTCTCAATTCTCTGCTTGGGCCAATCTTGTGGGACTTTCCCAGCAACGAGGAAGTTCACAATATCGGCATACCACGGGAGTGAGGCGATAGCAAGGATCGCCTCATCTGGGAAGGTATCACAAATGGGATCAATCTGCTCTGTATCCTCAGGCTGCTCTAATCGGGATAAATGGTCCGCCACCACATTCTTGACTCCAGGCTTATCCTTGATCTCAATGTCGAACTCCTGGAGTAGAAGGATCCATCTAGTAAGTCTGGCCTTGGCATCCTTCTTTGACATGAGGTACCTGATGGCGGTGTGATCTGTGTACAAGGTCACTCGGGATCCAATGATATATGATCTGAATTTATCTAGGGCAAACACTACTGCTAGCATCTCCTTCTCTGTGACTGTATAATTCCGCTGGGCGGAATCCAATGTGCGGCTAGCATAGTGTATCGCAAATGGTACTCCATCCCTCCTCTGTCCTAGCACGGCCCCTACGGCAAAATCAGAGGCGTCCGTCATGATCTCGAATGGGAGAGACCAATCGGGTGGCTGAAGGACAGGAGCCTCAATTACGCACTGCTGGAGAGTCGCAAAGGACGAAAGACACTTGTCATCGACAAGGAACTCGGTGTCTTTCGTTAAGAGGTCAGTCAACGGTCGGGCAATCTTGCTGAAATCATGAATGAATCTCCTGTAAAAACCAACGTGCCCCAGAAATGACCGTAACTGCTTCAGATTGGACGGCGGTGTGAGTTTCCTAATGACATCGACCTTGGCCGGATCAACCTCCATGCCTCTGTTGGAGATGATGTGGCCAAGCACCGTCCCTTGAGTCACCATGAAGTGACTCTTCTCCCAAGACAGAACTAGGCGGGTGTCAATACATCGCTGGAGAACTCGGTCTAGGCAGTCAAGACAGGAATCGAAATCGTCGCCGTAAACCGAGAAGTCGTCCATGAAGACCTCCAAGCACTCCCCTACCATGTCCGAAAAGATTGACAGCATGCATCTTTGAAAAGTCGCAGGGGCGTTACATAGCCCAAATGGCATGCGTCGAAAGGCGTAAGTACCGAAGGGACAGGTAAAGGTGGTCTTCTCCTGATCCTCAGGAGCGATGGCCACTTGGTTGTAGCCCGAGTACCCATCTAGGAAGCAGTAATGGCTCTTCCCTGCCAGTCTCTCTATGATCTGATCAATAAAAGGCAGGGGAAAATGGTCCTTCTTGGTGGCCTGGTTGAGTCTCCTGTAGTCAACACAGACCCGCCAAGAGGTGGGTACTCGTGTAGCAATCTCCTCTCCCGACTCACTGATCACAGTCGTGATGCCCGTCTTCTTGGGCACCACATGCAAGGGGCTAACCCACTTGGAGTCGGAAATGGGGTAAATAAAATCTGCACTCCACCATTTTGATATTTCCTTCATAACAACCTCTCTTAGGTTGGGGTTCAGTCGCCGCTGGAACTCACGCGACGGCTTTGCCCCTTCCTCGAGATAGATATGGTGGGAGCACAACGAGGGACTGATCCCATGGAGATCTGCTACGCTCCATCCGATTGCCTTGCGGTTCCTTTCAAGAACCTCCATCAGACGGGATTCTTGTTCTCCAGTCAGATCTGCAGAGATGATGACTGGGTACATCTCAGACTCTCCCGCAAGGAATCGATACTTCAGCGAAGTAGGGAGCGGCTTTAGCTCTGGACAGCTGGGTGCTGGCAAATCTGGCTTCTGAAGAAGATGTGTGTATGCAGACAATTCTGCCAACTTTGCCTGGGAAAATGATAGCGAACTCTCACAAACTGGATCTGGAGAAGGCGGGTCCTCTACATCGTCTCTGATCTGTTCTGCCTCTACCTCCTCCTCATCTATAGGCTCAGGTGGATCCAGATCTGGCATCTGATCATTACAATCTGCCCAATCAGATTCTGAACTCCGAGGGATCTATGTCAGACTCAGTGGCATCAGTACCACTGGAGAATAAGGTGGCATCAGCACCACCATAGAGCAGGGTGGCCTCAGTACCACCATCACTGAAAATCGTGTCGCGATCAAGATCCGACTCTGCTGACTCAATAGTATCCGAACCAGGGCCGTGCTCTCCAGACTATCCTCTTCTATCATCTCTGCATCAGCTGTATCTGAATATGAGAGGATGGTCTGTGCTGCAGGATCTGCCCAAGCTGCCTCATCTCTGTGATCACAAAATCACAGTCCTGGTGGATGTCTGGCTCTACGTCTGTCAGCTGCTCTGAATCTGTACTGCCATGTGAGCGGGATCTGGATCTGGCTCTGTGGTCCTTAACCGTCTCTATTTGTATACTCTCGCCCTGGACGCGAAAGTACACCTTCCCACTGTCATGGTCAGTCACTGCTTTGGCTGTGGCCAAGAACGGGCGACCGAGGATGATGGGGGAATCGGTCAACGAGTCAGGGGTCTCCATGTCCAGTACGACAAAGTCCACGGGGAATTGCAAACCCTGAATCGTGACGACAACGTCTCGTAACAACCCCTTTGGGCCTCTTGACAGACCGATCAGCAAACTGAAGGTATGTCCTGCTCTGTACAAGAGTGCCCAACTCTAAGTGGTGGAGAAGGGCTGCCGGAAGAAGGTTGATCGACGATCCGCCTATCTAAGAGAGTACGGTCGAACCTCTGCTCACTGATATGACATCTGACATACGGCGCCCCTAAATCTGGCCTCTTAGTCGGCAGATGGTTCTGGATCGCGTAACACGTGGCTTTTGTTAGCACATGAATTTCTGCGGTCTTGTTCCTCTTCGTCCTCCTGACTGTGGTCCTGTCTCTCAAGGACCGCTGAAGAAGAGGGATGTGCTGCAAAGCCTCATTGAGGGTCAAGCTGGATGTGAAATCGATCTATCATGCTCTGGCTGAACTCCTCCTGCTCTCTCTTTTTTGGGTCTTTTTCTCTTTTCTTCCCCTTCCCCAGCTCAAGGGCTCTAGGAAAGGGGATCACAGGGTCCTTCTCAGATGAAGGGACTAGGAATAGGGTCTAGATGATTCAATGACTGGATCCTCACAAACATCATTCACAACAGTGGGATCAAAGTAAACTAAACCTTTTCCTTTATTCAAATCAGAATTTTGAGATACATTCACACGAGGAAAGACAACATTTCTCTCAGAAATAGATGTTGGTGGCCTCAGTACCACCTCTAGCTGGCTCTACATGCAGATATCTTGCGGCCTCAGTACCGCTGGCTGGCTCGGCTCTGTTGGTGGCGTCAGTACCACCTCCTCTATGTGATGAAATGGCGGCCTCAGTACCGCCGGGTGAATCAGCATCTCGGGTGGCATCAGTACCACCCTCATCATGGTGTGCGGCTTCAGTACCGCTCTCCTCTTCCTCATCTGGCGCTCTAGATGGATCCTCGTGTGGCCGCTCAGATGAGGCGCCTCCTGCTGGTCTTCTACCGCTCCTAAGTGTGACAAAATCAGCATCGAATAAACCGACGAGATAACATCAAATGAGTCACTAGAAGTGGTAGGCTCAGTGTGAACTACCTGCTCAGATTTCCTCTTCAAATTATTCGGATTAGGCTCGATCTGTGCAGGGATGGCGGCCTTCCCTCTCATCAAGTCCCGCATCTCCTGGCGGAACTCGTCCATCTCCCCGTCTAAATGTAGCCTGCTGCTCTGTGAAGAGGCGGGCTAGATCATCCATGGCGGGGCTCTCATGGGAGCCCGACGGGTTGCCTCTCTGGTAATGAGGCTGCTGGACCTGGTGCTGCTGGGGCTGAGAGGGGTAAGAGGATGGATGCTGCTGCTGGTGAGCCTGCTGCTCACGTCTCCAACTCTGTCCCTGCTGCTGATAGGGACGAGATACGAATGATGATGGCTGGGATGCTGGGTGCTGCTGGTGATCCCTCTGCTGGGAGTACTGCCCCTCCATGACCGGCTGGCTGCTGCTGGGGTTGGTTACCCCCATTTCCCACCTGAATCCGGGATGGTCTCGTCGGATTCCAGGTTGGGGACGGTCATACCAAATTCCGTTGACGTCCATCAACGGCTCTTCATCGTATGGGGCGGGTGGGAGTACATCCAGAGGCTGATCCGGCTGATATACCACCATCTGTAATTCTGGAGATGGTGGTGCCTGGTAAGAGGGCTGCTGCTGCTGGTACGGCTCCGCCTGTACAAGGTGAACTTGTCTAGGCTGCTGCAAGGAGCTGGAGCGCTGGGACGAGCTGCGGCTGCGCCGGAATCGCCTCGCGACAGAAGACGGGGCTGAGGAGCCGTCTGTGCCTCCTGAAGACACAAGAGCTGGGTCTTCATGTCACTCAGATGTCTGTGCCATTTCCTCCATCTGAGTTATGCCCCTGGCACTGCTTCTTCTCTATGACTCCATGCGGTCCAACTTCTCACTGATAATCCCCATGTCCGCAGCGGCCGACTCTGCTGTGCGGCTGCAACTGTTGGACGAACTGGATGGACCTGCATCTACCCGTGCTATCCGCTGATACTGCACGGGTCCTGGCGGCTGAACTCTCTGTGTGTACAACCGAGTCTGGGACATCACCATGTAATTCTCGGACATCTCCTCAAAGATGGCCCAGACTTGGTTTGTGGTCCTTGGCAAAGTAGGACCCGCCGCAAGAAGCATTCACCAGACCCTGAAGTTCTGGTGTCAGCCCACTGAAGAAGCTCTGAAACTAGGTTCGGCTTCGAAATGCAGTGGTGGGGGCATCTATCCAGAAGCTCTCTGAACTCTCCCATGCCTCATGAAATTGCTCGTTAGGTTGCATGGAGAAGTTGTTGATCAGGGCCCTCGCTGCATCGTCCGCCCGAGTGGATAGTACTTGTTCAAGTACTCGGTGCGGAGTTGATCCCAAGTATATACAAACTTCCCTAGATGTTTCAGCCAGGCGGCTGCTCTATCTGCCAGTGAAAAAGGGAAGGCCATCATTCGAATCGTATCTTGGTCCACACGACGGTCGTGGACAGTGCTGCAGATCATCAGAAACTCCTGGAGATGGAGGTGTGGTTCCTCAGTGGCGAGTCCATGAAAGTGAGGAAGCATCTGCAGGGTGTTCGGAGGGAACTTGAAATCCCCCACGATAGCAGGAATCACTACCCACTGGTGCATCAGTGTAGATCCTGGGTTGTGAAGCTCCCGCATCGGTCTTGCTGCGGCGGCGGCTGCCTGCTGCTGCGGCGGCTGCTGCTGCGGCTGCTGCTCTGCATCAGCATCAGGGATGTCCTCTGGCTCGCTCGCCTTCTCGCTCTCTTCGGAGTCTCTCCAACTCCCTCCTCATCTCGATCATGAAAGCCCCCTGATCGCGTAACTGGTTGTTTTGAACTGTCTCTAAAGACGCAGTCAGGGTGGAGTTGATCGCCCCCTGGTCTAAGACAAAATGTTCGGGCTGGCGATCATCTGAACTACCGGCTCCAGCCATTGGAATGTCTGCAAAATCACAAGAGCCCAACTCAGGTTCAGTCAAATGAATTCGTCTCTCTTCGGGCTCATGTCTCTCAGAAACAGAAGAAAGGGGATCGAGGGGGAACAGGGTGGATTCGAACTCGGGCCCGGAGAGCTGGTCTCGACTCTCACGGGCCAACCTGGATGATGGAGAAGACGCGCCGGAAAGCGGTGCAGCCAGAGGCTGCCTAAGAGATCGTCTACCCATCATCTTGATCTTGGCGAGTTGGGCGGATGGGATCTGGAGAATTATGATTGCAAGCAAACCCCGGTTCACCAACGCAACACAATGTGAAGACCGTGAAAGATCGGTCAATTTATCTGGTCAATTTTATTTTGGTGAACAAACAAGATATCAGAGCGATTAATCGTGACCTGTTAGGATACCCGATACTCTCTCAACCGACTGTCCCGCACAGAAGAGTCGGTAATCAGTCGAGATGAGCACCGGAGGGCTTTACCTAGTGTTCGGGTCACTCTCTCGCACAATCAAACCAAACAATGAGGGGGTTGCTCTCCCCAAGACAAATTTTTTATTGTGAGTGTCTTTTAGGGTCAATAATGTTATCCAGTCCCAATTTTTTTGTTTTTCTTTTTAATTTATTTTTCAAAAATAAATACAAACGGCCTAACGGTTTTTCCGATTCTCCTGATGATTAATCCAATAAAACAGAGGGAGAAGACGAAAAAGCCGATGCACGGAGAAATCAATGATGCATGCAGAGAAAGAAATGCGTACCTTGTCTCCAGCACTCTACATGCAAGTGATCCGCGCAGAATTTAAAGACAGAAATAAACTACCTAAATGGTGCAGCGGGAAAAAACCGGCCTTAGACAAGCAATTTCTATTGATCGTGAAGAACAATAGTTAGCTAATCGAATTGAGTCCGGAGTCCGATCTTGGGAGTCACTCGGTGCCCACCACAATGGGTCCTGCCACAGCGCTGTATGTGACTCCTCACGGCACGTGGTCTCAAATCCAATTTCACTAACTTTTTCAATGAATTTTTATTAAGGTCCAGTTACGTTCTATAGGAACAGATATTCTATTAGATGTTGGGCCTTAAAAGTCTACGTCACAATCACAAAATTTCCTAAATCTAGGGCTAAAACCGCGAGAAACAGAAACACCGGAAGGCAGCTAGCTATGAAAAACCACAATAAAAGCCGCGAAAATCCGATGGGTCCCCCGAGCACACCGGTGCTCAGCGAAACAGACCCGCTAAGGTTACAAGTGTCCACAAGAGTCCAAAGTTAAGTGTCCTAAATTATTACAAAAATGTGTTCTCTCTCTCTCTCAGAAATAAAATCTCTTCTCCTCTCTCTCTCCTCCTGCTCTTCTTCCCGTGCGGGTCCTCAAAAAAAAGTATGCTTCAAATTCCAAGCAGTACCTCGCAAAAAAAAAAAAAAATCAAAGAGAAGAATGGTCAGAAAACAACAATAATATAGAGAGAGACAAAAATAGCAGAATGAATAATTGACTACAAAGCCGTGCTCCCCGGCAACGGCGCCATTCTGATCGCACAAAAATCAAGGAGCAACTGAAGAGTGGAAATAAATCACAATGTCGTTGTCCTCAGTCACTCGAAATGTGTAAATCAAGAAAATAAACCACTCACAAAATAGATCAAGCAAGCACAAGAAAGAGCGGTCTGCTATAAGATTAACCTGGTTAGCTCCCAGGGTCGAACACAAGGAGCACAGATTGGCCTTGCGGCCTACGATGTAGTCAAGTATCCCAAAGAGTCTTTTTTTAGTTTTTTATTTGTTTTGGAATTTTTTTTTTAGATTTTTAAAAGATGAGAAAATGAAGGAATGCAAATGCAAGGGGACTTCAACAATTTATACAAGACACACAAATGATGCAAAAATTATGGAAAAATGGTTTTTATGTTTTTTATGTTTTTTACTGTTTTGGTGAATTTTTGGAATTTTTCTAATGGACAAAATAGTTATTAAAAATCAAAAAATGCAAAGAAAAATAGGGTACTGTCCAGCAAGGCTTAAGACCACAAAATAAAATAATTTTGGATCTCAAAAAGCCCTAAAGGTATTTTTCCTATATTCTAGAAAGAATAAGGAAAATCTAGGCACCCTAATTATATTTTTGGATTTTTAATTTATTTACTACAATTTTTATGATTTTTAGGGGTTTTTCAATTTTTAGTGTTTTTATGTGATGAAAATAGCCAAACTTGGCTAGAAAATCAAGCAACCAGTAAACAACAATGCCTAATTTTTTTGGAATTTTTAAAGGTGATTTTATATTTTTTTGTATTTTTAAAGTCAAACATTAGCAAAAATTAGTGGTTTTTGAATTTTTAAAAATAATAAATGAAATCAAAAATGTCCCCAAAAATCATAGAAATTCCTACACCATGACAGGAGCCATGTGTCAAAATTTCATTGGATTTGGAGGTCGTTTGATATTTTATTCAAAAAGAACAAGGGGGCACTGTGCACAGGGACCTAAGTGCAAAATACCCCAAAAGTTCTGGGGTCCTGGTGCAATTTTACCAAGAAGTCACGCGCCAAGCACGTGTCTGGGGCACACAGGGACCTAATGTAAGAAAAAACCAAGTCCGAGGGCTATTTGATAACTCGTATCAAAAGCCCAGGGGTATGTTGCAAATTCCCAAATAATTCGCACATGCGTCAAATCAGTGTTCACAGGGGTATATTTGCAATTAAAACAAAACTTTTCATTCATTGAATAAACATCCAGAACAACAGGGCATATAATGCAAAAATCCCAAAATACACGTGCTGACGCACGTTGGTCTCTACTGGCAGGGGTATTATTGCAATTAAAATAAAGTGCGAGGTCCAGAATGCAAATGACCCAGAAAATAAACAACTAGAATTTAAAATTACAGGACTAAACTGAAATAAGACAAACAGAGGGGGCTCTATGAAATTTACCCCTTTATTAATATCGACGGCCCGATGGTGACGCGTGGATGATCGGACGGTGGAGATCAAACGCGCCCTTACTCCTTCGGCGCTTGGGCTCGATCGACCGCGGAGGAGAGGTCCACGTGGCTGATCTAACGGTGCTGGGCTCTTGGCCTCTCTCCTCTGCGATCAAGGGTCCGGATGAACTCCTCAATGAATCGCCGGCTGCTGCTCCTCGAGGAATGGACGCTCAGGATTGGATCTGGAGCGAGGGCTTCATCGGACGGCTCTGGAAGGTGGAGGAGGAACTCGTCACCGGCGAACTTCGCCGGTCTCCTGTGTGCGCTACACCCCTCCTCAGCTGCGCCTGAAGGTCGGAGAAGCTTCCTGGTGACTGCCCGCAGCTGATGGTGATGGCCAAGGCCTCGGCCGAGCTCTGGAAAGCTCCGACGAGGTCAACGAAGAAGAAGCTCCTGGGAAGATGTCGGGGGGGGCCTCAGACGCCTCCTTTTGGACCTGCAAAGTATTCAAGGAGCTTCGCGGGTCGAGGGCAAAGTGCCTCGACCCGGTTAGGTGACGTGAAGGTGGATGGTGCGGCGTGGCGAAGGAGCTCCGGCGAGGCGACGGCGGTGGAGCTCGACTTCCCAGATCCTGTGCGATCTGGGTTGTGTGGAGGGGTGAAGAAGGTGCGTGAGGAGGTCGTGAAGGTGCTGATCGAGTCGGATTGGAAAATGGGTGATCGGAGTGGCCGGAATCGGAGGTATGGCGCGGAGGTCGGAATTGGGCGTAATCTAAAAATTAAGCTAAACTAGAAGGAATTAAGGGTACCTGATGGCTGAAGTAGACTGGGCCTGGAGATGGACTATCTCCGGGTCGTAGCTTCGAAGGGCGTCAAGGCCTGAAGCTCGGTGCTCGACGCTGGCGGCGGAGCAAGTACGGCGAGGTTTGCCGGATCAATGGATTCACTCCCTCGCCTCACTGCAACACGGGCAAACACTCGCTGTCACTCAGGCCGGAGCCAATGGAGGTCCACGGGGGGAAGAGATGGCCAAAGATGCGGCGCGAGGGCGGCGGAGGTGATGGCTATATAGAGTGACAGGGGTGTCTAGGGTTGAGTGGCGACAGCAATGGAAGGTGTGATTCTGATGGCGGAGGATCCGGCGAGGGAGAGGGATGTGCGGCGAAGAGTCCGGGCGCGGGGGTTGAGTGGGAGACAGCTGGAGTCGCGTGGAAAAATCGGGGAAGATGGGCGCGGCGCGCGGTTTCCAGAAAAGGAAAGGGTCGCGGGGGAGTTGACTGGGGTCAACATTCCCCCGGGCCCAATCGGAGCGGCCACGTGTTATTGATTTTTGTTTATTTTTTTAGGGTAGAAATAGGCTGAATTAGGGAAAACTCAAAACATGAAAATATTTTTCTTTTATTTTTTTCTATTTTTTGGTGATTTTTATTTATTTTTGGAAATAAAAATAGGTTAGCTCTATATATAGGTATATGTACACTATATGGAATTTTATTTTTGATTTTTTTATTTGTTATTTTTTGTGTTTTTATGCCCATTTGTATTTTATTTATTTACAACATGAAATATGGAATAAAAGGAATATTTTTAGTTTATTTTTATCACATATATACAAGGGTGAAATAAATAAATGAATACCTTTATATACATGGTATAAATACAATGTATTTTTGTATTTTCAATTTTGTGATTTTTATTTGATTTTTGTTTTGTTTCTTTTTATTTAATATATTCACAAAATAATCCATAGAATATTTACAAAAATTTGGAAAATAAATGAATTTATTTATAGGGTTAAATAATTACAAAGGTGTGGTTTATACACAAGGTGAAGGAGGGTATTTTTGGCTTTTTGATTTTTTTATCTTTTTATTTTATTTTTAATAGAATATACAATATGTACAAGTATCTTTTTGGGTGAGGAAAATAAATAGTTTTATTTATTTACAGATATACACAAATGAGCTCCTATCTCCCTCTACTTGTGGCTTTTAATGCGGTCAGGCCCATGCTGAGCCCTCCTTGGGTTAGGTTGCTCAATATTTATGCTAAATATTTTCCTCTTTTTCTTTTTTGCTCTTTATTCTTTTATTTTGTGCACAAAAACATGCTAATTATAGGTTTTTACACAAATGCATGCCTTTGGTATTTATTTGTATTTACACATATCTACATGTATTTGCAAAGGTTTTTGTAGCTAAAATAGAAGAATAAAGAGTGATGAATGGGTTATTCTATCTAAACACGCGCCACGCGCGTGCCTAGGGGCACTTAGGGACCCAAGATGCAATGAAAAATAAGTTTCCAAGGACTTATTGGTAACAGGTACAAAATACCCAAAATATCACGCACATGTTGAAATAAACCACGCACAGGGGTATAAATGCAAATAAGTAAAAACTTTCATTTAACTAATAACAACCAGAACTACAAGGGCATGGAATGCAAAACACCCAGAAAATCACGTATCGAAGCACGTGTCTCATCACATACAGGGGTATCTCAACAAATAAAAGCAAGTACCAGGGTCTCTATGCAAATGTACCAAAACTTAAACAACTACGCTAAATATTTACAAGACTAAAAATGAAATAAAATAACTAAGAGGGCCTAAGGGTAAATTACCCTTTATTAAGGTGAACCGCTGGATGGTTGCCACGTGTTGGATCAGATGTCTGGATCGGGTGGCACTCCAGCGCTGAGGTTCTCGGGCTAATCCAACGGTCTGGGCCGAGCCACGTGTAGATCTGACGGCTGGAATCAGACCTCCTCCGATCTGACGCTATCTGTAGCTCCACGAACGAACGGCCAGGATGCGGTCTGGAGCTCTGAGGCTGATCTGACGGTCGCTGGAGGTCTTCGAAGAAGAGGTGGCCGGCGAACTTCACCGGCCCAGTACGCTCGCTCCGAGCCTCCCCTGCTGCGCCTGAGGATCGGAGAAGCTCCGGCGTGGTGATGCACAGCTACTGATACCCTCTGATGGCCCAGCCGAGCTCTGGGGAGCTCCGGCGAGGGCGGCGGAGGCGAGGCTCCTGGCTCGAATGACCCAAGCCCTCAGATGGGCTTGGTAGCACCTGCAAAGACCACCAAGAGACTCGCGGGTCGAGGTAAAATTGCCTCGACCCGGTTAGGCGGAGTGACAGTGAACTGTGGGTCGAAATGGCGAACTCCGGCGAAGGGGATAGACGGAGGAGCTTGACTCCCAGCTCCTGTGCGAGCTGGGTTGGATGGAGGGGTGAATAAGGTGCGCGGGAGGTCGGCGAAGGCTATGGCAATGCCCGATGATCGGATGGCGGTCGGAATCGGTAGGAATCGAAGATGGACGGCGGCGGAGCTATTTGGGCGTAAATGAAAATCAGAGAAAAAGGAAAGCCTAAGGGGATAACTGGGTGGACGAAGAGACTGGGTGGGAGATAAGGAAGCTCCTGGTCGTTGCCTCGAGGAGCGTCTCCCTCCGATGCTCGGTGCTCACGCTGGTGGCGGAGCAACGGCGGCGTAGCTCGCCGGATCGATGGTCTCTCCTCCTCTCCTCGCTTCGACAGCAGCAGACACGAGCTGTCACTCTCGCGCACTCACTGGAGCTCACGGGTGAAGGATTCGAATGGCCAAAGATAGGGAAATGAGGAGGAGGAGCAACGGCTATATATGGCTAGGGGTTCGGCTATCGGGAGGTCGGGCGAGATTGTCGGAGCACGGATCCCCATAACCCACCCCGGGCGAGGGTCCTGGATGTTCGAAGATCAATCGGGGCCCGGGGTTAAGTGGAATGGCGATCGGGTCGAGCGGGTAAAAATTTGAGAAGTCGGGTCCATGACTCAGATCCGGCTCTGGTGGTCCTGGGGGGAGAGTTGACCGGGGGTCAACAATCCCCCGTGGACCAATCAGAGCCCGCCAAGCACAAAATTCTTATTTATTTATTTTAGGCTAGAAAAAGGTCGAATTACTAAAAACTTAAAACATGAAATATTTTTATTTTATTTTTCTCTATTTTTTTGTGAGTTTTAATTAATTTTTCAAAATAAAAATAAGGTATTTACATTATATGTAATGTATAGGTATATGTACACTATATAGGGTTTTTAATTTTTGATTTTTTAATTGTTATTTTTATGCAATTTTATTCCTATTTTATATTTTATTTATTTTCATTATAAAATGAGGAATAAAAAGATATTTTATTTGATTTTTATTATTTATATACATAGGTAAAATAAATACATATATACATTTATATACATGGTATACGTACAATGTATTTTTGTGTTTTTAATTTTGTTATTTTTATTTGGTTTTTGTTTTGATTGTTTTTATTTTATTTATTTACATTATATAACATAGAATATTTACAAAAATTATAAAAATTAATTTTATTTATTTAGAAGGCTAAATAAATAGATAAGAGTGGTTCATGTACATGATGAAAGTGGTGTTTTTATTCTTTTTTATTTTTATCTTTTTCTTTTGTTTTTATACTTATAAATATGTACAAGCATATTTTTGGTGAGGAAAATACCTTTATTTTATTTACATAAAGATGTACACACATGAGCCCCTATCTCCCTCTACTTTGGCTTTTATGCGGTCAGGCCCATGCTGAGCCCTCCCTTGGGTTAGGTTGCTCAATATTTATTCTAAATATTTCCCTCTTTTTCTTTTTGATCTTTATTCTTTTATTTTTGCACAAAAACATGCTAATTATAGGTTTTTACACAATGCATGCTTTTGGTAATTATTTGTATTTACACATGTCTACATGCATTTGCAAAGGTTTTTGTAGCTAAAATATAAGAATAAAGAGTGATGAATGAGTATTCATCACCCCCTATACTTAACTTTGCTAGTCCCTTAGCAAACACTTATTTGAAAAATAAGTGATAAAGAAAGAAAGAAAAAGAAAAAGAGGATGTACATGGATCAAGGTTGATTATTAAACTTGCCTTTATTAAATTGGGGTATGGAGCTCGATCAGATCTTTGGATTATTAATGTGTCGGAACCTTATTGGGACTTAAGCTTAAAACTCAACAGCCTCTAAGTTCCACTAATCTATAACCAAGACTCCCCAATGCTCCAGATCAGAACAAGTCATCAATCACAAACCCTGAAGACCATGAATCTTTTCTTGTCCTGTGAATGTGAGGTCTAAGCTCTCCACCTCAGAAATGGCAACTTGACAACCCTCCCCAACAAGGTAACTCTATGACCTCAATCTGGCCACTCTTTCCTCGAGGAGCGGGGTATTCCCTTCTAAGTTCAAGTTCAACCGGCTCAAGAAGAGGAGGAAGAGGAGAATGGGTCAAGGCCAGTGTAGCCAAGTACCCTTGGGAGCTTGACCAGTGTAGCCAAGTCTCCCTGCTGCAAGCTACATCAGGTGGATCATGAAACCAAGCTTTGCTTATTGCACTTTATATACATACTCCGGTGGGATTATCATTTTCTATCAGACCCACCACTTTTTTGGAGTTATTTTCTTTTTGCACTTTTTTTTCGAGTGCATTTGTACAACATATACATGTGCAGCATATATACAAGGAGTTTTTCCTCTTGAGCCAGTAGACTATCCCTCTTTTGAAGCTTTATTGCAACCCACAACTCCCGTCGTTAGACCTCATGGCAACCAGATCAAGTTGAGACGCACTTCCTTCACTAAAAGAAGAAGAGTAGAAGTACTACCCTCATATGCTACCCCAAGTCAAGGAAGACTGCCTCCTCACCACCTCATCCGTAGAGAGCTCGGTGCATAGTGCTGGTGTCCAAGTAAAGCCATTCTCTATATGAGTCATGTGTTGTTGTTAAGTGCTCTACTTAGGCTCATTGAGATGACATGTGATCATAGCCTAGTGGACTCAAAGAATTAAGTCACCATGGACCTGAAAAGCCTTAAACCTAAGCCCTATAAGGTTCCTCTTAGAAGTTAGGTGGATTAAGATCTTAATCAAGCTCCATTTCTCAATTTGATTCCAGGCTAGATTAAATGTCAACTATCATCCAGAAGAACTATATACATATGTACAAAAGATGCTTATTTACACAAAGTTTACAATCATGCAAAATTTTTGAAAAATGTTTTGAAATCATGTATGAATGATGCATGAAGTGCAAGTTTTGCAAAAAGATATTTACACACATTTACACAAGATTTTTGCAAACTTTTGATTTTCAAAACATTTTGGAAAAATTTTGTACTATATACATAATTTTGATACAAAAATATTTACACAAACTTTACACAAAAGATTTTTGAAATCATTTTTACAAAAATAATTTGTACACTAGTTATTTATGTGTAAATAAAAGAATGTTTATGTACATGAAGATTTTTAAATTTTTGTGATTTTTAGCCATTTTATTTATTAACACACTCACACAAAGTACGAGTTATGGCTAAAGTATATATGAAATATATACACACCCCCCTATACTTAGCTCGAACGATGTCCTCAGAGTCAAGAACGATGAAGAAGACATAACTCGTGCTAGGTATAGGGAAGTAAAAAGAAGGGCTATATACAAAGAAGAAGAATGAAATAGAAAAGTCAAAAGAAGCCTCGGGTCTTCCCCCTATACTTAGGATCAAGTAATCCTAAGTATAGCAGGTTGTATACTAAGGGAAGATCGAGTGGGGAATGTACAGGGTCTACCCCCCCCTATACTTAGGGTGAAATGTCCCCAAGTATAGGCAGCAAAAACAGGGGTAGGCAGAAACAAAAGGAATACTCAAAAGGTCTCACATCCCCCCTATACTTAGGGTAAGGTGCACCCTAAGTATAGCATAATCACAAGATGAAGAAAGGGATGTGGGACTAAAGAATGTAGTGATATGGACATCTGGATCTATACAAGGCGGAGGAACAATGAAACTCAGGCGTGAGATGCATTAGATGTGAGTCAAAGACCACATCTCACGCAAAATGAATAGGGGCAAGATCAGCGACCCGCGGCTCATGATCTAGAAATGGCTTGAGCCGCTGGCCGTTCACTCGAAAGGTACTCTCAGAAGACAACTCGGATATGTCAATGCTACCGTTGTCATGTACCTTTCTGACCAAGTAAGGTCCCTTCCACTTGCTCTGTAGCTTCCCTGGAAATAAACGTAGCCTCGCATCAAACAGCCATACTCTCTGTCCAATCTCAAAATGCTTGTGGCTGATGTGAGAATCATGCCACTCCTTCACTCTCTCCTTATAATGTAGGCTGTTTGAGAATGTTGTATCTCTAAGCTACTCCAGGGCTGCTAACTCTGCCCTCCTCTGGTCTCCCATACCATCTGGATCCATAAGAATATCTGTAACTGCCCAAAGTGACTTGTGCCTCAGCTCAACAGGTAAATGGCACGGCTTGCCGTATACGAGGCGAAAGGGAGATGTGCCCAATGGTGTCTTGAAAGACGTCCTATATGCCCACAAGACCGAGTCCAAAAGCTGTGACCAATCCTTTCGGTCGGGGCGGACGACTTTCTGCAATATAGTCTTGATCTCCCTATTCGACACCTCGGCTAGACCATTCGTCTGTGGATGGTAAGGTGTAGCAACACGATGGTCTATACCGAACTCACTAGCAAGGGCCTTCACCTGGTCGTTGATGAAATGAGACCCCCCATCAGAAATCAAAACTCGTGGCACCCCGAACCGCGTGATGATGTGTTTCTCAAAAATATGCAAACTGTCCTCGCATCAGCGGCTCGGGCGGGGATAGCCTCAACCCAACGACTAACATAATCCACCACGGCAACAGAATGTACTCAAATCCCTGACTCTTAGGGAATGGACCCATGAAATCGATGCCCCATGCGTCAAAAACCTCACAGAAGTGAATGGGCTGCATCGGCATCATGTCACGCTGTCCACAAGTGCCCATCCTCTGACAGTCAGTACACCTCTTCACGAACTCATCTGAGTCCTTGAAGAGGGTAGGCCACCACAAGCCGGATTGGAGCACTTTCTGTGCCGTTCTCCTCCCAGAATGATGTCCTCCTGCCTCAAGCTTGTGGCAGTAAGTGAGGACGCTATGGTGTTCCTCCTGAGGAATACACCGACGCCAGACGCTATCCCCTCCTTCGTGGTAAAGGATGGGATCCTCCCAATGGTAGGACTTGGCCTTCGCAAGGAAGGTCTCAAGCCTCTGCCTGGGCCAATCTTGTGGGACCTTCCCAGCAACGAGAAAGTTCACAATATCGGCGTACCACGGGAGTGAGGCGATAGCAAGGATCGCCTCATCTGGGAAGGTATCTCGAATGGGATCAATCTGCTCAGACTCCTCAGGCTGCTCTAAACGGGAGAGATGATCCGCCACCACATTTTTAACTCCAAGCTTATCCTTGATCTCAATATCGAACTCCTGGAGTAGAAGGATCCATCTAGTCAATCTGGCCTTGGCATCCTTCTTTGCCATGAGGTACCTGATGGCGGTGTGATCGGTATACAAAGTCACTCTAGATCCAATGATATAAGATCGAAACTTATCTAGGGTGAACACTACGGCTAGCATCTCCTTCTCTGTAACCGTGTAATTCCGCTGGGCGGAATCCAATGTGTGGCTAGCGTAGTGAATGGCAAATGGAACTCCATCCCTCCTCTGTCCCAGCACGGCCCCCACGGTAAAATCGGAGACGTCCGTCATGATCTCGAATGGGAGAGACCAATCAGGCGGCTGGAGGACAGGAGCCTCAATAACACACTGCTGGAGAGTCGCAAAGGACGAAAGACACTTGTCATCGATGAGGAACTCGGTGTCTTTCGTCAAGAGGTCAGTCAACTGTCAGGCAATCCTGCTGAAATCCTGAATAAATCTCCTATAAAATCCAACGTGCCCCAGGAATGACCGTAGCTGCCTCAAGTTGGACGGCGGTGCGAGTTTCCTAATGACATCAACCTTGGCCGGATCAACCTCCATGCCCCTGTTGGAGATGATATGGCCAAGCACCGTCCCTTGAGTCACCATGAAGTAACTCTTCTCCCAAGATAGAACCAAATGGTACTCAATACTTCGCTGGAGTACTCGGTCTAGGCAGTCAAGACAGGAGTCGAATCCGTCGCCGTAGACCGAGAAATCGTCCATGAAGACCTCCAAACACTCCCCTACCATGTCTGAAAAGATCGACAGCATGCACCTCTGAAAAGTCGCAGGGGTGTTGCATAGCCCAAATGGCATACGTCGAAAGGCATATGTACCGAAGGGACAGGTAAAGGTGGTCTTCTCCTGATCCTCAGGAGCGATGGCCACCTGGTTGTAGCCCGAGTACCCATCCAGGAAGCAATAATGGCTCTTCCCTGCCAGTCTCTCAATGATCTGGTCAATAAAAGGCAGGGGAAAATGGTCCTTCTTGGTGGCCTGGTTGAGTCTCCTGTAATCAACACAGACCCTCCAAGAGGTGGGTACTCGTGTAGCAATCTCCTCTCCCGACTCACTGATCACAGTCGTGATGCCCGTCTTCTTGGGCACCACATGCAAGGGGCTAACCCACTTGGAGTCGGAAATGGGATAAATAAAATCTGCATTCCACCATTTTGATATTTCCTTCATCACGACCTCTCTCAGGTTGGGGTTCAGCCGTCGCTGGAACTCACGCGACGGCTTCGCCCCCTCCTCGAGATAGATATGGTGGGAGCACACTGATGGACTAATCCCATGGAGATCTGCTACGCTCCATCCGATTGCCTTGTGGTTCTTTTCAAGAACCCCCATCAAACGGGATTCCTGCTCTCCAGTCAGATCGGCGGAGATAATGACTGGGTACATCTCATGCTCGCTTGCAAGGAACCGATACTTCAGCGAAGTAGGGAGCGGCTTCAGCTCTGGACAGCTGGGCGCTGGCAAATCTGGCTGCGGAAGGAAATGTGTGAATGATGCTAAGTCTGCCAAATATTCCTGGGAGAAAGAAAGCGAACTCTCGCAAAATGGATCTGGAGAAGGCTGCTCGACTGTGCTGTCTCTGATCTGCTCTGTATCAACCTCCTCCTCATCTGAAGGCTCTGGTGGACTCAGGTCTGGCATCTGATCATCACAATCTGCCCAATCAGACTCTGAATCCGAGGGATCTGCATCAAACACGGTGGCATCAGTACCACCGTAACACAAGATGGCCTCAGCACCACCATCACTGAAAACCGTGTCGCGGTCAAGAACCGGCTCTGCTGACTCTGTAGTATCCTGGATCAGGGTTGTGCTCTCCAGACTCTCCTCTGCTATCATCTCGGCATCAGCTGTGTCTGTAAATGAGAGGATGGCTTGTGCTGCTGGGTCTGCCCATGCTGCCTCGTCAGCTGTGATCACAAAATCACAGTCCTGGTGGATGTCTGACCCATCGTCTGTCAGCTGCTCTGCATCTGTGCTGGCCTCTGAGCGTGCTCTCTCTCTGGCTATGTAGTCCTCGACCGTCTCTATTTGTATACTCTCGCCCTCGACGCGAAAGTATACCTTCCCGTTGTCATGATCAGTCACCGCCTTGGCTGTGGCCAAGAACGGACGACCAAGGATGATGGGGGTATCGGCCACTGAATCAGGGATCTCCATGTCCAACACTACGAAGTCCACGGGGAATTTCAGGCCCTGAATCGTGACGATAACGTCTCGCAACAACCCCTTCGGCCTCTTGACAGATCGATCAGCGAACTGAAGGATTGTCCTGCTCTGTCGAAGAGTGCCCAACTCGAAGCGGTCGAGAAGGGCTGCCGGAAGGAGGTTGATAGACGATCCGCTATCTAATAGAGTACGGTCGAACCTCTGCTCACTAATCTGACATCTGACATACGGGGCCCCTGAATCTGGCCTCTTGGCTGGCAGGCGGTTCTGGATCGCGAAACACGTGGCTTTCGTCAGCACATGAATCTCTGAAGTGTGGTTCCTCCTCCTCCTCCTAACTGTGGTCCTGTCTCTCAAAGATCGCTGAAGAAGGGGGATGTGCTGCAAAGCCTCCTGAAGGGTCAGCTGTATGTGAAATCTGTCGATCATGCTCTGGCTGAACTCCTCCTGCTCTCTCTTTTTTGGGTCTTTTTCTTTTTTCTTCCCATTCCCCATCTGAAGGGCTCTAGGGAAGGGGATCACAGGGTCCTTCGCAGATGAAGGACTAGGAAAAGGCCTAGACGGCTCGACGGCTGGATCCGCACATACATCAATCACCACAGTGGGACCAGAAGAAACTAAACCTTTTCCTTTATTCAGAATAGAGTTCTGAGATACATCAACTGAAGGAAAAACAACATCTCTATCAAAACAAACACTGGTGGCCTCAGTACCACCTCGGGTTGGCTCTGCAACTGGACGTCTCGCGGCCTCAGTACCGCGGCCTGGCTCGGCTATACTGGTGGCATCAGTACCACCTCCTCGAACTGGTGAAGCGGCGGCCTCAGTACCGCCGGTGGAATCAGCATCCTTGGTGGCATCAGTGCCACCGTCATCATCGTGTGCGGCATCAGTACCGCTCTCCTCCTCCTCATCTGGCACCCTGGGTGGATCCTCGAGTCGTCGCTCAGATGAGGCGCCGCCTGCTGGTGCTCTACCGCTTCTAAGTGTAACAAAATCAGCATCAAACAGATCTGAAGACATATCATCAAATGGATCACTAGGAGTGGCATACTCAGTGGAAACTACCTGCTCAGATTTCCTCTTCAGGTTGTTCGGATTCGGCTCTATCTGTGCAGGAATGGCGGCCTTCCTTCTCACCAGGTCCCGCATCTCCTGGCGGAACCCGTCCATCTCCCGTCTAAACGTAGCCTGCTGGTCCGTGAGGAGGCGGGCTATGTCGTCCAAGGTGGGGCTCTCATGGGAACCCGACGGGTAGCCTCTCTGATGCTGAGGCTGCTGGAACTGCTGCTGAGAGGGGTAGGAGGTAGGATGCTGCTGGTGTGGTGGGTGAGCCTGCTGCTCACGTCTCCAAGGTTGTCCCTGCTGCTGATAGGGACGAGGAACGAAGGACGAAGGCTGGTGTGACTGGTATGCTGGGGGCTGCTGCTGCGGCTGGTGATCTCTCTGCTGGCCATACTGCCCTCCCTGACCGGATGACTGCTGCTGGGGCTGGGTACCTCCACTCTCCCACCTGAATCCGGGATGGTCTCGTCGGATCCCAGGCTGGGGGCGGTCATACCAAATCCCGTTGACATCCATCAACGGCTCTGCATCGTATGGGGCTGGCGGGAGTACTGCCAGAGGCTGATCCGGCTGGTATACTATCATCTGCATGTCTGGAGATGGTGGGGACTGGTAAGAGGGCTGTTGCTGCTGGTACAGCTCCGCCTGTACAAGGTGAACCTGTCTAGGCTGATGAAAGGAGCTGGAGCGCTGGGACGAGCTGCTGTTGCCGTCGGTGTCGCCTTGCGACTGAAGACGGGGCTGGGGAGCCGTCTGTGCCTCCTGGAGACACATGAGCTGGGTCTTCATATCGCTCAGAGTCTGTGCCATCTGTTCCATCTGCGTGATTCCCTGGCACTGCTTCTTCTCAATCAGCTCCATGCGGTCCAACTTCTCGCTGATGATACCCATATCCGCAGCGGACGACTCTGCCTGTGCTGCTGCGACTGCGGATGAACTGGATGGACCGGCATCGACCCGTGCTATCCTCTGGTACTGCACGGGTCCTGGCTGCTGCTGGGGTCTCTGTGTGTACAACCGAGTCTGGGACATCACCATATAATTCTCAGCCATCTCCTCGTAGATGGCCCAGACCTGGTCGTGGTCCTTGGCGAAATAGGACCCGCCGCAAGAAGCGTTCACCAGACCCTGGAGCTCTGGTGTCAACCCGCTAAAGAAGCTCTGCACAAGGTTCGGCTTCGAGATGTCGTGGTGCAGGCATCGGTCTGTGAGCTCTCAGAACCTCTCCCATGCCTCGTGAAATTGCTCGTTGGGGAGCATGGAGAAGTTACTGATCAGGGCCCTCGTTGCATTTGTCCGCCCGAGTGGATAGTACTTGTTCAAGTACTCGGTGCGGAGCTGCTCCCAGGTGTAGACAAACTTCCCCAAGTGTTTCAGCCAGGTGGCTGCTCTGTCGGCTAAGGAGAAGGGGAAGGCCATCATCCGAATCGTATCCTGGTCCACATGGCGGTCGTGGACAGTACTGCAGATCATCAAGAACTCCTAGAGGTGGAGATGGGGCTCCTCGGTGGCTAGCCCGTGAAAACAGGGGAGTAACTGCAGGGTGTTCGGGGGGAACTTGAAGTCCCCCACGATAGCCGGCACCACTACCCAATGATGCATCAGTATCGATCCGGGGTTGTGTAACTCCCGCATCGGTCTCGGTGGTCCTCCTGCCGCGGCGGCTGCCGCTGCGGCGGCTGCGGCTGCTGCTGCTGCTGCGGTTGCTGCGGCTCGTGCCTCTGCATCAGGTCCGTCATCAGGCTCGCTCTGATCTCTCTCTGCTCGGAGTCGCTCCAACTCTCTCCTCATCTCAATCATGAAAGCTCCCTGATCTCTCAGCTGCTGCTGGACTGTCTCTAATGAGGCGATCAGGGTGGAGTTGATCGCTCCCTAGTCCAATACGAAATGCTCAGGCTGACGGGAACGGTCCTCAGAACTGCCGGCCATGACGTCTGCAAAATCAAATGAGCCCAACTCAGGTGCTGTCAAATCTATCAATCTCTCCTCGGGCTCATGTCTCTCAGGTCTGAAAGAAAGGGGGTCGAGGGGGAACAGGGCGGAGTCGTACTCGGGCTCGGAGAGCTGGTCTCGGCTCTCGCGGGCCAACCTAGATGATTGGGTAGACGTGCCCGAAAGCGGTGCAGCCAGAGGCTGCCTAAGAGAGCGTCTACCCATCATCTTGATCTGGCGAGTAGTGCGGATGAGATCTGGAGAAACTATGATCACAATGCAAACCCCCGGTTCACCAACGCAACGCAAGCTGAAGACCGTGAAAGTTCGGTCAAATTATCTTGTCAATTTTTATTAGGTGAACACACAAGATATCAGAGCGCTTACGTGACTGTTGAACCGGAAATTTCAGAGATTGGAAATTAATTGTAAAAATAGTGGGGTCGTTGTTTTTATCCCCAAAATCCCGCGTCAACAAAAAATATTTTTTTATGATTTTTGCTACTTATTAACCTGTATAGCGGACAGGGTCGAACTCAGGGAGGCTACAATTCCCGAGGGTTATTCAATTAATCAGAAACTAATTAAAAGAAAACAGGAATCTCAAAGGACAACTATCCTTGGTTTTTGTGATTTTTATCTTTTTAGTTTTTTTTATTTTTTTTTAATTTCTAATTTTTATATTTTCTGATTTTCAAATTTTTAGTGATTTTTATTTTGCAATTTTTTTATTTTCAAAACTAATGCAAAGCAATATAAACAAAGATCAAGAATATCCACACATCAACTCTTTTAGCAATTTTTAATTAATCAAAGAAACTCAGAAAAAATCCAAGGAAAATCTTTTTGTGTTTTACAAGTTTTGAAATGTTTTTGAGAATTTTTGTGGAATTTTCAGATGTTTTTGTATTTTTCTAAAAATCAAATAGTGAAGAAATGAGAAAATGTGGACAGCCTGGAGTAATTTGCAAATTAAAAATCTTTTAAGTGCCCAAAACTCCTGGCTACTATTTTTAAGACAAAGTAGAAGAAATTATCTACAAACCGAAACTGAAATCACAATTTTTGGATTTTTGTAGAATTTTTTATGATTTTTATAAGATTTTTGATATTTTTCAATTTGTTTGGTTTTTATAAGGAATCAATGCGTGAAAATTGGTCAGAACTTGAAAGACAATGAAATACAACTACTCTATTTTTTTTGGAATTTTTAGACGTGATTTCGAATTTTTATGAATTTTGGAATTTCAAGTAAGGCAAAATGACATGTTTTTGATTTTTTAATGATAATAAATGAAAGCAAAATGCAACAAAAAAAATTATGCTAGATGGATATGAGCATCAGGAGCATAGCACAATTTTTGCAAAATTTTTGGATCACAAATAACATTTATTTCAATAAAAAGATCAAGCAAGTTCAAGTTCTGCAGATCGGGGACCAAATCGTAATTACTGAAAAATTATGCACTGAAATATGAAGAGTTGAAGTTCTTGCAATGTATAAATAAAAGAAATAAAGCACAGGAGAGAAATTGCAATTTTTACCAATATATCATGTGCTTGGCATGTGCTTCAGGCTCTGGCAGGGACGGATTTGTAAATTTGAGATCCTCCAGGGGACTAGATGTAAATTTCCCTTTTTCTTCTTTTTTTTATCAAAACCCCAAGGAAAGCCCTAGAGGGCTTTCGTTTCTTCTTCTGCAAGGCAAAAGGGGTCACGATGGAAATAAAGGGCGGCAAGGGCGGCGGGCCCTCTCTTCTTCGTCACGCGGCGGAGGATGCACACCCGCTGCGGCGGGTGGCTTTGGAAGAGCAGGCGGAGGCGGCTGCGCGGCTTGAGAGGTGGAGACGGCTGCGCGCCGCGCGCGGGGCTGGAGCTCGTTGATGGCGGCGCCGCGCGCAGCCGCGCGTCCAGCTGTTTCGCAGAAGGACGCGGAGGGGCACCGCAGGCGGTGGCGACGTCGGGGGGGGGCTTCTGGAGATGGCGTTCGGCAGGGGATGGCGGCGCCTGGAGGAGCGGCTGCGCACGGCCGCGGTTGGCTCGGCGCCGCCTCGCGCGGTAGAAGAGGGAGGCACGGGCGGCTGGATGGCGCGAGGGAGAGGGGGCGGCGGCCCTCCTGGCTGCCGTCCTCTTCAGGCGTAGGCGGCTGCTTGACGGGCTGGTGTTGGAGAGTTGGGTGCTGCAGCGGTTGTGGACAGAGGGGATGCGGCTGCGTCGAGCGGCTGGCGGCGGCCGCGTGATGGCGCGGCTTCAGCAGGAGGAGGAGACGGCGGCCCTCCTGGCTGTCGTTCTTTTTTTTTTTATTATTTATTTTTTTTTTATGTAAACAGTAAATAAAAGAACAACTTTTTTTTATTTTTTTTTTGTAAATCCGAAAAAAAAGGAAATAAAGGAATAAAGAAATGTTTTTTTTATTTTTTTATTTATCCTGCAAAACAAACGTTAGAAGTAAAGGAAAAAAAATTTATTTATCTACAAAATCGGAATATGGATGGGGATTCAGCGAGAGATGAGGGACTCGAATCCGATCTCCGGCCACCGTATGCGGCCGGAGTTGAGAGATCGTGAACGGTAGAAAATAGAACGTGGAGAGATTGCGCAGATGAGATGGAAAATCGAGTCGATGGCGGATCAAATCGAGATGGAGAATTTTTTTACGATCTAGAAGAAAAATTGACGATGGAAAAAAATGCGAAAAAATAGAACTACGATTGAACTAAGATAAAAATACGAAGAAAATTTGGATCTCACCTTAGGAGTGGAAAATGGACCGTGATCGCCTCGACAAGGCCGACTCGCTGTCACCGGACGGCTTGGAGGCTAGGCAACTTCCTCGACGAAATTTTCTCTCGGAGATCGGGCTCCTCTCTCTAAAGATTGATCAGGTTGGAATGAGGGAGATGGAGCCATATAAATAGAAAAGAGATGAATTTTGAATTTTGAAGAAGATAAGAGAGATTTTTGAATTTTTTTGGTGGGAGAGATAATCATGAGAGATAAAATAGAAGGATAAAATTATTTACAAAATTATCTAATTTTTTTGAATTTTCGTCACTTTATTTATTGGAATTTGAAAATGTTATTTTTTTAATTTTTTTATGAAGGTTAGTTAAAAATAGCAACCATATACATGTACTATATACATATATGACATTATATACAAGGATAAATGACGAAATTGGCCCTTTTTTTGTGTTTTAAAAATTTATTATTTATTATTTTTTTTAATTTTTATTGTTATTAAAAAGAAATCAGTGGGATTAATTTACAATATATACAAATACAATATACACAAAATACATGGGAAAATTGCACAAACCACCCCAGAAAACCGACTTTTCAACCGTAACTCCAAAAATTATGAAAATACAGCCATTTTGAAGATAATTTAATTTCGAGTTCAATGGAACTGAGATTGATTCAATTTGAGCACATATGGAGCCGGAATTGATCTTTCAATTAGTGCTTAGTGGCTTTTTCCAAGTGTGGCTACTTTTATTATGTACAAGATTTAATTGTGCAATCAATTTTAGTAATTAGAACGCATTTTTATTTACAACTTTGATTTTGAGTGTTATTTGATTTGAAGTCAATTAAGGTACAAATAAATTAGGGTCAGTTTTATACAGATATACACAAAATAAGTGAGAAACACATTTTTTTAGATTTTCTGGTTGAGGACCCTATCTCCCCCTACTTTATTCCTGGTCGATCAGGTCAAGTCTTGACCTTCTCTCGGGGTTCGGGTCAGCCTGTATACAATCTTCCTTTTTTTTCTTTTCTTTATTTTTCCTTTCTTTCTTTATTTATTTATTTTAGGTTAAAATTAGTAAGAAATGTACAATATTTACACACAAATGCAAGTTAGTAAGAATATGGAGTTAGCATTATATGCAGGTGTTTTATAAGGGATTTTAAGCTAAAATAAATGAATAAAGATGACGAATCGCAGATTCATCAGTGACCTGTTAGGATGCCCGATGCTACCCCAACCGACTGGCCCGCACGGAAGAGTCGGTAATCGGTCGGGAATATCACCGGAGGGCTCTACCTAGGGTGCGGGTCACTCTCTCGCGCATCCAAACCAAACAATGAGGGGGTTGCTCTCCCCAAGACAAATTTTTATGGTGTGTGTCTTTTAGGGTCAATAGTTTTAAGCAGTCCCAATTTTATGATTTTTCTTTTTAATATTTTTCAAATAGAAAACAAAGGCCTAACGAATTTTTCGGTTCTCCTGATTATTTAATCCAAAACAGGGGGGAGAAGACGAAAAAGCCGATGCGCGATGAAATCAATGATGCATGCTGAGTCAGAAATGCATACCTTGTCTCCAGCACTCTACATGCAAGTGATCCACGTAGAATTTAAAGACAGGAAAGTAAACTACCTAAATGATGCAGCGGGAAAAACCGAGTCCTGGATGAGCAATTTCTACTCGCAGAACCGTCTAATCGGTCACCGACCTCCAAGCCAAAGGGTCCGGTCTTGGCCCACCCCTCCTCTTCCCGACAAATCAGGGGTAGGAGAAAGCGCTTTACAGGTGGACTGCGGCACGTAGGCTACGAAGGAGATGAGTCGATTATTTTTATTAATTGATTATTAGTGAGTACAATTAAGCGTACTATAGGAGCAAGCAAATAGGTAAGTGTGGGGACCCTACTAATTACGGCACAAGCAAGAGAAAATCCTAAGTCTAGGGGCTCGATGAAAAACCGCGTAAACACCGGAAAAGGCAGTAAAAAGAAAAGAAAACAAAACCGCGTAAAAGCCACGAAAATCCTAAGGGTCCCCCGAGCATACCGGTGCTCGGCGAAACAGACCCGCTAAGAGTTCAAGTCCACAAGTGTCCAGTCTCTGAGAGTCCCTGTATTATTAAAATAATAATCAAAAGAAAAATAAAACCTCTCCCACTCAACTCTCTCTCACTCTCTCCTGCGGCTCCGTAAAGAAGGGAGCCGCCTCCGAGTCTCGCGGTTGCGTCGGCTTCTCGAGATCGACCGCCTCGGTTCTCGGGCCCTCGCAAGAAAGAACAGAGTGGTCAGACCAAAATAATCAAATAATAATAAAAAGGAAAATAAATGAAACTGAAAATGAGGGTATATATGCAAAAATACAAAATGAAATAAACACTCCAAATAAAACAAAAACAAAAATAAAAGAAAAAGAAAATAAAACAAAATAAAATATAAACAAAAGCCGCGAAAAAGCCGCGAGCTCTGAAAGAGCCGCGAAAAGCCGCAAAAACAAAAACAAAAACAAAAAAATAAGACTACTAAGCCGTGCTCCCCGACAACGGCGCCATTCTGATGACACGGCAAGCGACTAAGGTAAAGGTATCTAAATGGTCGTTGCGACCTCGGTCACTCAGATGTGTCGATCAAGAAAAATCAGACCACTAATATAGACAAAATCGATCAAAAACGCGAAAGCGGTCCTGCTATTGGATTAACCTGGTATAGCGACCAGGGTCGAACTCAAGGAGAACGGGTTGGCCCCTCGGCCTACGAAGTAGTCAAAAAGAGAAATAAAATAAAAGAAGCAAATATTTTTAGTGGTTTTTAATTATTTTATATTTTTTTTGGATTTTTAGTTAATTAAGAAAATAAGAAAAACAAATACACACACACTTCAACAATTTATTAAATACACTAAAAATTAACCAAAAATTCAAACAAAAATACTTTTATGTGTTTTATATTTTTTAGTGTTTTTGGTGAATTTTTGAGAATTTTCTGATGTTTATTTAATTTTCTAAAAATCAAACAGTGGCTGAAATCAAAGGTACTGTCCAGTCGAGCTCTAAAGGCCTAGATAAAATATCTAAAGCCCCCAAATGAGCTGGGAGGTAATTTTCCTGTAAAGAGAATTAAACAAGGAAAATTTAGGCACCTATTTTATTATTTTGGGGTTTTTGGTTTAATTATTAGAATTTTTATAAGTTTTTAAGGATTTTTCAATTTTTAGTGGTTTTTAGTAATGAAAAATAGCCAAAATTAGCTAGAAAATCAAGCTAATTAAAACAAACAGTAGATACTTTTTTTGTAATTTTTAGACACTATTTAATATTTTTGTGATTTTTAAAGTTAGACAGTAGCAAAATTAAAGGTTTTTTATTTTCTAAAAATATCAAATGAAAACAAAAATGTCCTCAAAAATCCTCGAAAATTTTACACCATGGCAGGAGCAATGTGTCCAATTTTCGTTGGATTTGGAGGTAATTTGCTATTTTATTCAAAAATAAAGAAGGGGCACAGTGCACAGGGACCAAAGTGCAAATACCCGAGAGTCTGGGGGGTCTGGTGCAATTAACCCAGCAAAACACGCGCCACGCGCGTGCCTGGGGCACTCAGGGACCCAAATGCAATGAAAATAAGTTCCAAGGACTTATTGGTAACAGGTACCAAAAGTCCAGGGTCCTATTCGCAAAATACCCAAAATATCACGTACATGTTGAAATAAACCACGCACAGGGGTATAAATGCAAATAAGTAAAAACTTTCATTTAACTAATAACAACCAGAACTACAAGGGCATGGAATGCAAAACACCCAGAAAATCACGTGTCAAAGCACGTGTCTCATCACATACAGGGGTATCTCAGCAAATAAAAGCAAGTACCAGGGTCTCTATGCAAATGTACCAAAACTTAAACAACTACGCTAAATATTTACAAGACTAAAAACGAAATAAAATAACTAAGAGGGCCTAAGGGAAAATTACCCTTTATTAAGGTGAACCGCTGGATGGTTGCCACGTGTTGGATCGGATGGTCTGGATCGGGTGGCACTCCAGCGCTGAGGTTCTCGGGCTAATCCAACGGTCTGGGCCGAGCCACGTGTAGATCTGACGGCTGGAATCAGACCTCCTCTGATCTGACGCTATCTGCAGCTCCACGAACGAACGGCCAGGATGCGGTCTGGAGCTCTGAGGCTGATCTGACGGTCGCTGGAGGTCTTCGAAGAACAGGCGGCCAGCGAACTTCACCGGCCCAGTGCGCTCGCTCCGAGCCTCCCCTGCTGCGCCTGAGGATCGGAGAAGCTCCGGCGTGGTGATGCGCAGCTACTGATACCCTCCGATGGCCCAGTCGAGCTCTGGGGAGCTCCGGCGAGGGCGGCGGAGGCGAGGCTCCTGGCTCGAATGACCCAAGCCCTCAGATGGGCTTGGTAGCACCTGCAAAGACCACCAAGAGACTCGCGGGTCGAGGGCAAATTGCCTCGACCCGGTTAGGCGGAGTGACAGTGAACTGTGGGTCGAAATGGCGAACTCCGGCGAAGGGGATAGACGGAGGAGCTCGACTCCCAGCTCCTGTGCGAGCTGGGTTGGATGGAGGGGTGAAGAAGGTGCGCGGGAGGACGGCGAAGGTATGGCAATGCCCGATGATCGGATGGCGGTCGGAATCGGTAGGAATCGAAGATGGACGGCGGCGGAGCTATTTGGGCGTAAATGAAAATCAGAGAAAAAGGAAAGCCTAAGGGGATACCTGGGTGGACGAAGAGACTGGGGGGGGATCTAAGGAAGCTCCTGGTCGTTGCCTCGAGGAGCGTCTCCCTCCGAGGCTCGGTGCTCACGCTGGTGGCGGAGCAACGTCGGCGTAGCTCGCCGGATCGATGGTCTCTCCTCCTCTCCTCGCTTCGACAGCAGCAGACACGAGCTGTCACTCTCGCGCACTCACTGGAGCTCACAGGTGAAGGATTTGAATGGCCACGGATAGGGAAATGAAGAGGCGGAGCAACGACTATATATGGCTAGGGGTCCGGCTATCGGGAGGTCGGGCGAGATTGTCGGAGCACGGATCCCCATAACCCACCCCGGGCGAGGGTCCTGGATGTTCGAAGATCAATCGGGGCCCGGGGTTAAGTGGAATGGCGATTGGGTCGAGCGGGTAAAAATTTGAGAAGTCGGGTCCGTGACTCAGATCCGGCTATGGTGGTCCTGGGGGGAGAGTTGACCGGGGGTCAACAATCCCCCGTGGACCAATCAGAGCCCGCCAAGCACAAAATTCTTATTTTTTTATTTTAGGCTAGAAAAAGGTCGAATTACTAAAAACTTAAAACATGAAATATTTTTATTTTATTTTTCTCTATTTTTTGTGAAATAAAAATAAGGTATTTACATTATATGTAATGTATAGGTATCTGTACACTATATAGGGTTTTTAATTTTTGATTTTTTAATTGTTATTTTTATGCAATTTTATTCCTATTTTATATTTTATTTATTTTCATTATAAAATGAGGAATAAAAAGATATTTTTATTTGATTTTTATTATTTATATACATAGGTAAAATAAATACATATATACATTTATATACATGTTATATGTACAATGTATTTTTGTGTTTTTAATTTTGTTATTTTTATTTGGTTTTTGTTTTGATTGTTTTTATTTTATTTATTTACATTATATAACATAGAATATTTACAAAAATTATAAAAATTAATTTTATTTATTTAGAAGGCTAAATAAATAGATAAGAGTGGTTCATGTACATGATGAAAGTGGTGTTTTTATTCTTTTTGATTTTTATCTTTTTCTTTTGTTTTTATACTTATAAATATGTACAAGCATATTTTTGGTGAGGAAAATACCTTTATTTTATTTACATAAAGATGTACACACATGAGCCCCTATCTCCCTCTACTTTGGCTTTTATGCGGTCAGGCCCATGCTGAGCCCTCCCTTGGGTTAGGTTGCTCAATATTTATTCTAAATATTTCCCTCTTTTTCTTTTTGATCTTTATTCTTTATTTTTGCACAAAAACATGCTAATTATAGGTTTTTACACAATGCATGCTTTTGGTAATTATTTGTATTTATACATGTCTACATGCATTTGCAAAGGTTGTTGTAGCTAAAATATAAGAATAAAGAGTGATGAATGAGTATTCATCAGAACCTCGGACTGTAAGAGCAAGAAAGCACTGCCTCTGGAGCATTAAATTTTGAGTGGCAATAATATCCCATCTGTTAGCTACTCGGTTGTCAAAAAATAGCTGACATCTCCCACTTTGATCGAAGTGGTCATACTACACTCCCACTATTCATGAGGCGTCTATATTTTAGAGATGTTTATTCCCAACGCTTCATTTTACTTGAATGCAATCTAGTTGGCTCATATGTTCCTCAGTCCCATTAAACCAACATGTTTAGTGTACGTTCTTGCTGGAATTCTATTTGTGAAAGAATCAACTAATATATCACTCGTGAGAATGTATGTTACCTTAATCTCTTATTTGGTTGCTATGTCTTGAATATAATGATATTGGATTTCAATGTATTTTCCTCTTGAACTATTTTCCTCCAATGTTATTCAAGCTTATTGCGGCTTGATTATCACAATATATTTCAATAGTTCCACTAAAGGGGTAAAATCGGGCCAAGCTAAGTTCCCGAAAAATAAAGGTAAAAAGCACGAATTTGTTGGTGTGGTTGAGTGTAACTCTACGACAACTGACTATCAAGATTGGTGGGTAGACTCTGATGCCACCCGACATATTGCAAAAACTAAAGAGGGACTCGTAGAATTCAGAGAACTCATAAAGGGCAAGCAGAGGATCTACATGGGTAATAGTTCTTATCTAGATGTGGAAGGTGTTCGAACTTATAGGTTGGATCTTGGAGAGAGTGTGATGGTGTGTGTGGTGCGAAGGTTTGAGCCGTTAGCTTCATGACGGAATAGTATGTGTGGCGTGAATGCGGGTTCCCACTCGGATTTTGTCCCCTTGACGTGGTGCTTAAAAATTTGATGAGGCATCTTCATCTCGAACGTCTCAACCTTTGAAGATCCCATAGCAAAGCAATGACACAAATTTAATAAAGGAGGGGATGTGGTCAAGTACTAAGTCATGGGGCCTTCAAATAAGTGAAACCCACAGTCTTAATCTTAATTGGATAAGGAAGCCTCCCAGATTTCTTTCTTTCAGTACTCCCCTTTAAATATTTCCGCAACAAGATGTGGGTTGCAATTTTCGTACCCCTTAACTTAAAAACTCACAAGTTAAATTTTCCACTTGGCCCATTGGGTAAAATGGCATTGGAGGAGGGGCCTCCTTGAAATATCTTCAAAATATCTCTTTACTCCTATTGTCAAGGGATACGATGGAGTGAACACCCTCAATTTTTAGGGTTCGTCTTCTATAATAATTGTATATCTATAGGTTGAGATAGAAAAATCTTTGTAGTCAACAAATCGGTGCCTGAACATGACTTATTTTGTATCTCTATCTTTGATGAACCAATAAAAGGTGATTGGAATTATCCATTATGTTTATTTTCTGATTTTGATTTATGCCATATGAGACAATGTAACCACGAAATAATAAGATGAATCAAATAATAAAGTTACATCTATTGCCTAACATAACAGGAGCAAGAACAATACCTTGTGAGCATTGTTTGACTGAAAAAATGATTACAAAACCATTTTCTAGTGGTCAAAAGTCAAAGGAATTGCTAGTTTCGATTCATTCAGATGTTTTTGATCCCCTAAGTGTCAAAACATATGTAAATAAGGAATATTTTATTACTTATATTGATGACTATTCGAGGTTTACCTTTGTATATCTCTTGGAAAGAAAAGCTGAGGCTTGTGAATGCTTTAAGATGTATAAGGCTGAGGTAAAAACTAAATTGGGTAGACCGATCAAAGTTATAAGAACGGATAGAGGTGGTGAGTTTACCTCAAGAGAGTTTAATGAATTTTACATTCATGCCGGTGTTGTTAGACATACAACAATGCCATATGTGCCATAACAGAGTGCAGTGGCAGAAAGAAAAAAATCAAACATTGATGAATGCAATCAGGTGTGTGCTCTCTCATTCGACACTCCCAAAGAATTTATGGGGTGAAGCAGTATTGACTAAAAATTATATACAAAATACAATTCCCCCGAAATCTGTCGAATCTACACCATATGAAATATGGAATAGAAAAAAGACACAGTTAGATCATCTCCGTAGATGGAGATGTGAAGCACATGTCTTGGTCCCGTATTAGCTTAGAGACAAACTTGATTTCAAGACAATGAAGTGCATTTTTATTGGTTATTCAGAGAAATCCAAAGGATATAGGTTTCTGCATCAAGAAAGGGGTCTAATTGAGAGTCGTGATGCTACTTTTCTCGAGAATAAAGAGGATACAAAAGCATAATCAAAGGATTTGGAACCTCCAGTTGATTTGCATGATAATGATTTTGACTCGAAAATAGACCAAATAGCAAGGTAATTTCTTCCGAATGTAGAAGATGAACCTATCGATATTTCTTTAAAGGTTATGGGTGAGCCTCGTCAACCCACTGGTTTAGCTGGAATCAAAAGATCAAGAACACAACCTGCATGGATGGACGATTACTATCTGTATTCTTGCGAGGTTTTGTGTTTTGCTATTAATGAGGACATTGTGCATTGTACGTATCCAATGTCCTTTGATGAAGCGATGGCTTCATCAGAATCAGAATCATGGACGGTCGCCATGAAGGATGAACTTGACTCGATGGACAAAATGATGTCTGAGGACTATGCGACTTACCGATAGTCAGGAAGTCCATAGGATGTAAATGAGTCTTTAAGAAAAAGTACCGAGCTGACGGTATAGTTGATAAATACAAAGAAAGGCTAGTTGCTAAGGGTTATACTCAGAAAGCTGGAATTGATTTCTAGGAAACTCCTGTTGCCACATTTGCATCGATAAGGATGATTTTGGCATTGGTCGCGTATATGGATTTGGAATTATTCATAATGGATTTCAAGACCGCTTTTCTCAATGGATAATTGAGAGAAGATATATACATGCGACAACCTGATGGTTTTCAGGAAAATGATAAAGAGAATATGATTTATAAATTGAAGAAGTCTCTATATGGATTGAAACAATCCTCGCGATAGTGGTATCTCAAATTCCATGAAACAATTATTCGCTTAGGTTTTATAACTAATAAATTGGATAATTGTGTATATGTTATGCATTGTGCAAGCAAGTTTATGATTTTGTCATTATATATAGATGACATCTTGCTTACAGAAAAGGACATAAAGATGTTAAATCATATAAAGAATAAATTAAGTTCTGAATTTGAGATGAAGGACATGGGAGAAGCATCTATGTTCTTGGAATCCAGATCAGTAGATACAAAAGCTCAAGAACATTGAGCTTAGATCAAGACAAGTATTTGCATACGGTATTAAAGAGGTTTGGAATGCAGAATAGTACTCCAGCCCCTACACCACTTGTGATAGGAAAAAGGTTTAGTAAAAGTCAATGTCCAGGAAAGGGACAAAATCTACTTGATGTTCCATATGCACAAGCAGTGGATAGTTTAATGTATGCAATGTTATGTACGAGAACTGATTTGTCTTATCCAGTACTCCTAGTGAGTAGATATCAAAGTAATCCCGGGCAGGCTCATTGAGAAGCCATTAAGAGGATTCTTCGATGTCTGAAAGATACTGTATACTTAAAGTTGGTTTATCAAGCTGAATCACTAAAAATTGTGGGATACTCCGATGCAGATTTCGGAGGAGATATTGATGATAGGAAATCCACATCAGGTTACATTTTCATGTTTGGCGGTACAACTGTTTCTTGGAGAAGCAAGAAACAAAGTTGTGCATCTAGATATACCATTATGTTACCTTTTCATGTTTGGCGGTGCAACTGTTTCTTGGAGAAGTAAGAAACAAAGTTGTGTATCTAGACATACACAAGAAACTGAATATATTGCATGCAACATGGCTACTACTCATGCTGTTTGGATTAGACATTTTCTTGAAAACTTAGGCCTCGAATTGGTCAAAGGGACAGTTGAAATATATTATAATAATCAAGCTGAAATAAGCTTGATTAATAATGGGACAAATAATTCAAGAGGAAAATACATTGAAAACCAATATCATTATATTCAAGACGTAGCAACCAAACAAGAGATTAAGCTAACATACAATTTCACGAGTGATATGTTAGTTGATTCTTTCACAAAAGAAATTCCAGCAGGAACGAACACTAAACATGTTGGTTTAATGGGACTCAGGAACATATGAGTAAACTAGAATGCATTCTAGTAAATTGAAGCCTTGGGAATAAGCATTTCTACAATATAGACACCTCACAAATAATGAGAGTGTAGTATGACCACTTCAGTCAAGTGAGTTGTTAGCTATTTTTAGATGATCGAGTGGTCATCGAACTTGGTAAATGCACCGCACTAACAAGAAGTTGTTAGGGATAAAAAGGGGATAGGCAGTTAGGGTTTTGGGGTGTATGGCTCGTGCGCATGGGCCTATAAAAAGTGAATGGCACATTTACAGGAGCCCCAAGCCCGAGCACCATACCTTCTCTTGTTATCACTGTCATCTATCACCATCAACATCCCGTCTCAAACACTCAAAATCTAATAGTTTAGAGGCGGTGCTTTCACACTCTCATAATTTGAGCCTCTCACAGATCATCCTTATATAGAGAAATGTGCCATGCCTCTATCTCACCAAAATAAATTCCATCAAATAAACTTAGATAGATATCATTTATTATTATTATTATTATCCACCTCTTTATTCCAATCCGAGAAGGATATACATATTTTCTCCCTTTATTATATGCATTAGATTGACAATGAAATCCATCTTTGTAAGATTGCATATTGCATGTTTTAGCTAGGTCTTCAGTGTTGCAAAATAAGTCCTAATCATCTATCATAACACAAATTTTACAGTAAAATGCTAGATAACTTGTTTTGGCTTAATTTCTTGTAGGTTATAATCACCATTTAAGTAGATGCTAAGCCACATGGAAGCCAAGAAGGATACACTTAGAGTGTGTTTGGTTGCCAGGTTAGCTCGGGTTAAAATAGAGGAGGGTAAACCGTTTTTGCGTTTTGGTGTTTGGATAGAGGGATAGGGATTGAGTGTATTTGTTGTGATGATTATATTGAAGTTTGGAAAAGTGAATTGTTATTGTGATGTGATTATATTGAAGTTTGGAAAAATGAGTAGAAGTTGAGTAATTTATAATTTTTAGATGATATGATGATATAATATATTATTTTTGATAGAATTTATGAAAGAGAAATAAATTATTTAGTGTATAAAAAGAGAGAGGGAGTGAGCCCTACAAGTAAGAGAAATAGTTGGTTTGGGGGGGGGGGGGGGGGGGGGGGGGGGTAAACCTCCAACCGCCATTTCGTTGTATGTTTTTTTACCAACACCTCTCTATCTCATCCACTTTGCTTGGATTGAAGATATAATTCCCTGTGCATTTTGTTTGAGCAAGGTTCCCCACTAAGTTATCCACAGGGTTTTCCTTCTTCGAATCCCTTACCTCATTTGTGTGTCCCACCAGCTTTTCTCTCTATTCTTTCAATCAAATCCCCCGGACCCCTTTCTCTTTCTCATTTAATTTGATGGTGTCACTCTCCATTCCTTCTCTCTCTTTTTCTTGGTCTTTTATTTAAATAAAAAAATATTATACTATTATATCATATCATCTAAAAATTACAAAATAATCATTTTTTTCAAACTCCAATAGAAGTCACATTACAATTACTCCTCTCAAGAACTAACACATTTCCAAACAACAAAACAAATAAACAAGGGTTTTTACCAATTGTGCCCCTCTACGATATTGCAATATCAGTTATGCTCCTCTCTTTTTGGAATATTAGTTGGGCCCTGACTTCTTGTCGTTCTATCAATTGCACCCCTCGTGTTAGTTTGTTGTCCATCCCCAATGCAAATGGATGTTAACTCTGAAGATACAAGGATAATTAAATTAAAAAAAAGGATTGGAGGGTCTTTCCTACCCCTCCTCACTCTCTCCCTCCTCCACCCTAGCCTCCTCCTCTTCCTCCTCCCCCAACCTTGTCCTCCTCTGCCCCAGCCTCCTCCTCCCTTGGCCACTACCATCATGCTCTCCATCCCCGCGTATATCAACCCCATCATGCCGAATTGGTTTCTGACACCGCCCCATCTTCCCTGAGGAGTTCAGCACGCGATTAACACGCAGTTTGAACGCATCCCCACCCTCGCAACAACAATACATCAACATCTGCACAAGATCGCTACACCTTCATGGAAAAGAAAGGAGAGAGATGTGCATCTACACTTCCATGGAGTCCATCGTAGTGGACTACTACTCCACCGCTAAGGTCATCCTCCCTGACGACTGCCTTTAGGAGTTCTCCAGCCCTGTCTCGACCTCCGAGGTCCTCCTCAAGCACCACCCTTCCTCCTTCTTCCTTTGTCATGTCGACGACATGGATCTTGATGACTCCCTCTCGTCATCTCCTCCTTTGAGGCCCTCGAATCCAACCAGATCTACTTTGTCCTCCCGTCCTCGATGCTTCATCGCTGATGGTCAAGCTCGCCTGGAGGTCATGGTAGGGGTTGTATAGCCTCCTGCTATAGGCATGAGCCGCGAGATTTGCGTTGTGGTAATGGTCATCACCACCTTAGGAGTGGTGGTTGTACCTCGAATCAATCGTAGATAGCGAGGGCTGGTGATGAATCTCCATTTCATCACCTTTATTCTATCATGATCTCAAAAATCCTAGTAAATACGTGTAAATACCTTTAATTCATGCATTTTAGCATTCACGCATTGTTGTATAAATAGTGTATAAAATATTGTTTTTAATGCTAAAATTATAGAATAAAGAAAAGAATAAAATAACAATATGACCTTAAACCTCAAAACCTAGGCATCTTGATGACTAGGTCGGCAAAGAATAAAGTAGGGGGAGATAAGGGTCAAAATACCAATAAAATTCCCCTTTATTTATTCATTTTTATTCATTTTTGGGACCTATTTTTAGTTATACTTTTTATACCTCAAATAAAGAAACTTTTAACATGAAGGTTATAGATAATAAAATATAGAAAAATACAAAATTGAGTTTACAAAAAAATAATTACGATGTACAAATTACAGTCTAAATAAGATTCCAAAATCCCAACTTCCCAGACCCGTATCTCTCAAATAAAAACTCAAAATATACAAAAATCACCTTTAATTGTATAAAACTTTTAATAAGCTATTTAATGAAGGTGGTTTAATATTTTTTTGGGTTAAGGTGTGAAAGCTTGGTTTTGGACCCCTATTGTATAGTATATCTGATTAAAATATGTAATTTATTTATATCTCTTCATTTTTATAATTATATATATAATTTTATAAATATTATTTATAATAGAGGAAAGCGAGCCTACTTTGTGAAGTAGGTAACTTACCTACTTCACACTTCATTTTTTACAATTTTTTATTTCTTTTCAAAAATGCCACCATGGGTTTTCATAATTATATTCCTTTAATATGTCATTCAAATTTCGTCAGAAATAGAGACTCCTACGGCCTCCATCCAGACAGTCATTTTTTAACGGTCACAGATTTGTTGTATTTTACATGTTCTGGATGAAGGCCGTAGGAGTCTCCGTTTCTGATAAAATTTGAATGACATATTAAAGGGATATAATTATGAAAATCCACGGTGGCATTTTTCAAAAAAAATAAAAAAAATGCAAAATTTGGATGTGAAGTAGGTAAGGTTACCTACTTCACAAAGTAGGCTCCCTTTCCTCTTTATAATATATGTACATATTAAAAAATGAATAAAATCATAAAGAAAACAATAAAATAAAATACGTATATACAACACATATATGGAAATACAATAACTATACCTGTGTATCTAATATACCTAATTATTTAAGTGTATGATATATTAGAAAATATAATGAAAATATATTTGAGTATATTAAAAATAAGTCATAAATATATAAAATAAAAAAATAAAATAAAAAAATCAAAATAAAAAATAAAAATAAAGGATATAAATGCATATATGAATATACCTATAATGTAACCCTAAAAAGTAACTTGTAATTATACACCTTTAAAAAAATAAAAATCATAATAAAATAATTTAGAAAATAAGAATTTTTTTATTTTATAAAAATTAATAAATTCATTTATTATTTATTATATAATTTACACTACTTTCCAGGATGATTTTTCCTAGTTGGTCCACGTGGACCAACCATGTTTGGGTGCCAGTTGACCAACAGACAACTGTCTGCCCCTCGTCCTTAGCCTTGTCAAACCTCCTTTGACTTCAACTTCATCGAAATTTCCCGTTGATTCTTTCAGCATTCACCATGATTCCTTCACACCTTTTTGTCATCGGTCCTCGTTCTTACATGCCCACTCATTTAATCGAGGATTGGAGCGCTGCATCGCAGAGTGTCCCTCGATCTTTGGAGCCCTACGACCACCTGTACAAAACCCCCCATCTGACTTCCTCTCTCTTTTGAACCCTTTTGGCCCTTCTTTTTTCCTCCTTGGTTGTGCCCATAGCTAGAGGATGGCGACGACATTCTCGTTGTGCCCCTAGGAGGTCAGAGGAGTCATCTTGAGGAGCTTCCACCCACCTCCGCCACATGCCGGCGTCAAGATTGTTCTTCCCGGTCTAGGCTGGTGAGGCTCGTTTTTAATTGCATTTCCTTTCTTAGATTAGTTCTTAGGTAAAGATTTGTCTTTTATTTCGTGCTTTGATACGTAGCCGTAACCAGCCACTCCCGTAGTTCATCGGACTCAGCTCCGGCGAACTTCACCACTGTGCACCCACTATTTCTTCGACCCGCAAGCCACCTCCACTTCTTCCCCTTTGCTTCTCACACATCCTACACACCTCAATTCCCCTCGACCCTGCCCCGGATCAAGTGATTGCTCCTTTCTCCTCCATCGCCCACTGGAGGGAGCCCATCCACCTCATCTTCGACTATTCCAGAGCTATGCATTTTTGTTGTTGACTGAGCCCTGCAAGAGAAAGCAAAGGAGGAGCCCCTTCGTAGCTTGTCAAAGCTCAAGGACTTCACCCATGAAGTGGTGCTTCGCCAGATCAAACCAGATTCTCCCACACCATTTTGAGATCATTTACCGGTGTGGGAGGACGCCAACAACCTTTTGGGAGCATCAGCATTCGGAGACCTGCCGGAGCAGCGATCGATATCGATTTCAAACTTGCCCTCGACGAGTTCATCAGGTGTTATTCCTTTGGTCTTCATTGTCGTTCGGTCCCCGCCTTCTTCCAGATCAATCATGGACCCCTTGATTAAACCCCCTCCAGCACCATCAGATTAGGGGGTCGATCTGATCTTGACCATCCGTACGCCAACCGTCATTGGTCGCTCTCGCGTGACAAGTGTCCAAGTGAAGCAACCCGCACCATACGATAATGCCTATTGTGGGGTATTTTGCATAGTTCACCCCACAAGTTTTTATATTTAATCTTTGAACATTAAACATTCTTTAAGTTTTGTAAAATTTATAAGTAGGCCCCTAGGATTTAGTGTAATTACATTCCAATCCTTGCTAGCTCACCTCACGTGGTTGCCCAAGTGAGGTGGACATTTTGTAGACAAGGCCTCATAGCGTTGTGTATTTCTTTCCAGTCTAAGAACTTTTTAATTGCATATATATTTTTTAAAAAATTGTACTTTAGTCCTGAAATTTTATGCTAATTATAATTACACCCTTACTAGTAATGTTGTTTCTCTTTGTTTCTTATATTTATTTCATATAGCTACATTGCTCTAAAAAATACAAAAAAGACTTAAGCTCCTGATTGCATCTATTTTCACGCAAACATTTTAATTTCAATTTTAGGACTTATTATTTATAAAATCAAAATACCCCCTTTTATCCTTATTTACAATAGGAAAAACATAAAAAATATAAAAATTTTTGAAAAAATCCAAAAAAAATATATTTTATATTCATCTCCTTATTTTACAAATTCAGATAAAAAATCTCTAAAAATTTTAAAAGAAAACTCTAAAAAATAGAAAAACCTTAAAAAGCTTTATAAATATATATAATTCCCAAAAACTCAAAAAAATTATTTTCTATTTTTTAATTTTCTTTATATTAATTTTAATAATTAAAATTAATTTAGAGAATTTTTAACTTTGTTGGCTATTTTTAATCTCCATTATAATTTTAAAGTATTTAATTAAACCTTTTTTTTGGGTATTTTTTACTTTAAAATATATAAAAATTAGCAAAAAATCTTAAAAAATCACAAAAATAGTAAAAGATTATTTAAAACCAAAAAGATATTCTATTTTCTTTATTTTGATTATTTTTATTAATATCTATATATACCCTAGCTGATATTGTATATATCTTATATATAGCCTTATATATTATATCTATTTTAAAAGAAACACCAATATAAAAATATAAAAATATAAAAGAAAAATACAAAACAAAAATCAAAATACGAAATATAAAATCAAAAATAAAAAAAATTATGAAAACCCATAAAAAGGACATATAGATAAATAGTTCACAATCACAATTTTTCATTTACTTTCCCAATTTATCCTGCTTGCTTCCTGTGTTCGACACTCTACACATACTTGCACACTATACACATCTTTGTTGTAGAATTAAATAAAATAAATTTTAGCTCCACATTGCTTTTTATTACGTAATTATCATTATGGGTTAATTGTTGTTTTAATCCAGATTTCGTGTGGTCACCTCGACGACTATGTTCCCGCCTTGTGTGGAACATACAACCACTTGATTGTTTGATTAAACAGTTGGGGCGACTGTTGAGATTAGGGTTTTGTTGGAGGAAATGAGGGGAAAGGGGAGGGGAAAGTGTTGGACAATTACGCCCCTCTTAACTTCACCGTGGTTTGAAAAAATCATGGTTAAGTTCAACTTATTGACAACTAAAGTAACATATGGGCACAACTGAAAGATTGACAAGAGGTCAGGGGTATTACAAATATTCCAAAAAAGGAAGAGGCGTAACTGATATTACAATATCTCAAATATTTCAAGTGATAAAAACCAACAACTGACCCACCATTTCATCCCTCCGTACAAGAATTGCCTTCTGCCATTTTACTCCAACAACCAACTGCAGTTGATCAAAAGAAAGAAGATAATATAGATAACTTGTTTACTTCCATCCCATTAGATATTTCAATTATTTCCTATCTGTTAAATATCACATCAATTGCTCCTTTCAATTTCTCCTTTCATTCCAATCATTTTCATCTGCAATAAAATTGTTTAATTTGTCTTACTAACTCTCTATCTTAATTATTTTTTCTATCATTTATTACCCATTGAAATATCACGTCAATACTATTTTAGTACCAACAAATCCTCATTTTCCTCATTCATATCTAAACAGAATTGCATATTTAGTCAACATATTAAAATTAATCCTGGTTAAGGTTAAACCTATGGGGCGAGAAGTAATACAATATTTTTTTACACTTTTGCCCCTCTTGGATTCTGCAATATCAATTAAGCCCTCTTTTTTGCAACATCAGTTGCAATACCAACGACCCATTTGCAAGGAACTCTGGTTCGTGAGTACCACTTCCTAAGAGGCATTAACCCGCCAACCTGCATCTTTGCCTTCTAGTTGCTTTTGAGAAGAGGGTGAATCCTAACTATAGATAGATGCTCCAAATTCATATGTGGATAGATGCCCGCTTTGTGATAGTGAAATGGAAAACATCAATCATTTATTTTTTAAATGTTTGAAAGTTAAGCCACTTTGGTAGGAAATGCGGCTTCATTGAGTTAACACAACGGTTAGTGAATGTAAAGCCCTAAACTTGGTCGTCTCTCAGATCCTATATCATATGATCCGGCTCATCAAGAGGAAATCAACGGAATTTGTTTCGTGTGAATCGGACTTCGTCTCGATTTTTATGACTTTCGAAAGAAAGAGAAGTAAGGAGGTTTAAGATGTTATTAAACTGTAATGACTGTCATTAAGACTAATTAAACATGATTAAAGAAATTAATGACGGATTGAAAACCACTGATAACTATTAGCGAACACTAATTCAATAGTTAGCAAAAGATAAGCTTAAGCCGTGAAAGTTAAATTGTAATTAGTGAAAGTTAATCATGATTAGCGTTAATTAAGCATCATTAATGAATCTAAATCCTCTGGAATGTTCTAACTTAAACCCTAAGTTTCAGATAAGTTTTGGACAAAACCATAGGCTACTAACTGTGGTTAAGGTCTAAACCATGATTTTCTAACCATGGTTAACGGTTTTCTGGAGCCTATAAATACCCCTTACCCATTCATTCTCTTTGATTTCTACTACCACCACCACCCCAAGGGCTAGGGTCGAGGGGTCGGGAGGAGTAGGATGTGAGGAAGGAGCGCTAGCGAAGCGTTAGCGGGAGAATGAGGAGGAGGAATGTACGATCCTCTCTTAGTTTGCTTCGTGAGTTAGGTTTTCGATTAATGTTCAATTTCCTTGTTGTTTTCCTTTTGGTGATTTTATAAGGGAAAACTCTGTCGAAATTTTCCTAGAAATATATCCCGATATAAGGGCAAACTCTGATGATTTTTTTTAGAAACATGTCCCAGTTTAAGAGAAAACTCTGCTGAAATTTTCCTAGAAATATCATCCTATATAAGGGGAAGTTCTGCCGAAATTTTAAAAGAAAATTATGTTCTTCACGTTCTTCGTGTGTTCTTTGCGATCTTCGTGTTTTTCGTTCACTCTTCGTGTTCTTGGCACATTCTTAGTGTTTTTTATATGAAAACGAACTTCGATCGTTTCGGGAGCTATAAATCCTATTGAAAAAGAATCACGATAACGCACTACATACGCACGAGAGAGCTCGATTAGTTAACGATATCATTCCTTTTGCTATTGTATTTTCATATGAGATCGTTGAAATGTTTGATTTTATGTTCTTTGCTACGAAGAACCCTAATTTTGGATATCTTTGAGAAAAATGAAAAGTTACTTTGTGATTTCTACTAAAATAAGGTCTAAGCCTCGAATTGAGGCAATAGCTTGGAAAGGTAGGTGGGTCTGGGAGTTAAAACGAGCATAAATATGAGTATATATACATATGAATAATATATATGTGAGTCTATACTAATTGTTGATGACTATGCAAATCGAAGACTTAACGAAGGAATTTCATCATTGGATTTGATGTATATTGAGTTGGGTCCTGAAAAAGATCGTGTCTTACGTCGGGAATGACTTGGATTAGAACTACAGGTCGGGCATGCAACTTGTAGGTTTGTCAGAAGGAATCCATATTGGCGTTACCCTACCTAGGTGGTACACGGTTGTCATGTTATGATAAGTGCAAACGAAATGAATGATTTGCAACGCGTGATACCGGGAGCCAATATCTTCGGGTTGAACGATGTAGTCGTGCCATGTGGAGGTATGGGTGGTTCAATAGCGGCTGGTTCATGATAACATGTTTTAAAACCGCTAGGTTATATGATTAAAGGTTAGCCTGAGGTTTTAAGAAACCGGGTCCTCGAGGACGATGTGCTTTTTTGTTTTCCAAGGTGAGGGTTTGAAACCCTGGTTAATAAAAGAAAAGGAAAATTGTCAGGGTAGTATTGGAGGATTAGTTAAGGCGACGTGCGGCAGCATAAGCTCACCAGATCAACGCAATCTCCAACCCGAAGTATCTACTTTGGAGTCCAAGAATGGTGGGGTTCCCCTGGACTAATCCCTGATGTGGAGTAGAAAGTAATAGGACTTAAATTAATGAGAAGGAATATAACTTTTATGACAAAATATTTTGCAAAATTACACCATTTTATTTGCTTTTCTCTTCTTCATTACTTAGCATTCGCTAATTGATATCTTATGATTTACGGAAAATCCAACAGGTGTCGGTGAACCATCGTAAGGATTTTAATAATCCAATTAGCTTACATAGTAGACATCCAGCCATCCACAGTAGCTTTACTTTGTAAGGTAGTTAGTAATCTTTCAATCTATTTCCTTCCACCTGATGTACATGTAAATGGTTGTAATGGGAAAATAAATCATGTGAACTATATTTTGTGAATGGAAGTGTTGAAATATTTCCTTCTGAGTATTTTTTTATTTGCAATATGTTTCTTATTGCTGAATAAATTATTATTGAATAACCAAATCCGATTATGGGAGGATCCGACGGCCTGAGAATCGGGGTCATGACAGTGAAGCTTTCTGGTATTCATTATTCGCTGCGAAGACTCTTATGCTAAGAAGTTGGCATGTGGGTAATTTGATTAGTGAGAAACATGATTATTTTTATGTCAGATCACTTTTATTTTGAAAATGTAATCTTTCACGCCAGGACTCTTCTTGAGTCTTGAAACATGTAAGGTAACGATGTATCTTTCTTATGTCCTTTTAATTTAATAAAGCTGGGGTGGACACAATAGAGTGCTACCCTCTCTTTGGTCTCAAAAAATCAATTGTGTCGCTACCTTCTTAGGCAATTAAGAGTTGTCCACCTTGGGTTAACTTTTGCCCATTCCCTTTCCAAACAGACGTTATCTTAAGGGTACAAGTATAAAATCCGAGGAATAGAACTTTAAATTGCCCAAGAAGGTAAAGGCACAAACGATATTATGAAAAAGAGAGAGGTATAACTTGATATTACATAACCTGAGTGGCATAAATATAAAAAACGATATGGTAAATGCACCATGTTCTTTTGAAAGGTAAATGTAGCTTGCTTTCACTGATAACCAGATTAAATGTACATGTAAAGACAAGAGTAGGGGGTTTCCCTAAGTCAAAAAGGCCCAACATTTGGGCGAGAGAGAGTTTACAAGTAGCTCAAAAAAAAAGATGAGCAACATAGAATTAGTTCAGGAGGATCTAAATATCCTCTAAAATGCTTCTAATCGGTTGTTGGATGGGCACACTTGACATCTTTGTCCAGCACAATTTTTGCTCTCTCCAAATTCGTTAGGTAGTAACAACTAAGGCGGTCCTAAGCCTTCCTCTCATCTGAGTATCTGCGACATGTAACCTCTTAATCTAAGTGAGGGTGTTCAAAATGCTCTCCCCATAACTAGATATAGGAAGAGAAAGCACCACACAAACTCCATACCATACATCAACGCAGAAAGGACAATCCCAGAAAAGATGATCCCTCGACTCAAGTGGGTGGGCATAAAACAAGCGACCAAGGTTCGGGTAAATACCAAAGTAGGACAATCTTTTTCGAGTGGGGATTTTATTTTTTACCAATTTAAAAAGGCAGCATTAATGCTTGGGGATAACCTTGGAATGCCATATGTCTTTCCACCAATCAACAAGAGGGGCTCTAACATGGACAATGTCATAGGCAGAGCGGAAAGAGAAACCCGTCGGTGAGGAAGTCCAGAGGAGAGGACTAGATAGGTTTCCCGAAGTAGGAGCCAAGAGGGACCTCGCCTTCAACATAGTCTTACATACAACAGAAGAACCAGACAACGCATTATCTTCCCAAAAATTCTCTCCCCTCAGATATTTGGAACGGAGAAAGTCAACCCAAAGGGATCCATCAACCATGAGGAACCTCCAAAACCAAGCAACCTTGGAGGCATTAACCAAGTCCTCCAGAGATCTTAAACCTACCCCCCTCCTCCCCTTCTCCTCCTTTGAGAGGAAAACATCCTTTCACGTAATCTCATGCCGCTTGTAGTTCCAAAGGAAGTCAGAGCATATAGAAGAGACCCGCTTAGTAGTTGAGGATGAAAGCAAAGTGCAATCCGTCCAAAAAAGTAAGATGGCCGACTATAAAAGCTGAACACGTAATGCAATAGATAGAGACTTAGATTTCCAACCACAAAGGTGGGTGCAGATTTTGCCTCCAGAGTTCTAACAAAGAAGTAACCACCGAACTTGTGCTCAAGCGGGATTCCCATGTACTTTGTTAGGAGAGAATCACCAACAAGTCCAGAAATAAGATTCCAAGAGAAGTTAAATCGGAAGTAGAGCAACATTCATTCTAAGGCCTGATATGTCATCAAAGGACCCCACGCGTCCTCTCCCTGTCCCACCCTCCTCTCCCCCTCGTCCCTGCCTCTCGATAAAAGCACCATGTTGAGGATAGATAAAATTTAAAACAGTGATGGGTGGACACTGTGCAGTCAAGAGAAGATGAGAGTGCTTTGAGTCAGGGAGAATAGAATGTAAAGGGGTGTGTGGGGGTAGGAAGAGAAGATGGGGTCTGTCATCTTGGAATTGCCACTGTCAGTCGAATCTCAATATTCTGTTTCAGTCGTTCGCAGTGTATTTGCAATGTCTGTCTTCTTTACGTATGGACCAGTAAATGTCATGCGTGCTGGAATCAAAGACTTCCATTTACCAGGAGATGAAGAGATTTAAACTCTCTGTATATATGGGAAAATCTCAAGTAAAGACCTAAACGATGGTCCCTTAACCATCAAACAGTTGAAGTGGATGAATACTGCGCTTCGAAAATTATTGAAATTAACACGTACGTGTCATTTTTTTAGAGAAAAAAAGAGGGGTGTCTGCAAATCTACTGCTCATTCACAAATTCTGTCTCCCCTACTTCTGTTTTTTTTTTTGGAGGAAAAAAGGATCAGCAGTTCATTCATCATTAGCGTCAAAAGGGGTACAATTAGTTACAGCAGAAGAGATTTCAAAAAGCCCGGCACAGGCGCACGAAAGATAAGCCAACCAGACCAAACATGACGGCAGAAGTACAGATTTCAGAGTTGAGCAACATCAGAAGAGAAAATCCAAGTTCGAGAACAAAGCATAATCCTCCACACTTCAACAGTCCGGTAACAAGCACGGGCATCAATTTCCATCATCGGGTTGCTTCAGGGAACCTTATATAGGTTTTATAGGCGTAATTTTTTTTTGCATTACTCTTCGGAGAGTAAAGCGGACCAACATATTGGATACCGGCGAGTAGAGAGGTTCGTCTACTGTAGAGTCTGCTGCAACAGACTCTGTTGTAGATCCTAAAGCTGTCCGATCACCTATTCCCAACCTTGAGATGTACGTCCACTATCCCCAGCTCCTTAGGAGGGCCACTCGATTCTCATCCGACGCTCCCCGATTTTTACAACACCTGCTGCAATTGCCCTTTACAGCAGACGATCGATTTCCCCGGCGAGTTGGGCTAATGGGTCGCAACGCCTGAGGCTCAGGCTTTATTTCCACCTAGTTTGATCTAAGGCCATGTTTGGTAGGAGAATAAATCCTGGAATAAGGGGCCAATTCTCCTCTCGACACGGTTCCCAGTGGTACGACTATTCTCTATTATTCCATCTTATTTCACTCATATTCCTATCTTTATCCCACCTTACCTACCTTTATTTCACCTTATTCTCCTTATTCCTATCCTCCAGCCGAACAAAGAATGGACCCTTATTCTCCTTATTCCCCATCCTTATTCCTGCTTATTCCCGAACCGAACAGGCCCTAAGGGTCTTAACAACACATCCACCACTTTTTCCTAGGAGATTTCATGGTCAACAAAGGGAAATGTTCATTTGAACATTTTCACCTTCAGGCCTGGTACTTGTATAATGCATATACCGCTCAAAGCATCATGGTTCAAAGACTTCAAACATTATCATTTATCATTTTATTTAAAAAAAAGGAGTAAAAGCTGTTTGTGCTCACCCCTCCTCCCATTCGACTTGGATTCAGAAGTCATGGTCAATGTACTTTTTATGAAGTTGACATTGATGGGTCTCCTGGCAATGACTGGTACCGTACATGTCAAATCAACTCGGCCACTTTTTTCTAAAATATACAGAATATGTTGATACTTTTTTTGGTAAGTAATATGTTGACAATTTCAAGTACCCCATAAGCCATAAACCTAGCACCGAGGTATATATGTGCATATACGTAGGGGTATCCATTAGGCATATACCTACCCCATTTGATCATGACCCATCTCATCCCACTATTATCGGATCATGGGTCGATTCATCACATTCTAACGACTACCCAATTGTAACGGATACTTGGTTAATGTCAATGGATGCTGGCTACCCGTGGGTATCTGTGGAGATACTACCTTTACTAAGGGATCGCTCGATAGGAGGTTTACCACCCCCACCCCCAAAGCCCATATTTCTACCCCTAATGTGGGGCCCACTCTTTCTCTCTTTTAACACTTTAAATAAATCATTTCTCTTTCATCCATCTCACCAAAAATATATATTATACCATCATATCATCTGAAAATTATAAAATACTCAACTTCTATTCAATTTTCTAAATTTCAATACAATGACATCACAAAAACTACTTCCTTTTCAAAACTTCAATGCAATCATATCACAACAACCCTCTCAACCCTAAACCCTCTATCCAAACACCAAAACATGTTCCCCTTCTCCAGATAACCATCTAACCAAACACACCCTAAAAGATAACTGCTCTAGATAAGTATCAATAAAGAGAGAAAATAAACAATTATATTTTTTTCTTAAATTTTATATATTAACTTTGAAATTCACGGATTTTTTTTATCATAACTCTATCATGATTTGATTTGTTTAGACATTAAAATGGTCAATTATTTTTACATAATTTAATTACATAATATTCATATGGAATATTATTTTATCAATTCTACTGTAAAAACATTTATATTCAGGGACTTACGAACTCGAATGAACATTGTTGAGTAGGGTATATTCTATGAATAAAGAGAGATACTTCCATTGAAAGATGACATGTATAAACGATATGTCCAACTGTGTGTGTATATAATATTGGGATTTTATCACTTGTGCCCCTCCGACATCTCGGAATATCAGTTATACCCCTATCTTTTTGGTAATATCAGTTGTGCCCCTCACTTCTTGCTATTTTATCACTTGTGCCCCTCGGGTTAGTGACCGTCCATCTACAGTGCAAACGGACATTAACTTTGAGGACATAAGCGGTATTAATTTTTTAAAAAAGGTTATAGGGTCATTTTACCCTCTTCCTCATCATCTTCTTCATCCTCCTCTTCCCCCATCCTCTTCTTCCTCCTCCAACCTCCTCCTCCTCCCTCTCCGCCCGAAACTCCTCCCCAGCCCACACCTCCTCCCAGCTCCGCTCCGAGCTCCCCGCACCTCCTCCCAGCTCTGCCCTGAGCTCCCCGCACCTCCTCCCAGCCCGCTGCCCCCGCCCCTGCCCCGCGCCGCCCAGCTCCGCCCCGTCCACCGCCCCCTCTCCCGCACGCGGTTCCCCTGCCCCGCACCTGCTCCCCCTCCCCCGCACGTGGTTCCCTTGCCCCGCACCTGCTCCCCCTCCCCCCTTCCCCGCACTGCCCCCTCCCCCTACCCCCTACCTCGCACATGCTCCCCCTCCCCGCTTCCCCGCACCGCCCCCTCCCCCTCCCCCGCAGGCGCCGCCCCTACTCCCCCTCTCCCCTGCCTCGCACCTGCTCCCCCTCCCCCCTTCCCCGCGCACGCACCGCCCCCTCCCCCGCAGGCGCCACCCCTACTCCCCCTCCCCCATGCCTCGCACCTGCTCCCCCTCCCCCCTTCCCCGCGCACGCACCGCCCCCTCCCCCCTTCCCCGCGCACGCACCGCCCCCTCCCCCGCACGCGTCGCCCCTGCTCCCCCTCCCCCCTTCACCGCACCGGCTCCCCCTCCCCCGCACGCACCGCCCCAGCTCCCCCTCCCCCCTGCCCTGCACCTGCTCCCCCTCCCCGCACGCGCCCCCCTGCTCCCCCTTCCCCGCACCGCCCTCCCCCTCCCCCGCACGCATCGCCCCCGACCCCCGCCGCTCGCGCTCCTTCCGCAGCCACACACCTCCCCCGGCCCCCGCCGCCCACGCTCTAGCCCGCACTTCCTCCGCAGCCTCGCACCTCCTCCCCAACCCTCCTCTTCGTTTGATTTTATTTTGACTATAATACCCCTCTTAACCACACCATGGTTTGAGTAAACTATGGTTATTTTAATTTTTTGACGGAAGGGCACAACTGATGACTGGGCAAGAAGTGAGGGGCACAACTGATATTACCAAAAAGATAGGACATAACTGATATTGCGAGATCTCAGAGGGGCACAAGTGATAAAATCCCTATAATATTTATATTGATAATGTTGGAATACGAAAATCTAGTGGTACATAATGCATTCATATCCTTACATGGTACAAAATGCATTCAGATAAGGATATGTAAACATAGATAAATAAATTAATGAGGATATATAACTACGTGGATAATGTAAACCATATGAATATAAAAGTGAAGGAATGCAATCAACTATGGATCCAATGATGACACATTCATGTAGGTTCATCTTCATAACGAGTCAAATACGGGTAAACGCAATGTAAATATATATAACCGAAGGACACCATGACAAATGATATATAAGTATATATTCATATTCGTAAATGATTGTATTAATTATCACCACATTTGATTATCACGAATATATATATGCATGATACAATTCGTATTCAATATCTACGAATATATTATCACGAATATATAAGTATATAGAATCCTCTGGAATGTTCTAACTTAAACGCTAAGTTTCAGATAAGTTTTAGACAAAACCATAGGCTACTAACTGTGGTTAAGGTCTAAACCATGATTTTATAACCATGGTTAGCGGTTTTCTGGAGCCTATAAATACCCCCCTACCCATTCATTCTCTTTGATTTCCACTACCACCACCACCCCAAGGGCTAGGGTCGAGGGGTCGGGAGGAGGAGGAGGATGTGAGGAAGGAGCGCTAGCGAAGCGCTAGCGGGAGAATGAGGAGGAAGGTACGATTCTCTCTTAGTTTGCTTCGTGAGTTAGGTTTTCGATTCATGTTCAATTTCCTTGTTGTTTTCCTTTCGGTGATTTTATAAGGGAAAACTCTGTCGAAATTTTCCTAGAAATATGTCCCGATATAAGGGGAAACTCTGACGATTTTTTTAGAAACATGTCCCAGTATAAGAGAAAACTCTGTTGAAATTTCCCTAGAAATATCATCCTATATAAGGGGAATTTTTGCCGAAATTTTAAGAGAAAATTATGTTCTTCACGTTCTTCGTGTGTTTTTTGCGATCTTCGTGTTTTTCGTTCACTCTTCATGTTCTTGGCACATTCTTAGTGTTTTTTATATGAAAATGAAATTCGATCGTTTCAGGAGCTATAAATCCTATTGAAAAAGAATCACGATAAAGCACTATATACGCACGAGAGAGCTTGATTAGTTAACGATATCATTCCTTTTGCTATTGTATTTTCATATGAGATCATTGAAATGTTTGATTTTATGTTCTTTGCTACGAAGAACCCTAATTTTGGATACCTTTGAGAAAATTGAAAAGTTACTTTGTGATTTCTACTAAAATAAGGTCTAAGCCTCGAATTGAGGCAATGCCTTGGAAAGGTAGGATTTGGGAGTTAAAACGAGCATAAATATGAGTATATATACATATGAATAATATATATGTGAGTCTATACTAATTGTTGATGACTATGCAAATCGAAGACTTAACGAAGGAATTTGATCATGGGATTTGATGTATATTGAGTTGGATCCCGAAAAGGATCGTGCCTTACGTCAGGAATGACTTGGAGTAGAACTACAGGTCGGGCATGCAACTTGTAGGTTTGTCGAAAGGAACCCATATTGGCGTTGCCCAACCTAGGTGGTACACGGTTGTCATGTTATGATAAGTACACATGAAATGAATGATTTGCAACGCATGATACCGGGAGCCAATATCTTCGAGTTGAACGTTGTAGACGTGCCATGTGGAGGTATGGGTGGTTCAATAGCGGCTGGTTCACGATAACATGTTTTAAAACCTCTAGGTTATATGATTAAAGGTTAGCTTGAGGTTTTAAGCAACCGGGTCCTCGAGGACGATGTTCTTTTTTGTTTTTCAAGCTGAGGGTTTGAAACCCTGGTTAATAAAAGAAAAGGAAAATTGTCAGGGTAGTATTGGAGGATTAGTTAAGGCGACGTGCAGCAACATAAGCTCACCAGATCAACGCAATCTCCAATCCCGAAGTATCTGCTTTGGAGTCCAAGAATGGTGGGGTTCCCCTGGACTAATCCCTGATGTGGAGTAGAAAGTAATAGGACTTAAATTAATGAGAAGGAATATAACTTTTTATGACAAAATGTTTTGCAAAATTACACCATTTTGTTTGCTTTTCTCTTCTTCGTTACTTAGCATTCGCTAATTGATATCTTATGATTTACGGAAAATCCAATAGGTGTCGGTGAGCCATCGCAAGGACTTTAATAATCCAATCAGCTTACATAGTAGACATCCAGCCATCCACAGTAGCTTTACTTTGTAAAGTAGTTAGTAATCTTTCAATCTATTTCCTTCCACCTGATGTACATGTAAATGGTTGTAATAAGAAAACGAATCATGTGAACTATATTTTGTGAATGGAAAAGTGTTGAAATATTTCCTTCTGAGTATTTTTTATTTGCAATCTGTTTTTGATTGCTGAATAAATTATTATTGAGTAACCAAATTCGATTATGGGAGGATCCGATGGCCCGAGAATCGGGGTCATGACAGTGAAGCCTTCTGATATTCATTATTCGCTGCGAAGACTCTTATGCTAAGAAGTTGGCATGTAGGTAATTTGATTAGTGAGAAACATGATTATTTTTATGTCAGATCACTTTTATTTTGAAAATGTAATCTTTCATGCCAGGACTCTTCTTGAGTCTTGAAACATGTAAGGTAACGATGTATCTTTCTTCTGTCCTTTTAATTTAATAAAGCTGGGGTGGACACTATAGAGTGCTACCCTCTCTTTGGTCTCAAAAAATCAATTGTGCCGCTACCTTCTTAGGCAATTAAGAGTTGTCCACCTTGGGTTAATTTTTGCCCATTCCCTTTCCAAACAGACGTTATCTTAAGGGTACAAGTATAAAATCCGAAGAATAGAACTTTAAATTGCCCAAGAAGGTAAAGGCACAAACGATATTATAAAAAAGAGAGAGGTATAACTTGATATTACATAACCTGAGTGGCATAAATATAAAAAACCTTATGATAAATGCACAATGTTCTTTTGAAAGGTAAATGTAGCTTGCTTTCACTGATAACCAGATTAAATGTACATGTAAAGACAAAAGTAGGGGGTTTCCCTAAGTCAAAAAGGCCCAACATTTCGGTGAGAGAGAGTTTACAAGTAGCTCAAAAAAAAAAGATGAGCAACATAGTATTAGTTCAGGAGGATCTAAATATCCTCTAAAATGCTTCTAATCAGCTGTTGGATGGGCACACTTGACATCTTTGTCCAGCACAAGTTTCGCTCTCTCCAAATTCGTTAGGTAGTAACAACTAAGACGGTCCTAAGCCTTCCTCTCATCTGAGTATCTGCGACATATAACCTCTTAAACTAAGTAAGGGTATTCAAAATGCTCTCCCCATAACTAGATATAGGAAGAGAAAGCACCACACAAACTCCATACCATACATCAACGCAGAAAGGACAATCCCAGAAAAGATGATCCCTCGACTCAAGTGGGTGGGCATAAAACAAGCGACCAAGGTTCGGGTAAATACCAAAGTAGGACCATCTTTTTCGAAAGGGGATTTTATTTTTTACCAATTTAAAAAGGCAGCATTAATGCTTGGGGACAACCTTGGAATGTCATATGCCAAGAGGGACCTCGCCTTCAACATAGTCTTACATACAACAGAAGAACCAGACAACACATTATCTTCCCAAAAATTCTCTCCCCTCGGATATTTGGAATGGAGAAAGTCAACCCAAAGGGATCCATCAACCATGAGGAACCTCCAAACCCAAGCAACCTTGGAGGCATTAACCAAGTCCTCCAGAGATCTTAAACCTACCCCCCTCCTCCCCTTCTCCTCCTTTGAGAGGCAAACATCCTTTCACGTAATCTCATGCCGCTTGTAGTTCCAAAGGAAGTCAGAGCATATAGAAGAGACCCGCTTAATAGTTGAGGATGAAAGCAGAGTGCAATCCGTCCAAAAAAGTAAGATACCACAGATGGCCGACTTTAAAAGCTGAATACGTAATGCAATAGATAGAGACTTAGATTTCCAGCCACAAAGGTGGGTGCAGATTTTGCCTCTAGAGTTCTAACAAAGAAGTAACCACCGCACTTGTGCTCAAACGGGATTCCCATGTACTTTGTTAGGAGAGAATCGCCGACAAGCCCAGAAATAAGATTCCAAGAGAAGTTAAATCGGAAGTAGAGCAACATTCATTCTAAGGCCTGATATGTCATCAAAGGACCCCACGCGTCCTCTCCCTGTCCCACCCTCCGCTCCCTCTCGTCCCTGCCTCTCGATAAAAGCACCATGTTGAGGATAGATAAAATGTAAAACAGTGATGGGTGGACACTGTGCAGTCAAGAGAAGATGAGAGTGCTTTGAGTCAGGGAGAATAGAATGTAAAGGGGTGTGTGGGGGTAGGAAGAGAAGATGGGGTCTGTCATCTTGGAATTGCCACTGTCAGTCGAATCTCAATATTCTGTTTCAGTCATTCGCAGTGTATTTGCAATGTCTGTCTTCTTTACGTATGGACTAGTAACTGTCATGCGTGCTGGAATCAAAGACTTCCATTTACCAGGAGATGAAGAGATTTAAACTCTCTGTATATATGGGAAAATCTCAAGTAAAGACCTAAACCATAGTCCCTTAACCATCAAACATTTGAAGTGGATGAATACCACGCTTCGAAAATCAGAAGTACAGATTTCAGATTTGAGCAACATCAGAAGAGAAAATCCAAGTTCGAGAACAAAGCATAATCCTCCACACTTCAACAGTCCAGTAACAAGCACGGGCATCAATTTCCATCATCGGGTTGCTTCAGGGATCCTTTTATAGGTTTTATAGGCGTAATTTTTTTTTTGCATTACTCTTCGGAGAGTAAAGCGGACCAACATATTGGATACCGGCGAGTAGAGAGGATCGTCTACCGTAGAGTCTGCTGCAACAGATTCTGCTGTAGATCCTAAAGCTGTCCGATCACCTATTCCCAACCTTGAGATGTACGTCCACTATCCCCAGCTCCTTAGGAGGGCCACTCGATTCTCATCCGACGCTCCCCGACCTTTACAGCACCTGCTGCAATTGCCCTTTACAGCAGACGATCGATTTCCCCGGCGAGTTGGGCTAATGGGTCACAACGCCTGAGGCTCAGGCTTTATTTCCACCTAGTTTGATCTAAGGGTCCTAACAACACATCCACCACTTTTTCCTAGGAGATTTCATGGTCAACAAAGGGAAATGTTCATTTGAACATTTTCACCTTCAGGCCTGGTACTTGTATAATGCATATACCGCTCAAAGCATCATGGTTCAAAGACTTCAAACATTATCATTTATCATTTTATTTAAAAAAAGGAGCAAAAGCTGTTTGTGCTCACCCCTCCTCCCATTCGACTTGGATTCAAAAGTCATGGTCAATGTACTTTTTATGAAGTTGACATTGATGGGTTCTCCTGGCAATGACTGGTACCGTACATGTCAAATCAACTCGGCCACTTTTTTTCTAAAATATACAGAATATGTTGATAATTTTTTTGGTATGTAATATGTTGACAATTTCAAGTACCCATAAGCCATAAACCTAGCACCGAGGTATATATGTGCATATACGTAGGGGTATCCATTAGGCATATACCTACCCCATTTGATCATGACCCATCTCATCCCACTGTTATAGGGTCATGGGTCGATTCATCACATTCTAACGACTACCCAATTGTAACGGATACTTGGTTAATGTCAATGGATGCTGGCTACCCGTGGGTATCCGTGGAGATACTACCTTTACTAAGGGATCGTTCGATAGGAGGTTTACCACCCCCCACCCCCAAAGCCCATATTTCTACCCCTAATGTGGGGCACACTCTTTCTCTCTTTTAACACTTTAAATAAATCATTTCTCTTTCATCCATCTCACCAAAAATATATATTATACCATCATATCATCTGAAAATTATAAAATACTCAACTTCTATTCAATTTTCTAAATTTCAATACAATGACATCACAAAAACTACTTACTTTTCAAAACTTCAATGCAATCATATCACAACAACCCTCTCAACCCTAAACCCTCTATCCAAACACCAAAACACAAAAACATGTTCCCCTTCTCCAAATAACCATCTAACCAAACACACCCTAAAAGATAACTGCTCTAGATAAGTATCAATAAAGAGAGAAAATAAATAATTATATTTTTTCTTAAATTTTATATATTAACTTTGAAATTCACGGATTTTTTATCATAGCTCTATCATGATTTGATTTGTTTAGACATTAAAATGATCAATTATTTTTACATAATTTAATTACTTAATATTCATATGGAATATTATTTTACCAATTCTACCGTAAAAACATTTATATTCAGGGACTTACGAACTCGAATGAACATTGTTGAGTAGGGTATATTCTATGAATAAGGAGAGATACTTCCAGTGAAAGATGACATGTATAAACGATATGTCCAACTGTGTGTGTATATAATATTTATATTGATAATGTTGGGATACGAAAATCTAGTGGTACATAATGCATTCATATCCTTACATGGTACAAAATGCATTCAGATAAGGATATGTAAACATAGATAAATAAATTAATGAGGATATATAATTACGTGAATAATGTAAACCATATGAATATAAAAGTGAAGGAATGCAATCAACTATGGATCCAATGATGACACATCCATGTAGGTTCATCTTCATAACGAGTCAAATACGGGTAAACGCAATGTAAATATATATAACCGAAGGACACCATGACAAATGATATATAAGTATATATTCATATTCGTAAATGATTTTATTAATTATCACCACATTTGATTATCACGAATATATATATATATATATGCATGATACAATTTGTATTCAATATCTTCATGTTTGAATGTCAGGATGTATATATATCGATTCAAATCGTATCCGGTTCATTATATATATATATATTTATGTATATGTTGACGCGTAATATAGATTAACTGTACCTCTTCGTTATTTTATTTTTCTGTTGTTCTCTTTATGTAATTTACCCATAGGCTACTCTCCTATATAAGAGAGCCTAGGGCTTATGGAATATATCAGATCATTGGTTTTTCCCAACATGGTATCAGAGCGACGGTCCTAGACCGGAGTTCTCGAAACCCTAACCCTAACCCACCCCACCCGCCGGCCTCTCCTCTCTCTCTCTCTACTCGGCGCCGCCCACCTCAGCCGATCGGCAGTCTCCTTCTCCGATCCGCGGTGCCTCTGCGCGCCTCGCGCATCGCGCGCGCCTTGCGCCTCACGCATCGCGCCTCGCGTGCCTCGCGCACTCCTACGCGCACTCCTGCGCGCTCTCTCCAGCGCATCTGCGCCTCGCGCCTCTGCGTGCTGTGCGCGAGCCTCTCCAGCGCTGCTCTTCTCCTCAGCGCATATGCGCCTCGCGCCTCTGCGCGCTGTGCGAAAGCGTGCGCTAGTGCACGCGATAGCGCCTGCACACGGTGCGCTGTACCGGTGCTGCTTCTCTGCGTGATCGCGCGCCACAGCACTGAGCAGTGCCTGCGCGATCTCCTGCACCGACGAAGGCCTGACGCCTGCCTGATCTTCTGTGCATCTCCAGTTGCGTGCGCGCGTGCTCCTTGCACGTGCCTACGTGTGCTAAGCCCCAAGCCCTAGGGCACACACACATCTTGATCTACATGGGGTTAGTTGCTTGACGTCTACACATGCAACTAATCCCGTCTATGTCACTGTAGACAAAGATTATCTTCTGTCAGTCGCTCCAGTCTTCCGTCTCCAGTATGTCAGAAAGCAAGGCAGATATCCCGTCTATTGGCGCATTTCGTGGTCCAGCGCCCATTGTCAAGATGGATGGTACGAACTATGAACTGTGGGCAATGCAGTTCATGAGTATGATGAAGTCTACAGGGAAGAAGCATATTCTTACCGAACCTGAGCCTGCAGAGAAGACTGGAGTCCATGCCTCATGGGAGGCAGATGATGCATATGCCAAGGTCTGGCTATCTGGCACATTGGCTATTGAAATTGCCAATGACATTCTACATCAACCCACAGCCAAAGACATGTGGGATATCCTGGCGGCGACATATTCTCAGGCAAAGAACGAAACGAAGATCCTGCAACTGCAACATGATATATTCACAATAAAGCAGAATGGTCGTCCTTTACATTCTCTCTACACATCACTGAGAGGGATGTTCGAGAAGCTCTATAGCTTCATGCCTCTTACCGCCACGCCAGAACAACAGAAGACATACAGGAATGCGACGATGGTGGGTGTGTTTCTTGCTGCACTCGATCCAGAGTATGAGGCAGCACGGTCTCAGATTTTGGCTGACTCGACTATTCCTCACATGGAGGAAGCCTTTCACAGATTGAGTAGGATCACAGTGCCTTCAGCAGCTGCCAGTCAGAATTCCTCAGCTATGGCGGCAAGCAGAGGCCGCGGATTTCATCAACAGGGACGGGGACGTGGACCTCGTGGAAGAGGTGGCCGTACTAGGCCAACATGCACATATTGTCACCGAGTCGGCCATAACGAAGACACATGTTATTCGAAGCACGGATTCCCTGCATCTGCACGAGCCGCTGAGCAGATAGAGCCCCCATCTGCTGCTACCTTGGATCAACGATTTGATGATCTAGTTGCCCGCCTCAGGGGCATCATCCCACCATCTGGTCCAGCACCGACTACAGAGAGTCATACTGATGCTGCTGCTTCTGCCTCTGCATCTACTAGTACTTCAGGTAGTACACTTGCACTCCAGAGTAGTAGATCTGATACATTGCCATGGATCATGGACTCGGGCGCCACACATCATCTATGTGGCGACCAGAGTCTACTTTCAGGATACACTCAGATCCCTCTGGGACGGACAGTAGTGATTGCCAATGGCACGCATTCCCCTATCACGGGTCAGGGGGAGATTAGATTGACATCTTCTATGCAGCTTAAGAATGTCCTACATGCACCGCATTTTTCTATGAATCTGTTGTCAATTAGTCAGATTACGAAGGATCTCCATTGTCGAGCTATTTTTGATCCATCGTCTTTGATTTTTCAGGACATCCGTACGGGAAACGTGATTGGTCATGGCTATGAGCAAGGAGGCCTTTACCGTCTGAACCAGACCCCATTTGCCGGCACCACATCTTCTCCTGCTGGACAAGTATCTCCTCTCCTGTGGCATCTGCGTTTTGGTCATTTACCGCTTCAGAAGTTGTGTCGTGTTCTACCCCATGGTCTCTCTCACACACCTATCCAGTGTGAGGCATGTCAGTTGGGAAAGCATCACAGGTCGTCCTTTCCCAGTCGTCCAGGTCGGAGTAGTAACTCCAAATTTGAGTTGTTTCATATAGATGTCTGGGGTCCGAGTCATGTTCCTGATCATCAGGGACACAGGTTTTACATTGTATTAGTGGATGATTTCTCGAGAGTGTCATGGGTGTTTCTTATGAAAAATAAATCTGAAGCAGGAAATATTATTATCCATTTTCTAAATGAAATTCAAAATGTTTTCTCCACATCTATCAAATTTGTAAGAAGTGATAATGCTTTAGAGTTATGCACCCATACTTTGGCCAATTACTACTCCTCAAAAGGGATTATTCACCAAACCTCTTGCGCGCATACATCCCAACAGAATGGGATTGCTGAAAGAAAACACCGTCACCTCCTTGATGTCACAAGATCCCTTCTTATACAAAGTAATGCTCCTTACTCCTACTGGGGTGATGCAGTTCTTACTGCATGCTACCTAATCAACCGTATGCCCTCATCGGTCTTGAATGAACAGATTCCTTTTTCCCTCATTTTTCCAGATAAGGATTTGTTCGCTCTTACTCCTCGTGTGTTTGGGTCAGTCGCATTCGTCCATCAGTTGTCGCCTGGTACTGACAAGCTCTCTCCTAGGGCTGTCAAGTGTGTCTTTGTGGGGTACTCCAGAACTCAAAAGGGGTACAAGTGTTTTGATCCTGTGCGTCGGCGGTATATGATCAGTGCAGATGTTACATTTTTTGAATCTGTTATGTACTTTTCAGCATCTGGAGACATGCAGCTACCACCTATATCTCCTGATGCCATATTAATGGCGCCACCACCACCATTGCCACAAACTACACCACAGCCACCAACACCGCCACCACCACAGCCACCACCACCGCTGGTATCTCCACTACCATTCCATTACACACGCAGGCCTCCTCCAGCTCATGGTTCTGACCCGTCAACTAGCTCGCCTATGGTATGTAATGAAAATATTAGTGTTGATGGATCTGACGACATTTCTCAACAGGATGTATTACAGGAACATGGTGAGCATACAGATGATTTGGATGTTCCAATTGCTCTACGCAAGCCGAAGAGAAGCTGTGCCAAATATCCATTATCAGCAGCCGTGTCTTTTGAGAGGCTATCTGGAGACTTCAGGACGTTTGCATTGGCACTTTCAGCTACAGACATTCCACAGAATCATCATGATGCATTGCAGGATGCTAGATGGCGGCTAGCAATGGAAGAAGAAATGGCGGCACTTCAATCCAGAGGAACCTGGAGTTTGGTTCCTATACCTCCAGATGTCAGTCCGGTCAGTTGCAAATGGGTGTTCACAGTGAAGCACAATGCAGATGGTTCCATTGATAGGTACAAGGCACGCCTGGTTGCACGTGGCTTCACACAGACATATGGGGTAGATTACCTTGACACATTTTCCCCTGTGGCGCGTCATTCCACTCTACGGATCCTGTTATCAGTTGCAGTTGCTAGAGATTGGCCACTTTATCAACTGGACGTGAAGAATGCATTTCTGTATGGCAACTTGCAGGAGGAAGTTTGTATGCAACAGCCACCTGGTTTTGCTGTTGAGGGGGAGTGTTCCAAGGTATGCCGATTACATAAGGCCATCTATGGCCTTAAGCAGAGCCCCAGAGCATGGTTTCAAAAGCTGTCAGACCTCTTTGAGAAACAAGGATATAAACGCTCCAATGCTGATCATTCCTTGTTTGTACAGAAGACGGCTAGAGGTATCGTCGTAATCATGGTTTATGTTGATGATATCTTGATTACAGGTGATGATGAGCAGGGCATTAAACAGGCAAAAGAAAAGCTGGGGACCGAGTTTGTCACCAAGGACTTGGGAGTCCTTCGATATTTTCTGGGGCTGGAGTTTGCTAGAAATCCATATGGATTAGTAATGTCACAGAGGAAGTATGTTACAGATCTATTGACTGAGACAGGTATGCTAGGGTGTCGACCTGCTACGACACCAATGGATCCTAGCATGAAGCTCTATGATGATGACACAGAAGAGGTGGACAAGAGAAGGTACAGGGAACTGGTAGGCAAACTATTGTATGTCACGATCACTAGACCTGATATATCATTTGCAGTGAGTCGTGTGAGCCAGTTCATGGAGCAACCACGTCAGGCCCATATGGATGCAATACACATGATTCTGAGATATTTAAAATCATCTCCAGGTGCAGGCTTGCTATTTAAGAAATGAAAAATCTCTATCACGACATGTGCTGATGCAGATTATGCAGGATGCCCCAAGGACAGGAAGTCTACATCAGGATTTGCAGTCTATGTTGGGGATGCTCTTGTTTCGTGGAGAAGCAAGAAACAGACAGTGGTAGCTAGATCCAGTGTTGAATCCGAATACAGGGCTATGGCCCAGGCTAGCACAAAAATGATGTGGGTGAAATCTTTGCTTGCAGATCTATGTATTGATATACCTCTTCCTATGAAGTTGGAGTGTGACAATCAGGCCGCCTTGTTCATTGCAAATAACCCAGCCTTTCATGAGAGGACCAAGCACATTGAGGTTGACTGTCACTACATACGTGACATGGTTCAGAAGGGGTTTATTGCTACATCTCACGTCACATCAGAGAATCAGACTGCTGATATTTTCACCAAGGCATTACTTCGAGGCCCATTCCAGAAATGTGCGTCCAAGCTGAGCATGATTGATATCTATGCTCCATCTTGAGGGGGAGTGTTGACGCATAATATAGATTAACTGTACCTCTTCGTTATTTTATTTTTCTGTTGTTCTCTTTATGTAATTTACCCATAGGCTACTCTCCTATATAAGAGAGCCTAGGGCTTATGGAATATATCAGATCATTGGTTTTTCCCAACAGTATATATTAACATTCATATACATTTCGATTTCAAGATAGATACACAGATACAAATTTCATCATGTGAACCTTCCAATATAAATTTAATATAATATATACAATTTTGATTCTATTGCTTTTACTATCTAATTCACATCCATTTCATACTGATATCCATTTTTAACAATTTGACAATACATTTTCTATATTCACCGATATTTGTATCCACATCCATATCTATATTTTTATAATAAATAAAAAAAAGTGTAACATTTATATTGATATTTGTATCTAACCATTTGCATCTTTGTGAACCAATTGATAGTAGAATCTTCCAACCGGGTACCCACGGGTTATGGCATAGGAGGTACTCAACCCATCACTTTTAAACGGATACCTGAAAATTTAGAGTCAAAATGAACATGTCAAGCTGACTACCCCTTGATCGAGATATTTTTGAACACCCTTAAGGGCATGTTCGTTACGTGAATAAGGGGAATGGAATAAGGAGAATAAGGCCCCATTTTTCTCCCAACACGGTTCCCCGTGGTACGACTATTCTCCATTATTTCATCTTATTTCACTCTTATTCCTATCTTTATCCCACCTTACCTACCTTTATTTCACCTTATTCTCCTTATTCCTATCCTCCAGCCGATCAAAGAATAGACCCATATTCTCCTTATTCCCAATCCTTATTCATGCTTATTCTCGAACCGAACAGGCCCTTACATATATGTACCCTTGGAAGGGAGGACGTGCTGTGAGCAGTACAGTACGCACATTGCTGAACTGCTAAACAACAGACATCGTCAAACCCAGCTACAAACAATTCTAACAACCCTCCTCCGAAAACTATGATCTATGAAGATTCTTGCATGTGTGCGTTTGCTTTCGTACTTAAACTAATCCCCCACTAAGTGCATCATGGCATCCCTGTAACAACCATTGCGGCAGTGAAATGGAATTTCTTTAGCTTAAACAACTCATAGGGCATAAAAAAAAGGCGATGAAAGATTTTTTAATCTGTAAATACAATCAACTTGTCCCTATAGTATATCACAAGGAAGTCACCAGATTCTCAACTCATGCATGCTTGCAATCTTGTAAGAATTTCAATTATTCACCCAAAAAAAAGTCACGCACCTTGAGATAGAAGAGCATCCGGCGGAGTTTGACCAATCAATATTATTCTTTCCTGATTAGAGCATAATTAAAAATCTCAGGTTTTACCTGTGCACTCAAAAGTTATGGCTAACCATGCGTGGAATGGATTGGCTTCAGCCGAGCCCCCGAATTCATGACTGCCTCCAATACTCCGGTATCGTGACTGGGACTGTCAGTAAATTCTCAGGTTCGACATTCGCTCAGATTCGGCTCGTTAAAAGTTCGATTCATGTTCGATTCGAAAATAAACAAACCCAACATGAACATAAGTTTGGGCTCAATTAAATAAACGAATCGAACCTCAAAAATATAGGTTCGCTCAGGCTCGGTTCGCTAAAAGTTGGATTATATACGCACATATATACATAATAGTATATATACATACATATTGTGTGTATATATAAGAAAAAAAAGACATTGTATCCACTCCCTAAGTCCATATTCCCTACTCCCGAAACCCCCACAAAACCCTCCCCTGTGGGCTACGACATTGTCATATTCTTAAACGAACCTTTAGCGAGCCGAACCGTACCAAACCGAACATGATTAAAATTTTCAATTTATCGAGCCGAACCGAACCCGAGTCTGAAAGTATGCTAAACGAACCGAACCGAGCCTGGATTGGTTCGCTCAGGTTCGGCTCGTTTGCACCCCTAATCGTGATACCGCTTGCCACATAACACACCTGGGATGCAATATCACATTTCTTGCTGTCCTTGTCGCATCCTATCTGCATTTCTAAACAGCAAGCTTTCAAGTTTCAACTGATCTTTTTAAAAGGCTTTGAGTGCTTGCTGGATTAGATTAGCGAACCTGCATTTACAACAATCTAAAAATTAAGTAAATAGGATCAAATATGACCGCATGTTTACAAGTAAAAAGCCACTATCATTTGGAAACAAAAGTTCACATGATACAGAATTGAACACTAGTTAGCATTACAGTTTTTGACCCATGATAGACACAAAATGAACACATTAGTAGTGTGCCGAGTCATGTTATCTTCGTGCAAGCCAGGCCACAATTTCTCTAAAGGAGAAATCACTGAATGCAATCATCAATGCAGCTATTGTCGCAACTGGTATTCAAACCAAAGCTAACGAATTGCGACTCATGTTTGATCAACTCCAAAATGCACGCCCAATTCGGTGTTTGTGAGACATCGCAATCTAATACACCACTCGCTTAGACGATATATAATTGATACATGTAACAGCATGTGTCGAATGAGATGATAGCTGAACTAAGCTGCAAAAGATACTACCAACTACCTGACCAAGGTGTCTAGCAAGTTGGTCCAGAATTAAGGTTGGGAGAACCATGGATCGAATAGTTTTCAACATACACAAGCATGGATCAGATATTAATTAGGAAGATAATGCAACCGTTCGAGGCCTGAGGCTAATCCCTAAACCAAATTATATGAAGGTAATGAGTATCTGGTCCGTGGCAAAGGTTGGTAGAATCATGAAACCAATATTCATTAGGTGGAGAAAGTGACTACACAAAACCTGTGACTAACCTCTAGACCTATGTAATATGTATAAGAAGAAAAGTTTTCTAATTCCCAGGCACTGGGGAAAAAAGCAAGACGGCTGCTTATCAGCATCCCCTTCTCCTTTTTAGTGTGCTAATTAAGTAATGTAGTTCAAAATTTGCTAGGGTTCTCGCACGAGGAACACATGCGAGTAAATAAGCTACATCTGCTGCACCGTCACCCGGATGCAGCCCAAAATTTGCAAGGGTTCTAGCATGATGGATGCATGGGAATAAAAAAGTTAGTCCAAATGAGGCTGCAAAGAAAGTTGCTGATAGATAGTTGGAATATTGGCACTTTGACTGGCAAATTGATGGAGATAGTAGATACGATGGAAAAAAAGGAAGATTCAGATACTGTCTCCAAGAGACAAAATGGGTAGGAGAGAAAGCAAGGGAGATCGAGAAAAGAGCTTCAAACTTTGGTATTCAGGTAAGGTAAGGGCAAAAATAGTGTTGGAGTGGTTGTTCATAAGAATTTGAAGGATTGTGTTGTTGAGGCGCAAAGATGCAGAGATCGGATTATTTTGCTAAAATTGGCGCCCGGCGAAAAAATTCTGAATGAATATCATCTCAGTTTATGCACCGCAAATTGCTTTAGATGAAAGAATTAAACACGCTTTTGGGAGGATTTGGATAAGATTATGCAAGGAATACCACAAAGAGAGATGATTTGCCTAGGTGGAGATCTTAATGAACATGTGAGAAATGATGCTTCAGGGTATGCTAGTGTTCATGGAGACCATGGCTTAGGAAAAAATGAAGAGGGAAAAGTCATTCTTGATTTTGTAACGATTTATGATCTTTTCATAGCGAACACACTTTTCAAGAAGTGAGAGGAGCATTTATTCATGTATATGAGTGGCACAACTAGAACACAGATAGATTACTTTGCGTTGAGGAGAAGAGATCAATGGTGTTGCAAATATTGCAAGTAATCCCAGGAGAGAGTTTGACAAGCCAACATCGCTTGTTAGTCATGGATGTGCAAATAAAAGGTATGGTAAAGAAAAGGAGTTCCCAAGATCCATGGCCTCAGATTTCAGCGAAATTCGGCATAATTTTGATTTCGACAGGTTACCGAAATTCAGCCGAAATGGCCGAATTATGGGGGACCCTAGTATAAAAATGATAAAATGATCAAAATTTCAGTCAAATTTCGACCGAAATATTATTTCGAACGGTCAGCGAAGTGGTGACCAAGACCGACATTTAAGGCAATGCCAAGATCACCAGAACTAGATGGTGAAGTCTTCAACTGAAGCAATCAAGCTTTAGGGAGAAGGTTTTAAGAGACTTAACCAAAGAGATGCTAGGCGAGTCAAAGGGAGGAGCTTTAGGATAGAAAGAGGCTTGGTAGTGAAGTGGAGGGGCGCAAGAGAAGCTCAAAATTAAATGAGCATGTTTTAAAGTCATGTCTAAGGATACAACAGAGGAAACTGTCACAAACTACAAAATAGCGAAAAAGGTAGCACAAAGAAGGATGTGGGCGAAGCTAAGTCAAAACCTTATGAGGTTTTATATAAAAATTTCGACTCTAAGGAGGGCCAAAAGGATATATTTAGGTTGCCCAAAGCAAGAGAAAGAAAGACCAAAGACCTTTCTCAATTGAGATACATTAAGGATGAGCGAGTCCACGTACATGTTACTCAGAAGGATATAGAGACTAGATGGATGCAGTATCCATAGGCTTTTCATTGGGGAAGGAAGTAGAGAGATCACTTTGGGAGATCTAGTTAGTTGTGAAAGTTACTCGAATCGTGCAAGCTATAATGAATACAAAGGAAGGAAGTATAGGCAGCTTTGAAGGTTATGAGACCTGGGAAAGGTGTAGGACTTGATAACATTCCTATTGAAGTATGGATTTTTAGGTGAGTGTGGTTTGACTTGGCTAACAAATTTATTCAATGTTATTTGGCGAAGCAAGAAAATGGCTAAAAATTGGAGAAGCATTGTGGTGCCTCTTTATAAGAGCAAATGAGACATTTAAAATCAATTTGGAAACGTGTGACCGAAACAAAGTTGAGGCAAGTTTCCAAAGTAAAAGAAAACCAATTTGGATTCATGCTAGGTCGCTCAACTATTGAAGTCATCCACTTGCTGAGAACAATGGAGATTTATAAAGCTAAAAGAAAGAATCTCCTTATGATTTTTATTGATTTGAAGAAGACTTATGACTCTGTCCGACAGGAGATATTTTGGAGAGTTTTGGAGAAGAGACAAGTACCTGTCCTATACATTAACCTCATAAAGGATATGTATGATAGGGCATCATCTTGTGTAAGGATTCAGTGTGAGAATACTGACTATTTTAACATCAATATTGGCCTACATCAAGGTTCAACTTTGAGTCCGTTCCTTCTTATTTTGGTTATGAACGAGTTGACAAGTCACATTCAGTATGAGATACCTTGATGTATGTTATTCGTCAATCTTGTAAAAATCGGCCGACTAATCGATCCAACTAGTCTAGTCGGGGGATGGCTGACTCGACTAGGCCTAGTCGGCCATTAGTCGGTCAGCCCGACTAGTCGGGCTGACTTTTACAACAAGATTTTATATTTTTCTTGTTTTTTGCTTTTTTCAAAAGCAAACTTATTCTAATATGTTTAATGTTATATTTAAAGTCAATTACTTTTTTTGTATCATTATGTAAGTATAGAAAATATACAAATCTATGTTAATACATAAACAAACATATTCTAATACGCAATAATGTTATATGTAAAGTCAATTACTTCTTTTATTTCATTATGAAAGTATAAAAAATTTACAAATCTATGTATAAAAATGATTTATATATTTAAAATAATTAAAAAATTCCAAACCGACTAATAGCCGACCAAATCCGATTAGTCACCTGACTGTCGATTAATCCTTAGTCAGTGACCCCGCCGATCAAGTATCAACTGCGCTTTCTGCAACCTTGCTATTTGTTGACGATATTGTGTTGATTGATGAGACTAGAGATGGAGTATACGAGAAGCTTGAGGTCTGGAGACATGCATTGGAGACTAAAGGATTTTGTATACGTAGGGCTAAGACTAAGATATGGAGTGCACTTTTGATGGAAGCAACAATGAAGGAATCAGGGTGAAGATTGGTGACGGCAACGTTCAGAATAAGGATTCTTTTAGATACTTGGGATCTATTCTGCAAAATAATGGAGAAATTAACAGAGATGATACTAATAGAATAAATGCAGGTTGGCTAAAGTGGAGAGGAGCATCTATTGTTCTCTGTGATAAAAATTTCCTTTGACAATCAAAGAAAACTTTTACAAAGCATCCGTAAGACTTGCTATGCTCTATGGATCTGAATGTTAGCAAGTGAACCATAAACATGTGTAGAGAACGACTATAGAAGAAATGAAATTACTAAGGTGGATGTGTGGACACATGTAAAGATCAGATTAGGAATGATGCAATTAGAAGGAAAATTAAAGTAGCTGCGATCGAGGATAAGATGTGAGAAATCCGCTTAAGGTTGTTTGGCCATGTGCAAAGGAGGTCAGTGCAAAAGTTAGGAGATGCGAGTTTTGAGGTGTTGAACTAGCTAAGAGAGGACGAAGAAAGCTAAAGAAGTGTTGGAATGAAACTATACGAAGGGATCATAGTTTTTTGGACCTAATTCTGAGATTGGCCCAAGATAGATCTGAATGGAGGCAAAAAATCCATGTAGCCAACCCTACTTAATGTGGGAAGAGGCTTTGTTGTTGTTGAATTAAGTAATGAGTGCTATCAAAGATTTATGTTCTTTGGGACTATATACTATCTAATTTAATCCATTTTCAAAAAGTACATCTTATTTAATCATTGATCAATTCGGTATCATGTTATGGTGGTGATTATCGATAATTTTCATTTGCATACTAAAAAAAGTGCTTCCACTATTCATCGAGATTTCATGACCAGAGGCGGTGGCATAAATTATGTACAATTTCATTACCTGGATCTGCTTCTTCCTGTGGTCTCCAAGTATCATTCCAGGATCCTCAACAGCCATGTTCACTGAGAAAGACCATCCTGATACAGTTGATTTGACTTCCTTTTTTGGGATACTTGGGAAACACCTACCCACTTTGTTCATCAGCGTTCAGAGCCTGCAAATATTTATAACAGCTACATGAACACACCTGCAAATATTTATAACAGCTACATGAACACACCTGCTATATGTAGCAAAAAAAGGCTTTATTGGCTTGCAATAACCTTCAAAATAGTTCAAGATTAGGTCGAACAAAATCTGGTACCAAAAACCAAAGACAGCAGCAAAGTGCCTTTTACTGGCATGTAATTATCTTTGTTTTCCTATATTATACAAATTTCTCCCATTTAGTCTAGATTTCTGACCACCACCACAAGGAAGTAGGTAAATATATTGCAAAAAAATGCTGCCAACAACCTATACCTCTTCTTCTCGTTCAATAAACAACCCTGATTCTATTCTAATAGCATGCAAGAGTTTGGGAGGAATATCCTCAACTGATGCAGAAGTACTTGCATTCTGAGAACTTTCTTTTCCTGAAGCACTGGGGTTTTCTCCTTCTCCCCAACCTCGATACAAAATGACTTTACTGGGTTCTCTTGACACCAGCATGGCACCTGTTGCTCTCTGCAAGAAGTCCAAAGTACAAGGAAACAAAAATTCTCTATAAAATCTAGAAGCGAACAAATATTTTCTGATATTCTACCTCGAGTTCAAAGATGACCTCCTCGACTGATCCTTTAGCTATGCCTTTGATGTTTACAATAGCAAGTGGATGTTTCCGAAAATGTACCTTTATTGCTTTAGCAACACCAGTTACAATGTTGTTCCTGCCTGCATTGGTGCATGCACGGTGAGGGCATTCTTGTATTAAATAAAGATGGCCTTTTCAAGCAAGAGCATAAACTATTTGAATATGATGATATAAATCAAATAGCGCGCAACATCAAGAATATAAATGGCTTATCATTCAACTTTAAAACAAACTACCCCGAGCTCAGAAAACACAAGTTCAATCATTAATGGATCTACTCACATGCCACAATTTATGCGCAAAATATTAGTATAACTTATATTTCATTTCACCTTCCGGAAAAATAACTTTAGAACATATATGAACATTTACTGTCGTTGGTACATTTCATGTGCTTGTGTCATTTTTAGATGAATGGTTACCAGGAATTGCGCCTTAAGAATACTGATCTATGATCATCATCCTCACTGAAAGGGATAAAGCTGACTGGCAGACATTAAAAAAAAGAAAGGCAGGACAATATGGACAGCAATTGCTTGCCCCTGATCTGCCTTTTGAGTGACGAATTGAAAGTCAGTGGAATAGTGGCAGCTAGTCTTCCTAATGACTTTCTGTTGCTCTCTCTGTTGCAGGCTGAATGGATAAGGGAAAAGAACCAAGCAAACCGACCCGTGGGCATTAGATAGGAAGCAAGTCGTTATGGCTGCGCCTGAACTTAAACAGAGCTGAGAGACTTTCCGCCAAAATTTAGCTCCTGAACTTTTAGTTGTAGTAAGAATTTAGGTCCAAAAAAATTAGGTCCTAAACTCCATAATGAATAGCTTCACTAAATTTTAGCCACATTAATGCAAAAGCAAAATTTCTTCTACTAAAAAGAAGCTTGAGTCCAGGATCACTCTAATAGCATCATCAATTATAAATAACCATCACCTGGCTATTTCAGTGATAAAAAAGTTGGACAATGCTATTTAGATGTACACTGTTTCTAAATAGCCAGAATAAATAATCATTTGTTGCCAAATAAGAATAAATAACCATTATTGGCATACTAAATTCGATAGCCAGATTCAATAACATTTCAACATTGACCAATAATATAAAATTGCTTTTGCAAAGACATCATCATCTGAATTAACCCAGAGTTTACTGTCAAAAAAATTGGCCGACTACTTGACCACTAATTGGACCACCTAGCTAGTCGGCTAACTATTGACGGGCTAATCTCTAATCAGTCAGTTATCCCACCAATCCAACTATTCGGACTGACTAGCCAGCCAAGTCAACCGATTTTTGCAAGTTTGGCACAAGGTAGCTGACTCCCCACATCACCGCCGCATCCACCATATCGCTATTAGCTGCTGGAACCACTGCCCATGGTGGGCACCACTACTGCTGCTCAAAATTGGTGGTTGTTGCCACCTCATGGGAAAAATCCCATCAGCACTGCTTGTTCCCCTATCGATCTCATGGGCCAATAGTCACAAGCTATCATCACCATTATCATCTCATCTGTGGTGGCAAGCATTGCCACTTGCTCGCATGCTTTCGATCTGAGGTGAAACCACTGTTGTTTTGGCAGAAGGACCTCAATCCTACCAACTCAAAGGTCGATTTCACACCTGATTATAACGTGTCAATGCCACTCAGCCCCACAATTTAACAATGGTGACCCGGCATAAGCTACCTCCGATTAACATAACCCCAAGATGACATCGTCACTGAGTGGGCTACGAGTGCTGTCGCTGCACATTTCCATGTGCCAACAGAGGCAACAACCTAAGTTAGTCGTGCCACCATTGCTGCCAATGTGCTCATGTCAATGAAAACCCCAACCGTTGGTGTCCTATCCTCGACCATTGTCCCTGGGTAGGTGGCACCCACATCTATGGTTTTCGATCAGGGCTCCATCGTTGGAGCATCTGAAGCCGCCACTCTAACCCCAAGAAGCACAATCGTTGTCTGTTGGGAGGAAAGAAACCCTAACAAGGATTAATGACAGATTTCTAATACGAATTGTATCCGACCAAAATAAGGGTAACTAAGTGGCATGGAAAATATTATCACAACTCATTCACCAAAAAGTATTTTATCAGAGGGTTAAAATTGGGAAATGCATATAGAGGATAAAATAATTAAGCGAAGGGATAGAAAAAATGCAGCAATGTCCTTCAGAATAACAAAATTACGAGAAGTATTAAAATAAGAAAAGAGGACAAAATCCTACTCGTATTAAGATAGATGGCTTAGGATCATCTTATAAAAGGATGCTAAGGCAAAGGATGTATGCCATATTACGTGGTTTCCATGCCTTCGCTCTCCATCGCTCTCCAAACTCTATGAGGCACCTGTTGAAAACGCCACACCAATTCTTCAAAAGTGATTTGATGGACTTGATAATAAATCCAGGATGATAGTGAAATTAACATGGACTCCAGCAAATGCTCGGATCTGTGCTTCAACCCATGGATTTGAGAGCCATAAAATCAAGCCACCACGTCCAGCCCACGATAATGAAGCATGGACTCCGATTATACTTCGCAATTTTTCCATCAACCATGAATTAGGGGCACTAAAATCAAGTCATTACACCATGCGCCCGAAGATGAAACACCTCATCAGGAGATGAGTATCCAAAGCGGTGGAGAATTGATGCAATCCCAAATATAGGGGTTTCAACATATGAGGGTTTACCGATTATTTTAAGTTGGTTGTATTTTCAATTTGAGATCAATTAGGATCTAAATATCTATCGTAGAATGATTAGATTAGAGTAGTTTTGAAGTTAGTTAATAGCTATCATATAATGATTAGATTAGAGTAGTTTTAAAAGTTAGTTAGGTTCAGTTAGGTGGTTACTTTTATTTTACTTGATTATTTTGTAGTACACTCTTTAAATAAAAGAGCTATTTGGTCATGTTTAGAGGACCGATTATCATATCACGGATTAAAGTTTGGATGGTGCAATGAGATGTGACTAGGATGGAAGTTTGTTTAGGAAATATGCGGAGAATGAGTTTGTTCACTGGTTATGGAGATTGGAGAGATAAAAATATTCTAAAAGCTGGCAGTTCACAACTAGATGTTAGGGGGACAAGCCATTTCTTCAACTTATTATAGGACAACCACATGTTCCGTAATGTTAAATGCTCCCCTTGCCAATACTTTTCATAACGAAATCACAGCTGGAAGTGGGATTGAAATGACTCCTCGAGCACTCCTCCAGCCCATGCTTTAGCTGCCATGGTTAGCCAGCCTACTCGGTTGCATCAGGATTAGGGAGATCCCTTATTCTTCCTAGGACCTTCTCTTGTCCCTTCTATGGTGTCGAAGCTCATCAGAGATGAGACTAGCTCTTGGAATACTGATCTCAGAAATCTTTTCATAGATGCTTTCCTCCTTCACATGCATTGTAAATTACAAAGATTCATCGATGCATCACTACATGGGACAGAACTAACCCTGATGATATGGAAGCTTAACAAAAAAGGCGTATTTTTGGACAACATACACCTACCACCTACTAGACAAGCTCTCACTATTATATTTTGAGTAGCGCCAATCACATGATATGATTCAGTTCCTTGATGGCTAGCCAAAACTCCCAAACCCTTGCACCCTCAAACAAAGGGAAAACCTATGAGCTACTACCACTTGTTAAAAATGAGCTTTTGATGACTTTTTCACTACATTTTCGTCTTACACCTATTTTCTATGCCAATCCATCTCCTACTCCATTATCTCAACCTGCAAAGCTTGTCGGGAGATTTCTGTCATCTTCCCTTATCCCCAAAATTATGTTTGCATCAATAGAATTGAGGACTCTAGAGCTCTTAAAGAGAGGGAGGACACAAGAGAGAACAATACTAAATATCACAATATATTGACGATATATCATCAATATATTACTATATCCGTTGATGGAATTTTGACATCAGTATGTATAATGGATTAGAATTAATTAATCGATATTTTGTAAGATATCTCGAGATATCGGTGTATCGTCCTGCATCGATCAAAATTGGATGTTTTCAGTGCAACGTTTCTCCGATATCAATTAATACCATCGATATTGTGCTAATATTACTCAATATGATCCTTTTTTAAACTTTTAGGGGTCTATTTGTTTCGAACTTTGTGTTTGTAGTTACTCCCAACTTTAAAAAAACACATCATGATTTATAATTTTGTAGGAGACCCCTTTTTGAATGAGGGATTTCGCCTCCCTCTTGGCAATGGAGATGAAACAACTTTAAAGCTAATCAAGTATGAATGCATATATCATACATGTTATAACAACAACAACAAAGCCTTTTCCCATGATTAAGTAGGATCAACTATATGGATTTGTTGCCTCCATTCAGATCTATTTTGGGTCATTATCAGGCTTAAATCCAAATAATGATCCCTTCAGATAGTCTTTTTTCCAACACTTCTTGAGCTCTCCTCGTCCTCTCTTAACTGACTTAGCATCCCTAATCCCGCATCTTCTAACCGGTGCATCAACCGGCCTCCTTTGCAAATGGTATACCATCTTAAGCGATTTTATATCATCTTATCCTCTATCAGAGCTACGCTGAAGCAGATCAAAAAATTCAACAATGAAAAATGTTAGTAATCATGAGTCGTTTCTTATTATAACCCCAGTAAGGGGCAGTTTTGTATTTTTCCTTTCCATGTACTCTCTAGGGTTTCTAGGGTTTTCCTATATAAGGAGCCCTAGCCCACTGGAATAAATATAGAAAAAATATTCCTCTTCACATGGTATCAGAGCAACAGTCCTGGGCTGGGGCTCTGACCTAATCTCTCCCTCTCCCCACCTGCCGCCCCCACCCCCCTCGTCATGCGCGAGCCCCAGGCCTAGGGGAGCCCACCCGCGCCTCCACACCATCATCACACCCCCCTCCTCTCCGCGCAGCCTCCGTCTCCTCCGCGCACACAGCCCTGGAACCCACCGCACAACACGTCCCTCCCCGCGCACCCCGCGCATTCCCCACACCACGCGCATCCCCCACACCCCGCGCGCTCCATCTCCCCACGCCCTGCGCCGCCATCTCCCCACGCCATCTCCATCTGCCCGTGCGCTCCAGCCGCGCCATCTGCCTCCAGGCGTCGCCCATCACGCTGAGCGCTTACTCTAGATAACCAGGCTCCGCCCCTGTGCGCTGACTCGGCCCCGTACGCACCCGACGCACACCAGGCTCTGCAACCAGGCGCCCTCCCTCCAGGCCGCCCACCCCTTCAGGCGCTCTCCCTTCAGGCCGTTCCTCCAGGCAGTCCACGGCACTCAAGCTCTCCGTCGTCTCTTCTCCGACCGTCCAGGGCACCTACAGTCCGTCTCCAGGCCGTCTCCAGACTATTTTTCCTTTGCGGTGCTATTTCACAAGTTCGCCCCCTCGCACGGTACTCCTTGCACGACGGTCTGATTATTAATAGCATGATGATATTCTCATAAGTTCTCATGATCATTGAGATAGACTAGTTTATCTACTGCTCATTATACTCGGCCGCCATGATATCTAGTTCCAATTCTGTGAACTCCAAGCCCCTGTATGCGACACCTTCAATGATGAATCAGGGCACTACTATCAAACTGAAGGGTTCCAAGAACTACGTTCTGTGGTCTCGGTCCTTCAAAGTTTTCATTGGTGGCCAACGTAAGAACTATGTTCTTACCACTGTCCCACTGGCTGCGACAGACAAGGATTATGATACTTGGTATACTGATAACTGTCAGGTTATTACATGGTTGACGAACAGTGTTGACATTTCCATTACATCCAATCTCCTCTATAAGGAGACTGCCAAGGCGATGTGGGAGAGCCTTGAAAATACCTATTCCCAACAAACAACAAAATCTAGGCTTTCTGATATATACACCAAGATTTGGTCCACAAATCAAGGCGACACATCATTAATCGAATATTACAGACTGCTGACAGGTCTATTTGAAGAACTCCTCATCTTCCAACCTGCCTGTTGTGATAAGCAGGTAGGAGAACGGGCATAATGGCAGGTTTACAGATTCTTATCAGGTTTACATCCACGATATAAACCTGTCAAAGATCAATTTCTAACAGCTGTAGCGTTGCCTAATCTTGAGACCATTTTTGGTCGTCTACAAGAACTTGAATCTCCACCTCCTCCTCCGTCTGCCGAGACATCAACACATTTTGCAAGGGGAAGATCTTTTCACTCTAGAGGACGTGGACGCGATTCTGGCCAGGGACGTAGTCGAACTTTGGGTCGTGGACGAGACTCATCACGTGGCCAAGGACGTGATCGTTTTCCACCTTGCACACATTGTGGGCGCATGAATCACTTGTCAGACATGTGTTGGGCCAAATTTGGCATGCCCCCTAATGCCAACAATGCATATGATTCTGCCATCTCTGATACTTCCTATGATGCATCTGAACAACATACTGGTGATAGTCAGCTTTCTTTTACTGCCTCAGAATATGCCCGACTACGACAACAGCTGCAAAATACTCTCACTGATACTATTGCTTCTGCATCTACTGCCAGTCTTGCAACAATCTCCAGTACTACTGCCAGCACTGCTTCGACATCTGCGCCTGCCTGGATCATTGATTCAGGAGCATCGACTCATCTCACAGACGAAGGGAGACTTCTGTCCTCTTCCCGACCTTCTTCGGTCGTGAAATTAGTTCGGGTTGCTAATGGAGATTATTCGCCTATCACTAGTGTGGGCACAATGGAGTTCTCATCCACACTACGACTAACAGGGGTTCACTGTGCTCCTGCCTTCCCTCTAAGCTTTTTATATGTTCATAAGCTATGCATTGAACTTGACTGTAAAGTGATATTTGATAAATCTTGCTGTTATTTTCAGGACATCCGGACGAAGAAAATTTTTGGTAGGGGGCATGAGAAGAATGGACTATATTATCTTGACATTCCTACAGACTCTGGATTCTCGGGTGCAGCTTCCATCTCCACCAATCCTCTACTATGGCACCTTCGTCTTGGTCATCCATCCGCTAAAGCCCTCTCCATGATGTTTCTTGAACTTTCATCGCTAAAAACTTTTGAGTGCGAGGCGTGTCAGTTTGGGAAGCATCATCGAGCCTCTTTTCCTGCTCGTACTGAGCCCCGTCGTTCTGTTCCTTTTTCATTAGTTCATTGTGATATTTAGGGACCTTGTCTGGTCCGAACAATAAGTGGTCACAAGTATTTTGTTGTCTTTATAGATGATTTCAGCAGGTTATCTTGGGTTTTTCTGCTCAAAGAACGTTCGGAGATTAATCTTATCATAAAAAACTTCTTTCATTATGTTAAAAATGTTTTCTCGTCTAACATACAAATTTTTAGTTCTGACAACGCATTAGAATTTACCCAACATGACCTTGCCTCCTTCTTTGCCTCTGAAGGAACCATCCACCAAACTTCTTGTCCCTACACGTCCCAACAAAACGGGAGAGCAGAACGGAAACTGAGGCATCTTCTAAATGTTGCTCGCTCTCTTCTATCTCAGATGAAAGTCCCCAAAACCTACTGGGGTGATGCTATTCTCACAGCCGTCTATCAAATAAACAGAGTACCCTCGCCTACTCTTCATGGGTCTACTCCATTCTCCCTTCTTTATCCAAATGAATCTCCATTTCCTCTTCCTCTGCGGATCTTTGGATGTGTGTCCTTTGTCCATAAATTTCAGAATATCGACAAACTCTCACCAAGGGCGATCAAATGCGTCTTCTTAGGTTACTCACAAACTCAGAAAGGGTACAGATGCTACGATCCTACTGGTCATCGGTATTACGTCTCTGTTGATGTAACATTCTTTGAGCAAACTAGCTTCTTCTCAGATTCTGCAACTGATTTTTAACTTGATCTTCCTTCGCCACCCATCATCCATAAGCAACGTCACGCTACTACACCACCAGCAATCCCTTTACCAGTCTCGTTACTGCAGGATAATATGCCTTCTTCGACTGTCCCCTACAATAATGTCCTGGATGATCCTCTAGAGCTTCCCATTGCTCTACGGAAGAGTAAAAGACGTTGTGCTACTTACTCCATATCCAACTACACATCCACATCTGGCTTATCTACCAATGATCGTCGGTACGCCGATGCTCTTATGACTGTCTCCATTCCACGAGATCACATTAGTGCTCTACAGGACGCAGGTTGGAAACATGCCATGAATGAAGAAATGAATGCACTTACTTGCCAAGGGACATGGGATCTTGTTCAATGTCCGAAAGGTGTTCGACCTGTAGCATGCAAATGGGTCTTTACGACCAAACAATCCTCGGATGGCACCATTGATAGTTTAAAAACTCGCCTTGTGGCTAAAGGTTTTACACAAACCTATGGTGTCGATTATTTTGAGACATTTTCTCCTGTTGCACGTATGGGGTCTATCCGAACTATTCTCTCTGTTGCTGCAAACAAATCTTGGCCCCTCTTTCAGCTTGATGTGAAAAATGCATTTCTTTATGGCGACCTTGACGAGGAAGTATATATGAAACAACCTCCGGGCTATGAAGTCGAGGGGGAGTATGTATGTCGACTTCGCAAGGCCATATACGGTCTCAAGCAAAGTCCAAAAGCATGGTTTGACAGGCTTACTACAGAAATAACCACTCTTGGTTTTCAAAGGACGACATCTGATTATTCTGTATTTGTCAGGAAAAGAACAACTAGAACCCGTTATACTTGCAGTCTATGTTGATGATATGGTTATCACAGGTGACGACTATAATGGGATATCAGAAACCAAGGCCTTCCTTCAAAAGGTATTTGTTACCAAGGACCTTGGATCTCTACGCTACTTCTTAGGCATAGAGGTACTTCGCACTACCGAAGGACTTCACCTCTCACAAAGGAAGTACTGCATGGACATACTTACTGAAGCAGGATTTCTTGGATGCAAGCCCTCTGGTATTCCTGCTGACCCAAAGAAGCATGCCACCTTATCTGATTCAGCCTTTGAGGATGTCTCCCGATATAGAAGCCTTGTTGGTAAACTTCTCTACCTTACTATAACCAGAACAGATATCTCCTTTGCAGTAAACAGAGCAAGCCAACATATGGAACGTCCATGTTACTGTCACTGGCAAGATGTTCTCCAAATTCTTCGATACTTAAAGGAATCTCCAAGTCGCGGACTCTTCTACAAAGCAAATGGGCACACGGACATGGTTGCCTATGCAGATGCTAATTATGCAAGCTCTCCAGAAGATCGACGCTCCACCACAGGCTATGCTATGATGGTTGGAGGAAACACTATTACCTGGAGAAGCAAGAAGCAGACCGTTGTATCCAGGTCAAGTGCTGAAGCAGAGTATAGGGCAATGGCACAAGCCACCTGTGAGATCACGTGGTTATTGGCCTTTCTTCAAGAGCTAGGTATTAATGTCACTACACCTATCCCCCTGTATTGTGACAACAAGTCTGCAACCTACATTGCTACAAATCCTGTATTTCATGAACGAACCAAACACAAAGAAATTGATTGCCGCTTCGTACGGGATGCAGTCAAGATTGGAAGAATCACCACTCCACACATCAGTATTGATCTACATCTTGCAGATGCCTTCACAAAAGAATTACCAAAGAAACGCCTGTCATGGATTGTATCCAAGTTGGGCATGATTGATAACTACGCTCCAACTTGAGGGGGAGTGTTAGTAATCATGAGTCGTTTCTTATTATAACCCCAGTAAGGGGCAGTTCTGTATTTTTCCTTTCCATGTACTCTCTAGGGTTTCTAGGGTTTTTCTATATAATGAGCCCTATCCCACTGGAATAAATATAGAAAAATATTCCTCTTCACAAAAAAAAATTGTTTGGCGAAAGAAATTGAGAGACGAAGAAAGAGAAGAACATGTCGGTTGCGTGGATTTTGGAGACGAATCAAGAAGATCATGTAAAGGGAGGGGATTACATGAGAGAGAAATTTCAATTTTATATATTACGAACTAATTAAACAAAGGACTACCATCATCTTTAGGAGAGGTGGAATTATAAAAATAGAAAGAAGATAAAAATCAAATCAAATAAAAAATGACTGCAATCGACTCTAATTGATTCGCTAACTAATTTAATCTACTATAAATATTGATATTATAATCAATCTCAATTTATTTAACGTAAATAAAAATAGATAAATAAATAAAACTGATCAATTAGGGACGGAAAACCCTAGTTGATCAAAATCCACAAATCTATAATGGCTTCAATCCGGCTTGACCTGTCAATTAGGGAAATATTGCATTAATTCTTCACCACTTGAAAAAAAAATCATCTCTTGACGAATTGCTTGATCTTCAATTGCAGTAGGAAGTTAATTGACGGTAGCTTGATCAGTTGATTTCCCCTATTAATTTGTCACCTTCTTTACGACCCTCAATATTTTTTTGTAATTTCTTTGAGGAGAAGGGTTTAACTGTAATTTGCTTGTTTACCCCTTAAGCTAAACAAAATCCATAACATAAGTTATCCTTCAATTGGCCCTTTAGATTAAAACTCTTGTGAGGAGGGGGCTGCTTGTAATTTTTCCAAACATCTAACCCCTTATTTTAGGGGATTCGATCGAAGATGAGTCCCCAACCCTCGTTAGGGTTTCTTCTCCCTTCAAGTAACAATTGCAGCAGCTTTGACTCCGGGTGGGAAGATGGCGGCATGAGCTCCAAGGGCTACGGCGGCCAGATCGCAGGCCACGATCGTGGCCTAGGTGGCAACAGCAAAAGCGATGATGGTCGTGCTTCTGTTGGTGCCACCATGGATCTGGGATACGAGTCTTCGGAGGTGGAGGGGGTGACTGCAGTGAGGCTGGAGTAGTGGTTGGTGGGGTGGCTTCGGGGGTGCAGGGGGACGGTGGGGCTGCTATGGCCGGACTGGGTTGTGGAAAAGATGGTGGGGCTGGTTTGGTGGAAGGGCACCTCAGTGGGTTTGTTAGGGTGGTGCGAGGTGGCTGTGAGGGGACTGTTGGAGGTGGTGGCGGCTTGGAAGTCACCTGGACAACAACTTCACATGTGGACAGATCAAGGACTTTCGGTTCTTCATTCTCAGGTATCTCATCGAATACATGACATGTATCGTCATGGTTATCTTTCTCTTCTTGTACTAGGATAAAAACTTCGATCGCTAAAAAGTTGATGATACATATCATTCGTTCGCACCTTCGTCGAAAGATTAGTCATGTATCTTCATTGTTTTGCTGTACAAAAATTGCAACAAGAAAAACTTTTTTTGCACTAAAAATACCTTCATTTTCTTGATCGAAATCAGGTTGAACAGAAGATGCAATGATCTGATTTTTATTGTTGACGAATGATTCTTCCCCGATTAACATGTCTAGCCAACATTGAACATTGAAACTTGCTAGGAGACGATTCTTGAACTTTGGTTGATGCGAATACGAACCATGAGAAAGGTGGCTGAGATCGAACTTCAAGCGCCAATATGCGACATGATCGTCGAATCATAAGAACGATTCAGTTTCCACGCTTTGATACAGTTGATGCAGATCAAAAAATCCAATGGTGGACAAAATATGTTTGGTGAAAGAAATTTAGAGAGGAGATAAAGAAAGAGAAGAATGTGCCAGTTGCACGGGATTTCAGAGACAAATCACGAAGATTGTGTAGAGGGAGGGGATAACATGAGAGAGAAATTTCAATTTTATATATTTTGAAAATTAAACAAAGAACTACCATCCTCTTTATATAGGAAAGGTGTAATTACAAAAATAGAAAGAAGATTGAAATCAAATCAAATCAAATCTTAAATGACTGCACCTGATTAATTGACTCGCTAACTAATTTAATCAACTACAAATATTGAGAGTATAATCAATCTCAATTTATTTAATGTAAATAAAATTAGACAAATAAATAAAAATGATCAATTAGGAACGGAAAATCCTAATTGATCAAAATATCCAAATCCATGATGGCTTCAATCCGACTTGACCTATCAATTTGGGAAATATTGCATCATATGCCAACTTTCCTTCTGTCCGCATCATTTCGAAACCGATCTTTTCACATATGACCACATATCCAACTTAGCATTTTAATTCTTGCTACTATTCATTTTAGGTTATTTTCTGGCTTAAATCCAAATAACTAAGATCACTTCGGAATGTCTCATTCCAACACTTCGTGGGCCTTTCTCATCTTTTATTAACTGACTCAACATCCAAAATCTCGCATCTTCTAACCAATGCATCATCCGACCTCCTTTACAAATGGTCGAACCATCGTAAGCGGTTTTCTCTTATCTTATCCTATATCGAAGCTACACCAACTTTCCTTCTGATTGTAGCATTCTGAATTCGATCATTTCATGTATGACTAGACATCCACCTTAATATTTTCATTTCTGCTACTGTCAATGTCTGCACATGTCTATAATTCACATGCCAACATTCTGATCCATAAAGCATAGCAAGTCTCACAGCTGCTTTGTAATACTTTCCTTGACTTTCAAAGGAATTTTCTTATCACAAAGAATAGTAAAGGCTCCTCTTCACTTTAGCCAACCTGCATTTATTCTGTGTGTAACATCTCCATCAATTTCCCCATCATGTTGCAAAATAGATCCCAAGTATCTCAAAAAATCTTTCTTCTTAACGGTATCATCTCAAATCTTCACCTCTAGTCCTTTATCGTTGTTTCCACCAAATGTACACTCCGTATATTCAGTCTTAACCCTAATTATAAGAAATCCTTTAGTCTTGAAGGCATGTCTCCAAACCTCCAACTTCCCATTTACTCCATCTATTGTCTCGTCAATCAACACAATATCATCGACGAACAACATACACCAAGGTATCTCAACATGAATGTAACTAGTCAACTCGTCCATGATCAAAATAAAAAGGAATGGACTCAAAGTTGAAACTTGATCCTGAATATATTGCACATGTTACTATAATAATATCTAATAGTTGATACTTAGTGAATATTACTAATCTAGTGATATAGAATCACATATTCATGACAAACTCCAATCGGTGTTGATTTTCTTTAATTCTGGTAGAAAGTATTGTTTCCCATCTACTTTAATTCATCTTCTTACATTTAGAATTATGATTATTATAAATGATGTTCTTTAAAAATTATATTTCATTATCCTTTGCTTCTTTATTTGAATTCCGATATCTCTCAACATTTTTTATATATAATATTCGATGAAATATAAAGGCGGTGTACTAAATCTGCCTCCTTTTAAGTCTCTAACTTGTTGATGTTCGAATTTCATCATATCATTCCCAACACCTCTCATCAATTAGCGTTCAACAATCAGTATTTAAAGCATCATGTGTGTGGTATGAGCCCTTTGCGCATATGCAAGTTGCATTTGCGGGCTATGGGACCGTGTCTTCGAATTGTTCGACCGCTTAAGGTTTAGCAGGTACCCGAATCCGATATCCTTTTCTTGAAACCCTTCTCTCTCACACAATACCCTCTCTCCCGATACCCCATCTCCAAAACACGAAGAACATCCAAACCTCTATTCCCCACGTGAAGCTCCTCTACCTCCAACTTCCATCATAAAGCTTCTCCGCCTTCAGTAACCCTAGGAATATTTTTTATTTTTATGCTCCGCAACCGCCGTGAAGCTGTTGTTTCTTTTAGAGTTTTGTTTTTTTCTTCCAAGCTCCATCACTTTGCATTAGATGGAGGGAACGAGGAACGACGGAGAGATAAATGGTCCACATTTTATATAACTTGAATTGTTTCTGTCAGAAAAATAGGAATGCGGAAGCGTATCAGAAATAATATAATAAACTTGGAATGAAGACAAGATTTTAACGTGGAACCGTACTCTCTAAGGAGCGGGGAGAAACCACGGGAGAAGGCCTCAAAGGGCCATATGCTTCATTGTTTTTTCTCATCTGGATACAAGGGGGTGTGGGTCTATATATAGCCCCCACCGAGTCTCCACATCTCCAAACTGGTAGATGCGGGACTAAAGATATGGATGTGGTAAATGGATCCTGGAGAGATCCATTTACTCATCTACAATATAAAAGGTGCATAATCCAATACCCCAACACTCTCCCTCATGCTGGAGCATCCAATGCAGCTTGGACAAACAGAAAGAAGACTTAGCTCACGCTACAAGACACTACATACAAAATCAACTTAAGGCGCACAAGTATCGGTTGATGTCGAGGATGTTGCTTCTCAAGGCGTGCAAGTGAGGAGGACGAGCATGCTGGATTGTGAGTCAATTGAATGTCCTCGTCGGATAGCATGTGTTATGTACTGCGCCTATCAGAGTCACTGCAACTGAAGAATGAGTCTATGTACGGATACCTCCGGCCCGCTACAAAAAGTGGACAACTACTCCATCTCTAATAAGGGCCGAAAAGAGCATCGATAATTATCCATACGAAGATTTGAAGATGGGTCTCTCTCGAAGGGACTTCGAAGTGGGTTCTCTCTCATAGGAACCTCGGAAGGATCTCGTACTGGAGTTCACGATCGCTGGAGAATGGAGTCTGAAAAGTCTCCTCATCGAAAAACTGGGTTTCTCCCATCTGGCACAGAGAATAGTACTCTACTCTGAAGTCCCTATGAACCACGTGAAAACCTTAGCCAACATGTCATAGGGACTGATCCTCTACTCTGGAGTCCCTATGGCTCATATGAAAACTCTATCCGAAAATAAGAATGATGGGGACCACACAAAAAGATGGCATACATGTGCACATCTGAAAACACTGCATACAAGTGTGTGTCCAAAATTGAAAACTCGAAACCAATCGTAGAGTCTGATCATCTGAACTGTAGAGTCTGGAAATCTGGCTGGTATGGAATCTGAATCTGATATCTGAATCTGGAACAAGACCTGTGACTCTACACAATACTCCCTCTTTCTCCCATACTAGTCAGAATATATGTCATCGACTAAGTTAGGAGAAAACAAGATAATGGGGAAAATTAAAACATCACAAATGCCAATCTCAGTTTTTTCCGGCTTCTCAAATCAAAAACTTTTCTTAAACATTTCTTTGAATCGCTTTTTTAAAGCTGTTCAATTTTTTTACGGCTTTTAACTTTCTTTTTCCTTTTTTTCCAAATTACACATGGATTTTCTTTGTACGCACCTTTTTTTACTTGCGTACAGCTTTTCTTTGTACGCACCTTTACTAATTTTTTTCCGCAAACGATGCCAATTCTTTTAAAAAAAACAGGCCATCATTTCATTTTTTGGCCTTTCTCTCCTCTTCCTTTTACCTTTCTTTGCTTGGGCTTCTCTCTCTCTTTTTAACTTCAGCTCACTTGGGCCCATCACTTCTCCCACCCCCCCTCTTTTTTTAATAAACACCCCTTTTTTAAAACTGAGCATCCCCCCAAAAATTATTAAAGGACCTAAGAGCCTTTCTGCTTTTTCGTCACCTAGGGTTACTGAGAACCCCTTTCTTCGATAGCCTACCGCCGCAAGCACTGGATCTGGATGATTGGCGCCCTGGATCTGAAGGATGCTGCCCAAATTGCGTTGGGAGCCAGGGAGAATGGACTGCCGCAAGCGTTGGAGGATGCCACCCTTCTCCTGGAATCGCGTGTGAACTGAAAAGGCCATGCCTGCGATTGATGGGAGAGAGGGGGCCGCCTCCGCTTCGACTAGGGCTCCTCTGCGCTGGAGGAGGGCCATCTCACGCCACCGGAGCACAGGAGGTCGGATGAACTCAAATTGGCTAAACATAGCCCGGATTTTTTTAATCATAAACCTTAATATTGCACGGCTTGGGCAATCACTTTCATTATTTTTGAGGTGCTAAGAGAGGGCAAATAGCTATTATAACTAGAAGGTGGCCTATGGCATCGGAACCATAAAAGTTAAACTAAGCATATGGCTAACACGGTCTTGAAAAGAGAAAAACTATGTGCACGATAAGGCCCTTAAGCCTTAAAATAAGCAAGAGTATATAGTAGAAAAGATAGGATTCAAGAGATTCTCATCCATCCTAGCCCCATCAAAATGAAATGAACTAGAAATAATTGGAGTGTTTTGAGCCACCCCTCTTAGCCTTCCTTGACTTGATTGATTTGTGATACTCTTGTAAATCAAGCTCTTTGTAATGAGTATTGATCTTCAATTTCTTCTTCCAAATCGTTTGGAGAAGTCAGCATGCTCCTCTTTTGCCCATGTTCCATCCTTGGTGTTGCTTCCATCTCTACATCTGTTAAGATCTCTTTCTTCAGTATAATCTTCCAATCCTCCACTATGCAAAATTCATTACTGTTTTTGATAGGGAAGGCATCCTCAAGCCTTTCCGAGTAATATTTCTATTGCTTTCTTTGAACATTTCTAACTTCACATCGAAAAAAGATATCATTATCAAAAACTTCAAACTCCTCCATATCCTCATTCTTTTTCAGCATGGAGAAGCCAACGTCCCATTCTTCAACTTTTTTTGGGTATATCGGTGAATGATTCATTCACCACTTGATCTAAATCATTTCATAATTCAAATCATAAGAAAACGTTGTCTGCAACGTGGAATTTCGGTGATAAAAGCGCAAAGATGCGGGGAATGAGGAACAACTATGAGACAAATGGTCCACATTTTATATAACTTGAATTGTTTCAAAACAATAACGCTTAGACTATTTATACAGAGGGCTAGAATTACTGAATAAAATAAAAAGAAATAAAGCAAACCCTGATAAATCCTAACTTGAATCCTAAAAAAATCGATCTAATAACTAATTAGATTCACATGTGATTTCCCTATTTCAATAAAATCAAAAATTTCAACGAACTCATATTGGCTAAACCTAGCCCTAACTTTTTACTCATAAACATGATATCACACGGCTCGAGTATTCGCTTTCATTGTTTTTAAGGTGCCGAGAGAAGGGAAACAACCATTATAACTTGAAGGTGGCCTATGGCATTGGAACCATAAAATTTAAACTAAGCATATGGCTAACATGGTTATGAAAATAGAAAAACAGTGTATGATTAGGCCTTAAGCCTTGGAATAAGCAAGAGTATAAACATGAAAAGATGTTCAAAAGATTCTCATCCATCCTAGCCCCATCAAAACAAGATGAACTTGAAATAATTGGGGTGTTTTGAGCCACCCCTCTTAGCCCTTCCTTGACTTGATTGATTTGTGATACTCTTGTAAATTAAGCTCCTTGTAACGAGTATTGTTCTTCTATTTCTTCATCTCAATCGTTTGGGGAAGTCAGCATGCTCCTCCTTTGTCCATGTTCCATACTTGATGTTTCTTTCCGTGTCTACATCATCTGTTACGATTTTTTTCTTCCATCTAATCTTCCGCACTTTTGCCGAAAATGGAACACCTGATTCAAAATCTACGAAAGGTGATCCCTCCTAATTAACACCCTTCTTCTCCAGCGCCATACCACTGAGAACCGGCCCGCTCCTCGAGGCACCATCGACCGACACATCCTCCCGCATCTCTAGCATTAGAGGGCACCCCATGTACGACGCTTCGAACCACAGCGGCAAAGGGTGTGTGAACCACGACCCCATCGCTACCACCCACGTAGATAACCCTGCCGCAACCCATTGGAGATGATGCACTCCACCTGGAACACTGGCACAAGCATAGAGTGCACAACCCCAAGACCTTGGCTAACAAAGGAAGGCCCCGGATCTCAATCATATTCACCTTCCACCACAACTCAGTCGCCCCATCCCGCGCCATAGGGGTTCTTCAATGAACACGCCCCATCACATGATGGGAGAGCTCAAGGAGCTTCAGAGCTTCCGCCTCGGAGAGGGCCCACACATAGAAAACTCCAACTTCGAGCTTGACGAAGTCTCCCCAAATCCACATCTGACTGTTGCACCAACATCATTCATCGCATATGCCAAACATCTCCTCTCTCTTATGCACACCCCAACGAGGAGACTCCCTGACTCTGACCCCTTACTTCGCCTCCATACTTTCGCTTCTCTCCACCTCGCTTCTGCGAACACCGAAAACTATGGTGCACATTCCTTCTGCACACGAAACATTGAACAGGGTCTTGGCATTTCACCGCATGGTGGCCATGTCCTCCACATCAAAGGCATCTCCATGAAAAGGCATTGAGCTTCCCTCTCTCCGATGTTTTGTCGTCGTTGCCGGTGAACCCCTAGCGCACCGACGGCGCGTCTCCACCTTAGTCCATCCCGGCGATCATGAAATCAGATGCATGGGCCGCATATGCGGCCGCATATGCCCATGCGGCATGCAAACCGAACCGATTTCATGAATCGGTACTTTATGTGTCCTCCCTGCATATGCGGCCCGCATATGCCCCGCATATGTCTAGTATACTGCTCCAGCATCTCTACCTTTTCAATCATCTCATTCAGGTGCTTAATTTCATAGATATGCCTCTTCCTTCATTCAATTGTTAGATATGGCATGCATTTGTATACAATTGCAATGCATTGTACCATTATATATATGCAATGTTTTATTTTTATCTCATGTATTGTTTTCATGAGTATATGAAATGAATCGTTTTTTAATATATGTTGATTGGGATTTTGCTCATGTTGTGCATGTATGTGTAATGAAGTTACGTTATTATGAATCATCTAATATGTGAAGTTTTTATGACTAAATGTTTTTTGTGATTAAATGTTAGGCAATTAAAAGCATATACTCAATCATCTAACATGAACTGTTTTTCTAAGATCTTCTTTAACTCCACTTAGATACATAAATTCAGTAGTAATGTTATTCATAAATATTTATTTAATTTTAAATTAAAAATTTGAAAACCGCGTAAAACCACATATACCTCGCATATGCCCCCGCATGTTGCTTATTCAGTATTCGGTGGCCTGTCCGAACGCATGCACATGTCGCTTTTCTGAATATTGGTCCATCCCCTACCGCCTACCATCGAGGCTTGACACTCTTCTCGCGAGCTTTGCAATCGACTCTTCAAGAAATATAGAATGATAAGAACACTAGGATTTAATGCGAAACCTTACTCCGTGAGGAGAGGGATGAAACCATGGGAGAATGCCTCACAACAGGCTGGATACTATGTTATTTCTTTCTCTCGATTGTTACAATGGGCATGTGGCTTCTTACTAGCCCCATTAGAATGACTGAATCCTACTCATAGATGATGTGGGACTAAACATGTGGATGTAGTAAATGGACCCTGTAGGGATCCAATTACCCATCTATGACATATGACACATATTCTAACATAAGGCAAATGAGAAAAATATATGTCCCATATCCTCTACTTGCCCAAACAAAGTGGGAAGGTAATGCTGGTGTTCGGAAAAAATCATACCCTAAACCTCCTCATCACTCTAGATCTCCACGACAGCTATATGAAGGTACTCACTCTCAATGGAGACCCCAATATCCAGATCGATATACAATCATTGACCATTTCTGCACCCCATTGAATTGTCTTTATATAAGAGTTCTGTGAACTTTCTTGGCCGACCAAGAAATCTCCCTCTCCTCAAGTCCAACGATCTCACAATCCCATGGGACCCTCAATGCCTCAACAAAATCCAACAAAATTCTGAAGACGCAACTATAAAAAAGGAAAAGAACACTAGAGCTCTAGAACTCATTCCACCTCGGATTTGGACCAGCTGTTAACAACCATAGCTCTTTATCAAAGGTCATAGAAAATAGACTAGAAAATATGTCACAAAGGGTGCCCTCTTTCGTCCACTCACCTCTTTGAAATCTAACAAACCTCTTGTACCTAATGATTGTATGCAAGATAGGAGTCGTTTATGGGTTGACAAAGCGAATGCTCCTAAAAAATAAAAGGCGACCTTACGCCCACTGACGAGAATCTCAAGTGTGAATCTGACAATTATGCATGTCAAATCCTCATCATTACCCCCAAATCCTAACCAATGCGAGTAATGAAACCCTAGCCCTCCCTCCTCTAACAGCCGAGTAATGAAACCCTAGCCGACCAATGCGACACCATGCTATATTGGCCAATCTAGCTTAAAAACATCTCAACTCTCTACCTCTAGTGCACACCGACCACCCATGTGTAGACCAACCAATAGCATGTACATATCATCAAACAAACAATCTTTAGTAACACCAGGTTGTCAATCCATGATAGGAAGTTGGTCTTCCATCCATTTTGTTGAGGTTTTCAGACCCCTTGAAGAGATAGGACCTCCAACTCTCCTCCACCCACTCTGTGTACCATGGCTCCAACAACCAAGAACTCTCAAACTTGAAGTATGATGAGGGTCATGATCCTTTCCTAAATTACCACACCAAAAGCATGTCATTGGACCTAGTTCAGGGCAGACCTTTAAGGACGGATAACTGAAACAGCTACAAGTTAGCAAATAACAACTTAGAATATACAAGACTTATGCAGACACATGTGAGAGAAAGAGTTACGCTATATAATTACACAATTAGTGCAGAGATATATTTCATTATATGTATCGTTTATTTATTTTCTTGTTCTCCTGTCCACTTTATGTAATTTGCCCATAGGCTACTCCCTATATAAGAGAGCCTAGGGCCCATAAAATAAACAACTCTTTCTATTTTCCCAACATGGTATCAGAGCGGTGGTCCGAGATCGGAGCTCCTGTACCGAAACCCTAACCATAAACCCCACCCCCAAGCCTCTCGCGCGTGTCGCCTTGGGTGTCGCCAACCCCGGCACGCCACCGCCCCCTACCCATCGTCACCCTAGGCCATCGTCGTCTAGGGTTCCCTAGATTCGTGCCTAGGGCTTCCCAGACCCATCGTCACCGAGCACCAGTGTCCATAGAAGGTCGTATCGGCGATATATCATCGATATATCGGTTTCGACAAGGAAGGGGTATCGAAATCACCCAGTATCCTTTTACATGGATATCGGCGGCGATATATCGCCATATCGGCTAATATCAATTAAAATGGACTTGATTCAGTACAAAAAATCCCCGATATCGATCGATATCGCCGATATTTCACTGATATCTCTATATATCAATGCTATTGTTCATGCAAGATTGATTCCACTACTTATCTAGCTACACCCAGTATTAAAACACATATCTAGCTACACTAAGTATTAAAACACACAATGGTTTATATATATTTTGTTTCGGGTCAGGGGCGTTGCCCCACACCCCCGCAAGGAGAGGGCCAACCTGGGCCCCCCAGGCTCGCTGACCGGGCAGCAAGACCCCCGTACTGGTAGGGTATGGTGCGACAGGAGGGTGCATACAAATGATTCTTCAACTTGGAGTATATTTGCAAGTTATTGCATGTTGTAAGTCTTAAATGAAATCCATTTCCAATATCTATGTCATTTCTTCAAAAAAAAGTCTATCAGTCAAGAATCAACATTAATATCAATATGTTCGAAATGATCGATATATTATATAAAAGCTTCATAGATGACTGATATGTGTAATCTAAGAGTATATCTGTAATTTATTTGGTTATTTAAGAACTTGGATGAACTCCATTTTCAATATATATAGATCAATAACTAACAGTACCAGCGATATATTCGATATGACAGATATGTGCAATATAAGGATCATAGTCTTCACAAATGCTCTATATGTGTCATCTAAGTATATATATTTGTAAGTTATTTAATGTTATAAGAACTTGAATGGAATTCATTTCCAATATCTATAGGTCAGGAATAAACATTAACAACTATATGTTCGATATGATCGATATGTGCGATATATGGGTTATAAATGATCAATATGTGTAACATAAGTGTGCATTTGTAGGTTATTTGTTGTTTTAATATCTTAGATGATCTTAATTTCTGAAAAAAATGACAAAAATGGCTTTTTTAGCCATTTTCGACATTTCCACTGATATCGTCGATATATCCCGATATATCCATTTTCGGGCAGACCGAAACGATATCGATATCGATACGGCCTTCCTTGCCAGTGGCTCCTGCTGCTGCCCCTACGGCTCCTGCCTAGGGTTTTTTGCCAGGCCCCCGCAACTCCGGGCCTTGACCTTGCACCGTTATTCTCGATGCTCCACGGCCCATCGCTCGGCCCCCTGCACCCCCTTTAAGAGGTGCCACCGCACCTTCCCTCGTCAGAGTCGAAGCAGTAGCTCCATTTTTGAGTTGTTTCATATAGATATTTGGGGTCCCACTCATGTTCCTGGTCATCAGGAGCACAGGTTTTATCTTGTTGCAGTAGACAATTTCTCTTGTTTGTCCTAGGTCTTTTTATTAAAGAATAAATCTGAAGAGGGAGATGTTATCAAAAATTTACTAACTGAAGTAACAAATGTGTTTTCAACCTCGATGGAATTTGTAAGAACTGATAATGCCTTGGAATTTTGTACACATACTCTTTTCATGTGTTTTTTATCCCATGGTATTATTCGCCAAACTCTATGTGCCTATACTTCCCAACAAAATGGTGTTGCAGATAGGAAGCATCGTCATTTACTTGATATTACGAGAACCCTTCCCATTCAGAGTCGTGCTCCGCATTCTTTTTGGGGCGATGTTGTCCTTACGGCATGTTTTCATATTAATCACATGCCCCCGTCGGTCTTAGGTGAGAAAATTCTCTTTTCTCTTGCCTTTCTTGAGAAGGAATTATTCTCACTTACTCCTCGTGTGTTCGGCTCGGTTGCATTTGTCCACCAGATGTCACCAGGGATTAACAAGCTCTCTCCTAGATATGTCAAGTGTGTCTTTATCGGGTACTTCACGACACAAAAAGGATACAAATGTTATGATCCACTGTGCAGGAAGTACTATACTAGTGTTGATGTCACCTTTTTTGAGTATGTAATTTACATTTCTCCTACATGTCATCGGTTAACTTCTTCAACATATGATGACCAAATATATATGCCATCACCACCTTCCTCACCAACTCCACCACCACCACCGTCACCACCACCACCTTCACCTCCACCACCTACTACGGTTCTAGTTCCTCCTTTGCCACATTACTATACCCAACGGCCTACTTCTGCACATGGTCACCGCTCATCATCTAGCACACATGAGGTATCTTCTGAATACACCATTTCTAATGATGGGTCTTGAGATCTACCTATGCAGAAGTCTTTACAAGGGACAGACATGGAGGTTGTTGATATGGACTTACCTATTGCGCTTCGGAAGCAGAAGCACAACTGTGCATCATATCATATAGCATCCATGGTCTTCTTTGATCGCTTGACCGGTGATTTCAGAAAATTTGTAGGTGCATTGTCAGCCGTGGTAATTCCACGGAATTATCAGGAGGCTTTGCAAAACAGTCGGTGGCGATTAGCTATGGAAGAGGAGATGGATGCCCTTCAGTCAAGAGGTACCTGGAGTCTTGGCCCAACTCCCACTGGAGATCTATAGTAAGTTGTAAATGGATTTTTACGGTAAAGCACAATACATATGGTAGCATTAACAGGTACAAGGCTCGACTGGTTGCACGAGGATTTACTCAGACATATGGGGTGGATTATCTTGACATGTTCTCCCTAGTTGCTCGACATTCTACCTTACGGATCCTTCTATCTGTTGTCGTGATTCGAGATTGGCCTCTATTTCAATTAGATGTCAAGAATGCATTCATGTATGGTGATCTTCAGGAGGAAGTCTACATGCAACAGATGTCGATGTTCGTTGTTGAGGGGGAGTGTTCACGGGTATGTAGACATCATAAGGCAATCTATGGCCTTAAACAAAGCCTTAGAGCTTGGTTCCAGAAGCTCTCAGAATTGTTTAAAAAACGGGGGTTCAAACAGTCGAATGCATAACTCTCTTTTCACACAGAGAACCTCCAAAGGTATGATTGTTATTATGGTGTATGTTGATGATATACTTATTACAGGAGATGATATGCAGGGAATAAAAAGAGCAAAAGAATTTTTGGGTCGTGAGTTTGTTACCAAGGATTTGGGAGCTCCAAGATACTTTCTGAGATTGGAGTTTACCAGAAATCAGCAGGGACTTGTGATGACTAAGAGGAAGTATGTCACTGATTTATCAAGTGACACGGGAATGCTTGGATGTCGACCTGCGACTACACCCATGGATCCAAGCATGAATCTTTATCATGATGATACTGATGAGGTGGACAAGAGAAGATACAGAGAGCTAGTGGGAAAGCTTATGTATGTTACCATCACCAGACCCGATATTTCATTTGCAGTTAGTCGGTTGAGCCAATTCATGGAACAACCTCGTCAAGTTCATATGGATGCTATACAGATGATACTAAGGTATCTCAAATCATCTCCAGGTGCGGGACTGCTATTTAAAAGGGGTGATTCTATGACTATCTCAACATGTGCAGATGCAGACTATGCAGAGTGCCCTAAGGACAAGAAGTCCACATCAGGGTTTGCTACATTTATTGGAGATTATCTTGTCTCATAAAAAAGCAAGAAGCAAACTGTGGTTGCTAGATCTAGTGTTGAATCTGAGTACAGAGCTATGGCCCAAGCAGGTACAGAAATGATGTGGGTTCGAGCAATCCTAACAGATCTACATATAGATGTACCTCTTCCCATGTCGCTAGAATGTGACAACCAGGCTACCTTATTCATTGTTAATAACCCTGCTTTTCATGAGAGAACAAAGCACATTGAGGTCGATTGCTATTATATTCGTGAGTCCGTGACATGATCCAAAAGGGATTCATTTCTACATCTCGTGTCAGTTCAGGGGACCAGACGACAGATATTTTCACTAAAACCCTACTGAGAGGGCCCTTCCAGAAGTGTTCATCCAAGCTGAGTATGATAGATATCTATGCTCCATCGTGAGGGGTGTGTCAAGATATATTTCATTATATGTATCATTTTTTTATTTTTCATATTCTTCTATCCACTTTATGTAATTTGCACATAGGATACTCCCTATATAAGAGAGCCTAGGGCCTAAGGAATAAACTCTTTCTATTTTCCCAACAATTAGAATCATCCATAATCCCCCGTTGCAATTCTCATACAAGGCCTTAAATGTCAGATTTCGGCTCCGTTTCAGTGACTGACCGAAACAAAATTTCGAGAAATTCAACCGAAACTTTGGTCATTTCGATCGTTTTTTGAATTAGGGCCCCTAAATTCCAGCCGATATAGACCATTTCCGTCGAAGTATCCACCAAAACCGAAATTCGGCTGAATTTCAGTGAAATTTAATACCATGTTCTCATACAGTTGTTCAAAAGTCAGAGGAGCCCATATCCTAACCCTTGATATAGCACGCCAATATATTAACTCCCATCACTAAGGGAAATAAGAGAGAATAGTGCACACATCTAATACATTACTCAAACACGCATACCAAAGCTGGAGCTGAAAAAGGTGCAGCATATTGCAACAAAAACCACCTACACGTCTTTTGAAAAGCTGGGAGAAAGCCCGCTAGAAGGAAACGTACATGGGATGGGATTCGTGTGAAGGAGATATTGCTAAGAGGAAGCTCGTGCTTGTAGGAAATACTATGAAAAGATGACTAGCTGAAGGAGATGAAGTGTTCTTCATTCAATCAAGTAGATAGGTAGCAAAAGAATGAACAATCCCAAATAGCTGTAGTTTGAGCCATATAAGTAGCATTGTTCTCCCATATGATGTTCTTGAGAATGACCCTCTCCTCGATGGAAACTCTGAGAACATGCCTTTCCCATATCAAATCCTATGTGTCACTTCTATCATACGGAAACTGAAAGAGTGATCTCTCTCGTATAGAGAAATTGAAGAGGGAAGATGAATAAAGATTAGCATCACATGGGCAATCTCAAGCAATTAAGAACTATACTCTACTCTCTTATATCCATGTTTCCCTCATACTTGTTGGAATCATAAGGGTATCTGACCACGTTGGGTAAAGAAATAGGTCGAGCAAACAAAAACTTCTTCCTTCGCATTCCTTTATTCTCCACAATCCTTCTTCACCTTTTTTTGTTGGATTTCATCTCTTTTTTATGTCAACTCCTTCCGCTTTTTGTTTCCAACTTCCTCATCCTCTTGTAATAAATGATCCCTTAGTGAGCCTCAAACAAAAATTAAAAAAGAATAAAGAAAGTTGAGACTAAAAGCCCACAAGCACAAGATAGATAGATCTATAAATTTGATATGAATACAGATTTCCATCTTCCGACCACTTCAATAGAGAGTCGCTAGGGTTGCTTGAATTGGTTGGTCAATGAGGGAGGCGATGGAGCATGAAGTCCTCTAAATCAGAGCATGAAAAAGGCGTTCTCGCAGGGGCTCAAGGGAGAGTGATAAAAACATGTTCAAACAAGAGCAGCAGAGAGGACGATACATTTATGTTCTTCTAGGCAATGAGAGGTTGTGCTAAAAGTCATCAACAATGACGATAATGGATATCGACTTGAGGAGGAAGACAAGAGAACATCGATGTGTGAAGGCAACGCTAGGGCTTACTCCAATGATAGGTTCCTCAAAGGATCCGTGGAGAAGATGGAGAATCGATGTATTGGAAAAGTGATCTTATTGGAGGGTGAGGACTTGATCACTAAGACGTGGGGGCGATGTTCAGTCTCAAAGGAGGACACAGCGATCATTCTAGGAATAAAGATGTCGCGGTATCGATCTCGATGAGGAGGTGATTGAGATGTCATAAAAGATGGTGAAGGTGCTATCATTGTTGCCACCATGCTAGCATAATAGCTCTGCAAAAAGATCGCCATGTCTTCTGTGTTAGGTGTTGGAAATGAATCCAATCAACAACACACAAGCAAAATAATGAAACAAGAAACAAAAACACATACAACCACACAATATAAGGATTTATAGTTGTTTGAATGATCTTCTCCATATCTTCTATGCCTAAAGACCAACAGAAACAAAACATGTCTTCAGCTTCTTGACCATAACATGCTTAGTAAACATATCTGTAGCATCCTCCTACGAGTGGATCTCCCTCAAGGTGAATTGAGCATTTTCTAATTGCATCCAAATGAAATGGTACATACCGTCAATGTGCTTGGTCCATGAATGCAAGAAAGATTTTTTTACAAGAAAAATTACATATGGACTATTACTGAATAATTGACATTCACTTTCTCAGTTCAGTTGTTTTATAAAACCCTTCGACTATATGATTTCTTTGCATTCTTCAGTAGCGGTCACGTATCATGCCTCTTTGGTAGAGATGGTCATTATCTTCTATAATATGGAGACCTAACTAATGGCCCCACTTTCCATGGTAAAGTCAACCATATTGTGTAAAACCTCAAATACAAATGTTAGAGTTTTCATAACATAATGTTTTTAGGGAAATATAGAAAGGATGTCGAAGAGACTTCTACCCTCAAGCTTTTATATATTCACAATAAAAAATAATTACAAAGACCAATATGCCTTTAGACTTTTTGCATGCTCAATTACATTCAGCATATATGTATACTCATCCTGGAATATAGATCGGTTTTGTGTAAGCCACACAGACCAAAGATGGTTGCCACTTAAACCTTGGTGGGGCTACTCTCATGTCTTAAAGCGTCTAGGGAATCTTAGAAGTCAACCCAATTTGAGGTAAAGAGTCAAGAAACCTTGTCAACAAGTGCTACAGTCCACACCTCCTTCGCAACAGAACACCCAAAAAAACATGTGCTCAGCACTCTCCTCTTCTAACAAATAGAGCTCACATGTATCATCACTCCCAGGAAAGAAACAAGCTCTTCTCTCACTAGTCATTAGACGATTCTTTTTTAGCAACCAAATAAAAATCCGGACCCGTAGCGGAATGTTCCACCTGCAAATGTCAACTAACTGATCAGAAGCAACCACCAGATCAAAACCCTTCAACAAGTAAAAGGTCTTATCTACATTCCACATCGTGAAATGCCCATCAACCCATTATCAATGTTCAGTAAAGTTAGCCAATCCCTTGAAAGTTGGCAAAGTCTCTAGAAGCAATAAGAACTCCATAGATGCAAATCTGATAAGGTGAAATGAAAACGATGGAGCCAATTGCCGCCCTCATAGAAGCCCCTCACATAACAACATGCATCAGTTGCCAAAGCAAAAAGTCGAGGAAAATGTATACATAAAGCTCTTAACCAAAAATGGGATCCATAAATATCACTAAGGCGGGCATCATGATCAGCAACACACGAGGAAGCATGGAACAAATCCCTTCCACAAATTGGAAGGCAACGGTGTAACATCCAGATCCGCACAAACCCGAGTCTGACCCGATTTGGGTCTGTATAACCCAATAAAGTTGTAGGTCAATGCTAAATAACCAAAATCGATCAATTGATCGTATATCAAAAGACGTTCGGGCGAAATCAACGAAAAAATTGGTCACATTATAACGTGCCCGAAAAAGCTGCGACACAAATTCGGAAACCGCAAAACAAACTAAGACCGCCATTAAATCCGATTCGACGAAATAAGATCAAAGGAATCGATCGTTCGTCAATCGGAGATCGGTTAATATTTTAAAATCGTAAAAATTAACCATAAACCAGAACCATATCTCGAAAATTTCGGGGATTTAAACCCAATCAAAAGTATATCAATATTATACTCATATTAATCGTCATTTAGAGACGGTCAAAATGAGCCATTGCGCATTGAAACCGGAGGTTCGACGTGCGACTACGGGCGACTTTAAAATAGGAGAAAAAATATATTAAAAGATATAAAAATAAAAAATTTTACTTTAATGTAGCAGCACCGTTGGTTTTTTCCCCTTTCTTTCTTTGTTGTTTTGTTCTCTTTCCACCTGGCTTTTGTTCCCATTCCATTTGGCAACCTATCAAGACCTTTTCATGTCTATATAATCCCACCCCCACCCTTCTATGTCTCCATCTCTTCCACCGAGAGAGAGAGAGAGAGAGCTATTGGTGCTCCCTTTCTCTGCCATTGGAGATCTCAGGTGCTGAAGCTTGGAGGACCCCTGAAGCCCCTGCAAGTTGGCCACTGCTGATGCAATTTCAGCAGCCCCTTGTTGATTGGAGGGTCCCTTGAAGCTTCCAATTCAGCCATTTTCCCCTCTCATAAAGCTGTTGCATGCAAGACCCATTCTTCTCCATCCAATTAGGTACATTCCCTCCCTATCTCTTGTTGTTATACATGTGTACAAATTTCATTTCCTCCTCCTTGATGCTAAGCATGAACAATTGAGTCCCTTTTTGTTGACCTCTATGTACTATCTCACATAAGTTGCTGATTAGAATAAGTTGATTAGTAGGAAACCTGAGACATTTTATTCTTAGTTGAATCAAGGTCTAAATGTGTACATTTTAGGTTCGTTTTTAAACAAGTAGAGGTGGATGTCCTTGTGGGTTTTGTCATAGGATTCTTTGATATACTATTAACATGGTTGGTTAGTTTAAATATATATATATAATATAGTTTCGATTAGCTGGAAACCTAGAGAAAAATCGAAAAAGAACTTTAAGTTCGGATAAAAGAGGCTTATCTAACCTATATTTTGCTATACATTGAGGATGTATTGCACTGGGATATAATGTATTTATAACAGTTTATGTATGACTGGAAATTTCACAATGGAAGGTAAATTATTGAAAGTAAGAGCGATGGATTTGCAACAAGTTTATCCTATTCACACAACTTATTGGTTAACCAGAGATAGCTATTAGGCTTTAGCTTGGTTCATGGGGTTATTAATTGACTAAAATGATCTTTCATTGATTGTCACTGTTCTTCTCTGTAAACAGTCACAGTAGATGTTTTGAATTCAGCTTATAGCCCATCCTCCTTTATACTTTTCCCCCATACATGTCAAGTCCAAAAGCAAATCCCACCAGATATAAAAACAATGATTTTTCCTGTGGTTTGGAAACAAGCTTTCATTTCTTTTTCTTAGGGTATTTACATACATAGGAATTTAAATTGATGCAAAATATATATTATTAGAGGGTAGATTGTGCTATTAATTGACCTTCTGGGGACCAAGATATATTTTCAACTACATAAATTTTCCCATAGGTTCTGTCATATGTTTATATTATGTTATATAACAACCCAATATGTAATTTGGAAAAACTGTACGTTTATTTTCACCAAATAACTATAATTGTAAAGTTAGGTAGCTCTTCCTTCAGGCACTCAGGATTATGCAGTCTACACAGATGCATCTGGAGAAGGTTTAGGAGCGGTGTTGATGCAGAGGGGTCATGTGATTGCTTATGCATCACGACAGTTGAGACCGCATGAGTGGAATTACCCTACACATGACTTGGAGTTGGCAGCAGTTGTCTTTGCCTTTAAGATCTGGAGCCACATCTTTATGGGGTGAATTTCGAGATTTTCCCAGATCACAAGAGCATGAAGTACATATTTGATCAGAAAGAGATGAACATGAGACAACGCAGATGGCTCGAGCTACTGAAGGATTATGATTGCACGATCTCTTACCATCCCGATAAGGGAAACGTGGTGGCCGATGCACTTAACAAGAGAGCTCATAATGAGGGTACGGCAAACTGGCTATACACATGGGATATGCTTGGTTATAATCTACTAATTATACATATCATCAAAGTTAGGTAGCGACAAAACATCTATACTTGTAAAGTCAACCATAGAAGAGATTGAGAAGAGATGGAAGAGATAAATAAGTGAAATTGATGGTCAATCAGTAATATCAATAAGATCATTAACCAAAGGATATAGATCTGTACAGTCAACCACAGAAAGAATCGGGAAAAGAATGAATAGTAAAATAAGTAAATATGTTTAATAATTCAGTGATGATTGATAATCAATACTGTCGGCCACGGTGATTTTTACACCTGACCGTGCGAGGGCACGGTGACCCTCAATTGGGCGGGAGATAGAAAGCCCAGTTGGGCAGCAGCCGCCAAGTGCGCGGGTCTAGGATCCCAGTCCTTCCACGATTTTTACGCGAGCTTGCAGTGTTTTTACGCCTCGTTGGGATCCCGACTTTTGACCAGTTCTGTTGACCCTCTATTTTAGGACACCCATGTGAGATATCTTTGGTGTTCAGTTTTCCGTGCGAGCTCGTTTGCCCGTTACTGGTCAGGCCAGTTTCTAGAGTAACTTTTCCGGAGAGTCTCTCACCTGTCTCTGGGGTGTAGTTTTGGAGTAGACATTTCCCTCTATTGGATCGCACTTCCAATTAGAGGGTGAGACGGAAGAGCCCTTATGAGGCTACCTCACCGCTTGAGTTTTCGTTACTTTTCTGTCAACAGACTTGGCGATACTACATCTGAATCATCTGGGGTTACATTTTGGAGAGTTTCAGTTGAACTCAAAGAAAAATATTATAGATCTTGTGTAAAGAGAGGAGTAGAGTGTAAGTTGGTTTGACTAGAGTTGACTATAATTAAGTTAAGTGGATGTGTTGGGAACTTAGTTAGGATGCATTATACAACATTGCATGCCTACGGAGGCACCCCAACCCTAACGCATTATTCACGTCTTAGATTCATAGTGTGAGGTTATAAAACCAAGACCACAGACTATCCACCAGACTTTAGAATTTAAATAGAATCAAGAATAAGTTCAAAACCTAAATCATCCTCATTATAAAACTTTATATTTTAGTTTTCTAAATAACAAGAAATTAATAATTATATGTATATATATATATACATATGACTCATCAACTATTACATGAATATATAAGGCTATAAGGCAATTGTGGAAATTGTACATATGTCATTAACTACTACATTATGTGACATACAGGAGGTAATGGGAAAAACTTGAAGCATCCATCACATTAGGATGAAAACTTCTTTTTCAAACAAGTAGTTGTAACTTTTTGACTGTTATGCCTTTCTACTTGTTTATTTTGTATCCATATTAAATGCCTGCTTATTTATAATACGAAATATGGGTGTACCGGCGTTCGCTGACGCCATTTCTTCCTTACATGTTTTGACGGGCAAGGAGCCTGCAACACTATAGTAGCTATTGATGACTTCTGGTGATCAGGTTTATACCAGACTGTACGTTTCTTTTGTTGCAGCCTTTGGTCAGTTATGATGTAAGTGTTTCTTTCTCTTCTGTATATATATTTTGGGACACATGTATGAATGAACTGTCGACTTCTGATGTACATGTATTTATATTATGAAAATGAATGGAATCAAACTTTGGTGGCACGTCTCCTTTGTAAATGTGGATTGAGTGTCATATGCATAAGCAACGCAAAAAAAATTCCCTTGATTTCAATAACTTAGTGCAATGAAAATGTGAATATAATAGTGCAAATACGTCGTAAACGGGTACCTGGATCCGAGGGGGTTCACAAATGGTACAACAGCTATCTATGAAGAAGGGTCAAGCAAGACCCCATAGATCGAGTGCACAAACCTACAAAGCATATCCAATCCTCCTACCTGGATTTAGGTCACCCGCTTCATAAATAAGGCATAATTCATCGTCTTCAAGCTCTAAATCCCCAGCCACCATCCTCCTTCAACAACAATGTTATCCAACCCCACCAAAGGCATTAGTTGCGACTCCTTGTAAGAAGTTTTAAAAAACATCTTATAAGCACCTCCAATCTTCTCTTCACCCCAACAAGTTGTAAGCGTGTAGACAGGAAGAATACCCAAAGGGCCAAAAGAAATGCCTTCAACAGCAACAGTCAACCACCTTGAGAGACAAGTTGCACGCCATCTCGCCAACTTCTCCCCCATCATCTCAATACAGGAAACCAGTCGAACTGTCATAGTTTACCTCCCACCAAAGGCATCCCAAGATAGAGGATAGGGAACCTCCCCCCTTCCCGTTGCGTATGCAAAGCAAAACAACTCCTCTTCATTCCATACCAAAAGGAACAAATGCAAACTTGGCACGGTTTATCTTCAGACTACAGAAAAACCCAAACAACTAGAGTACAAAGACCATCCCCTCCACATTCATCGCTTCTCCCTCCATAAAGAAAACAATATCATTAGTGTACAAGAGAATGGGGATCGAAATCCACTCATATTGAAACATGTCAGAAAATCACACTCCTTTGCCTTCGAAACCATTCTGGCCAGACCATCTACCACCACAAAAAAAACAACAGTGTCAACAGGCAACTCTATCAAACCCCTCGCCACATGTGAAAGAAACCACCCTTTTGTATACCACTCACCAAGATAGGAGGTAGCCGCCACGCATCTCTTCATCCAGACAATCCACTCACTACGGAAACCTCTACGATGCAAGGAGGTCCATATTGAACACCCGCTGACAAAGTCATATATGCCTTTGAGAAATCCACCTTCCATATGAACACCTTGGTCATCTTCCCCCCACCACTCGACAACAATTTCAAATACCAACACCACCATATCCATTATGTACCACCATGGGACGAAAGATGTCTGAACTGGATCAATAATAAAGCATAATACCTCTCATAACATGTTAGCCAACATCTTAGCAACAATCAGATAAACATTATTTAACAACGCTATAGGATACAAATCATCAATCTACCGCACCACATCCTTATTAGGCACAAGGAAGAGAAGGGAACAATTCAGTCGTTCGAATACCTAGTTCAACTAACCCAGTTCCTCAACCACCTACAGCATCTCCTAGCCAACAAAGACCCAATACTCCTGGAAGAAGAAGACCGTGAAACCGTCCGATCCCGGGGAACCATTAGAGTAAAGATCAAAAGCCACTTGCTTGACCTTAATAAGCAAAAAGGGACACAACAACTCCTCTGATTGCAAGTCAAACAACCGCCAAAAATCTTTACCCAACCATTCAGCACTACTACTGAGCACATGCATGATGAGCTCATTGTAATGCAACCTCACTACCTCACCAATAGCATAATCACCCCCAACTCCTCCCCATCCACTTCAATCGAATGAATCAGATTGCGCCTTCTACATCTGTCGACCATTGTATGAAAGTATCTGGTGTTTGCATCCCCCTCCTTCGATTACCTATGCCTCAAGATTTATTTCCATTCAATCTCTCGCCTCTTGTCCTCCTCCAAGAGAATGTGGTTATGCTCACATCCCATTGTCTTCACCTTATGTAGCTCTCTAAAGTCCTCAATCTAGTCTAGGAGTACTATCTCTGCATGTGCCAAGACCTTCCACTTCCCTCAAAGTGCACAGGATTACCTCCTAAACTGAATAAGCATGCTACATAAAGCTTTGAGCTTCTCTGCCATTTTCCTCGAAGTCGACCCTGCCACCTCTGTATCCTGTCAACATCACATGACCATCTCTCAAAAACCCTCATACATATTGGAATGCTCAAAACAAAAAAATGTTGCATGGACATTGGCCATCACCCAAATCCCTGTAGATTGGTGTATGATTTAAATGTAACCTTGGTAAGTCCAACACAGAACCCAAAGGGAAATACTCCATAAAAAGACCAACCAAACCAAGGAAACGATACATGCAGTTACTCAAAGTGCTCCTCCATTTATACTTCATATTCGTAGCATCCAAGATTTCCATAGCCATCTGACCAACAAAATTTGCAACAGACGAGGAACCATGGTCCAATCCACCCTTGTCAAGTGAGCGGTCTGTCATAAGGGACCATATACCCCAAAGATAAAAAAATTGGAACCCATAGAAAATTTTACGCAGCAATACAGACGAGACTTGGGTGTTGCACATCGGATCTACAAGCTCACCATTCAAGCCAATAAGCATGCTCCTCAAGGTGTTGACAGATGACAATGAAGAGTACTAACTAAAATGGGAGCCAGCCACCTCACGCCAACTGAAACCGTCCCAAACCTTCATCTTCGTCTAAACAAGCAATATATGCATTCCATCTCTCCAAAAGCAGTCTCATCGCTCTCCTTCTATCTGAGTGGCAAAGGCCACAAACATTCCATGAAATAATCTTCATATAGCAAAAATGGGGGATGCCCTAGCAACCACCACCTTCATGCTTTTTCTCAAGGACCACGGACCTCTCAAGGTCATGGCCCACTTCAGAACCATCAACATGTTGCACCACCACTAGCTCAACATCACCTCACACCTCCACTATGGGAGCACTCAATTTATGTGGCCGAGGTCCCAACTGTCATGTCCAACGAGGACGAACAAACACCTTCCAGGGGTCAGCCCTACATATGGCAAAGGCAAGCGACGTTGGGCCCCAGCTCCTAATGGCATGCTTCTTGCGCATCTTGAAACATGCAACAACAGTTTCGGGATTCCGACAAGGACATACCACAATCTCCATCAAACCTACAAAAGAAGCTATGTTAAACAAAACGGTTGTGGGACTAGAAAACTTAGAGCCAGAGTTGCATCCCGGATCACAATCACAAAGAAAGTTGAGGTCCACATGTGTCGTGTGATTGGCAGTTCGATCTAAACAACAAATCCATGATCGCGACTGCAAGGCATGTGTATCCTTGATCACGTCAGAGGACACACCCATCAGGTCAAAAATCCTTTTGATCCCTCATGCAAAGGGAAACCAAAGCATGGAAGAGACCAAGGAGTTGAAAGTGGTGGCAAACATTTGACTAGATGAAGTCGAAAAGCCATTCAACCCACCGCGTACATAACCTCAAAGATACAACCAGCAGAACAACCCTCAACCAAAATCAAAGCTATAAGGTCGTCTCCTGGTCGGAAACCATCCGAAGCAATCTCAATTACATTCACATAACCAGCTAATGCATCCTGAAAATCAAGCCGTCAAGAAGTAAATGGCATGCCACAAACATGAAAAGTGCTACAATGACCGCATGCCAAGGCCACATCTATGGTCGCCTCCATAAATTACAAGAACCAAAAGGTTCAAAGATTTTTGACATGTTATAAGATGTTTTATATATACATCAGTCCCCCAAAGCATGAACCCAACACATAAATCATAAGATAACCGCCACATAGCATAATGAAGCCACTCCCATGTCCCAGCACAACCATGGATTCCACGTAACCAATCTAATTAGAGGTTGACATGTGTTGTTGCCCATACCTCCATCGAAAATTAAACAATCAAAGAAGAGTTGCTCAATGTCCACCTCTGTTGACAAACAACATAAACATGTGCCTCCGGTGCTTCAGAAAAATTTTCTCTTCGCTCACCAACATCAATCGATCCCTCCTTAATACAACAACAACAAAGCCTTTTCTCACAATTAAGTAGGGTCGGCTAATAGGATTCTTCGCCTCCATTCAGATCTATCTTGAGTCAATCCCGGGCTAATATCCACAAAACTAAGATCCCTTCGTATGGTCTCTTTCCAACACTTCTTGGGACGTCCTCGACCTATCTTAGCCGGCTCAACATCCCAACACTCGCATCTCCTAACTGGTGCATCAGCTGATCTTCTTTGCAAATGTCCAAACCATTTTAAGCGATTTTCTCGCATCTTATCCTCGATCGGAGCTACACCAACTTTCTTTCTGATTACATCATTCCGAATCCGATCTTTACGTGTGTGTCCACACATCCACCTTAATATTTTCATTTCTGCTACATTCATTCTTTGCACATGTTTATGGTTCACAGGCCAACATTCGGATCCATAAAGCATAGCAGGTCTCACGGCTGCTTTGTAAAACTTTCCTTTAATTTTTAAAGGAATTTTCTTATCACAGAGAACAGCAGAGGCTCCTCTCCACTTTAGCCAGCCGGCATTAATTCTATTAGTAACATCTCCATCAATTTCCCCATCATGTTGCAGAATAGATCCCAGATATCTAAAGGAGTCTCTCTTCTGAATGTTATCGTCACCAATCTTCACCTCGATTCCTTCACCATTGCTTCCATCAAAGGTGCACTCCATATATTCCGTCTTAGCCCTACTTATACGAAATCCTTTAGTCTCCAACTCATGTCTCCAGACCTCAAACTTCTTATTTACTCCATCTCTAGTCTCATCAATTAACACAATATCATCAGCAAATAACATACACCAAGGTAACTCATCCTGAATGTGACTTGTCAACTCGCCCATAATCAAAGTAAAAAGAAATGGACTCAAAGCAGAACCTTGATGTAAACCAATGTTGATGTCAAAATATCCAGTCTTCCCAGACGGGGTCCTTACACAAGATAAAGCCCTATCATACATGTCCTTTATGAGGTTAATGTATAGGACAGGTACTTGTCTCTTCTCCAACAGTCTCCACAATATCTCTCGTGGGACAGAATCATAAGCCTTCTCCAAATCAATAAAGATCATGTGGAGGTTCTTCCTTTTAGCTCTATAAATCTCCATTGTTCTCCTCAGCAAATGGATGGCTTCAATCGTTGAGCGACTTGGCATGAATCCGAATTGGTTTTCTTTTACGTTGGAAACTTGCCTCAACCTTCTTTCGATCACACGTTCCCAAATTTTCATAGTGTGACTCATCATCTTGGTACCTCTATAATTTGAACAATTTTGAATGTCTCCTTTATTCTTATAAAGAGGCACCACGATACTCCTCCTCCAATCTTCAGGCATTTTCTTGCTTCGCCAAATAACATTGAATAGATTCGTAAGCCAAGTCAAACCACGCTCACCTAAAACTCTCCATACTTCTACAGGGATGTCATCCGGTCCTACACCTTTCCCGGGTCTCATAACCTTCAAAGCCTCCTCTACTTCCTTTCGTTGTATCCGTCTATAGCTTGCACGATTCAAATAACTTTCACTACAAGCTAGATCACCTAAAGTAATCTCTCTATTTCCTTCCCCAATGAAAAGTTTATGGAAGTACTGCTCCCACCTAGTCTTTATATCATTCTGAGTAACAAGCACATGACCTTCCTCGTCCTTAATACATCTTACTTGAGAAAGGTCTTTGGTCTTTCTTTCCCTTACTTTGGCCAACCTGAATATATCCTTCTCTCCCTCCTTAGAGTCAAGATTTTTATACAAAACTTCATAAGCTTTTGACTTAGCTTCGCTTACGACCTTCTTTGCTTCCTTCTTCGCTATTTTGTAGTTTGTGACAGTTTCCTCTGTTTTATCCTTAGACATAGCTTTAAAGCAAGCTCTTTTTATTTTTAGCTTCTCTTGCACCCCCACCACCAAGCCTCCTTTTGACCTGGAGCTCTTCCCTTTGACTCGCCTAGCATCTCTTTGGCTACCTTTCGGATAGAAGATGCTACTGCCTCCCACATCTCGTTTGCACTACCGCTACAATCCCAAGATAAGTCTTCTAAAACCTTCTCCCTGAAGCTCGCTTGCTTCAGTGGAAGATTCCACCATCTAGTTCTAGTTATCTTAGAAACCCTCCTTTTCTTTACCTCCTTAATAATCAAATGAAAATATGTACACGCAGTGGGACGTTCCACCACCAAATGTCCCTGAATAGATCAGAAGTGATTCTAGGATCATAAATCCTCTCCGAGTACAAGGCCTTGTATTCGGAGCAAGGTTTGAAAAAACAAAAGGTGGAACGAGGCGGTCCCCTTGGAATCGAGGCGAGGCGTAGCCTCGAGGCGGTCGAGGCGTAAGCCTCAGTTTATATAGAAAAATGTGTATAAAACTACAATTAGATATATCTCTATGTAATTATATGTTCTCTGGCCAATATATAATAATTTACACTACAAGATATGATGAAATAATAAAGATAAGAACCCCAAAATAGAAGATAGAACAACATCATATACATTTCTACACATTTTCATCCAATCAAAGACGAATTCATAGACTATAGATATTGTGAAAGAATTAAACAATATATATATGTCTATGAAATATTGTTTTAATTAAAACTTAAAAGTATGACTAAATATACATCGAAGAAATTTATGTTATGTATCCAAGGCCCTAAATGTCGATTTCGATCATCAGTTCGGTATCGACCAAAACAGAATTTCGATGGAATTTCGGTGGAATTTCGACCGAAATTTCGGTCATTTCGGTCATTTTTTGTACTAGGACCCCCATATTTCGGTCATTTCGGTCGAATTTCGATTTCGACTGGATAGCGACATTCGACAGAAATTCGACCGAATTTTGCTGAAATTTGAGGCCATGTATGTATCTAACATATAATATACGATAGCACGAGAAACCATGAATCATATCCATTTCAAGCAAATCTTTGAAATATTGTTGTAATTAAAAGTTCGATTAGATATATGTTGAAGAAATTTATGTTGTGTCTAATATATAATATAAGGCAACATGAGAAACCGTAAACCTTATCCATTTTGTTTTTGCTTGATATATTGCAAATCTTGTTAAGTTAGAAGTATTGTTTAATTTAATATTTATAATTCATTCAATAAGAGTGAAATAGTAAGAGTTTGCCAAAATAGTTTGATACATTAATTGTAGGGATTTTATCACTTGTGCCCCTCCGAGATCTCGTAATTTCAGTTATGCCCCTATCTTTTTGCTAATATCAGTTGTGCCCCTCACTTCTTGTTGTTTTATCACTTGTACCCCTCGGGTTAGTGACCGTCCATCCACAGTGCAAACGGACGTTAACTTTGAGGACATAAGCGGCATTAATTTTAAAAAAGAATTATATGGTCGTTTTATACCCTCTTCCTCATCCTCTTCTTCTTCCTCCTCTTCCTCCTCCTCCAACCTCATTCTCCTCCCTCTCCGCCCGAAACTCCTCCCCAGCCCGCACCTCCTCCCAACTCCGCCTCGAGCTCCTCGTATCTCCTCCTAGCCCGTCGCCACCCCCCCCCCCGCGCCGCCCAGCCCTGCATCGCGCCGCCCTCGCCCCTGCCCCGCGCCGCCCAGCACCTGCTCCCCAGGGCCGCCCCCTCCCCTCCCCCCCCTGCCGCCTAGCCCGCACCGCGCCGCCCCCGCGCCGCCAGCCCTACACCGCCTCCTCTGCCCCGGCTACTGTAGGGGCACAGCAAGGGAGGGTACGCGGGCAAGAACGGTTGGTGACCGCACGGTTGCAGCATACCGGGCCAAATTACAAACCTGGAATATGTCAAATCTGGACGCGTGCCGCAGGAGGAGGTACAGGACGGCGCTCGGCAGTCTGGTGAGGAGTCGTCACTTTTTATCTCCTTCCTATCTTGTCGGGAACTAACTGAGTTGGAATTGCTTAGTTAATGATTTCCTTTTCACCTTTAGATTAAGCTTGGAGTTTTTTCTTTTCCTTTTCAAGAATTCGATGGAATAGTGTTGGGAGATAAACACGACAGATGGCGTTATCGCCAACTGTTTCCTGGAGTTGAGATTTATCGTCCTGCACTAACTTGGAGTTCCAATTGTGCTTAATGATGATGCTGAGCGGAATTTACAGTCTTGCGGCAAACTTCGGGCGGAGAGGGAGGAGGAGAGGTTGGAGGAGTAAGAAGAGGAGTCTGGACAATAATACCCCTCTTAGCTGCACCAAGGTTTGAAAAAACCATGGTTAAGTCAATTCATTGACGGTCAATCTGACGGAAGGGCACAACTAATGACGGAGAAAGAAGTGAGGGGCACAACTGATATTAGCAAAAAGATAGGGGCATAACTGAAATTGCGAGATCTTGAAGGGGCACAAGTGATAAAATCCATTAATTGTAAATATCAAGTTATGGGCATGAAATAAACATCATATTTAGGCATTCATCTTATATAATCATTATACTAAATAAACAGATATTTATAAGCTTCTCAAACTACTAAGTAAACCATTAAAATAATAAAAAAATTCTTCAAAAAAACAAAAATGCCTCACGAAATGCCTCGACCGCCTCGAGGTGTTCCGCCGCGACCACTCGAGGCGCACGCCTCACAAGACTGGTCTGAGGCGTAAGCCTCGAGGCTAGCCTTTTCAAACCATGATTCGGAGAGGATGTATGATCCTAGAATCACTTTGCAGTACAACAGAGAGTTGTATGTTACGTTCGGGAAGGATGGATCGCTCCCGAAAAAGAATCTATTGATTTTCTCCCAATCCCAATTGGTTGAATCGTAGGTGTAATGATTTACTTCACGTGCGAGGTCTCTGGTTCAAGTCCAGGATGGCCCAGCTGCACAAGGAAAAGAATAGAAAAAGCATCTGACTCATTGTGAAGTATCCATCAGCCTAGGACCAGTGATCCATGGTGTCTGAAAAGCCCCCACACTTCGGTAAAACATGCATAAGATGTAAAAAGCCCACAAAGCATCGATTTAATAGTACAGTGTGAAAATAGGAGAGACATCCTCCCAACACTCCCTCAATGCACAACCAGCATCAAATGCCATGTGGGCCACTCACATCACCAACAATACTTCATTCATCTCTTCCAAACTCAAAATCTGCATGCCACCATCATCCTCCCTGAGCAACAAGGCCAACTACCCACCAAAGGCATCCCTCGCGTCATTGTGAAAGAGATACAGATAAACGTCTCATCAGCGCCTCCAACTTCCCCCTAATCCCAACGAGTACATAGACAAGAAAAAAGGTATAACAGAAAGGATTGTCTTCAGAAGCACCAACCCCCCCTCTCGACAGAGAAGTTACACGCCAACTCACCAACTTTCGCTCCATCTTCTCGATCACATTCAACCAATCCGATTAGCGTAGTGATGTAGTCTACTAGCCACCAAGGTAAAGTATTAGGAGTGCTACAATGTTTTGTCTAAAGGGCATCTCCGCATGCCTCCATCTCATCCTTACTCATGGTTCATCCACGGGCTAGAGACCATCCCATTTAACTCAAGCGCAACGACCACACCCTCCACAGACCGAACCTCTCCATCAACAAAAATGATAGCGTTGTTAGATGTATCAATTAGATTTAGAAATGAATCGATGAAATCATTTACATAAATGTAATATCATTTTCTTATCCAATTAACCAAATCAAACTTAAAATTAATTCGAATAAAAAATAAATACAAATTTATACATAAATACTGGAGAATAGGCTCAGAGTTCCCACCATTACATAAACCCTTTCTCCCTAGCCTTGGTAATTATTCTAGTAAGGGCATTGGTAACCATTCTTGACCCCGCGATGTGCCTAAAAGAATATCCACTCCTACCTATCATTCACCAAAACAACATAGGAAGATGTCATCACATATCTCTTCATTCAATCGATCCACACGCTTGAAATGCATTTACAATGCAAGGACGTTGAGATGATCCTCTAACTAATGCAATCAGAGGTTTTGAAGAAATCCACCTTCCACAGAAATCCTTTGTCATCTTCCTAAAGGATCGATTAAGATGCTTGAACTCGTGGTTCGTCTTACATAACTCATTCACCACGTCCAAGGTTTCCTGACCAATCAGGTCCCCAAAAAATCAGAAAACCATTCATGCACGAGGCCCCACGTCAAAGATCGCCTATAGAACCTCTATAAGAAGGAAAGGTCATGTCAACTCCTAAACTGCAACTCATTACATTTCTTCCCTCCTACCTGGCACCGCCACCAGGTACAAGTCACCTAAGATCAAGGCAACGGTGCCTTACTACACCATTGGTGGCACGATCATCAACCACCTTCTCACCATCCACCTCAATAGAATATATCATGTTGCCTCATTTATGCCCACTCCCTATTGCATGGAAAGACATTAAGTTCATATCTCACTCATTTAACCACATCTGCATAGATCTTTGCCTCCAATCAACCTCCCTCTTCTTATCTTCCTCCAGAAGAACGCGATTATGCTCGCATCACGATGCCTTATCTTCCTCAAATAGCTCATTAAAGCCCTCAAGGCGATCAAAGCGCTCAATCTCAACATATCCTATGTTTTTAAGCTTACCTCTAAGCTATTGAGTCTCCTTCCAAAATTGCATTAGCATATGACGCGAAGGGCTTTAAGTTTCTTGGGCATCCTCCTTGAAGCAAACCCCTCTACGACATAACATTACCAACACCTAGTGATTTTCTCACAAAACCCTTCTTTTGTAGCTGAATGCTCAAAAAAATACCCCATGGATGCTGACTATCACCATCATACCAACAAAACTGTGTGTGGTCTGAATGTGACCTAAGTAAGGCCAACACAAATGCCAACTAAAATCTCACTAACATGCCCATAGAACAAATGAAACGATCTAGGGGAGACCGAGATGAGTTATTCCTCTAGTATACTTCATGGTTGTGGCATCCAAAACTTCCATCTCGAAATCTCACACAAAGGCTGCAAACATAGGATGGCAAGGGTCTATTCCACCCTGATTTCCAAAATTTCCTTTCACATATTTAGAGGATGTCTTGTTTGGAGGTCGTATTGATGTACTTGAGTCTGTAACCCAAGACTCGCTTTTAACATCTGCAACACAACTTAAGCAACAATGTCCTTGTCGTAAGAGTTACAATATTTTGGCCTTCATCATTTTTTCCTTTCTAACTTGAGGCCTTGTAGTCATGCTTGTAATGCCTATTTTGTTATTAATTCAAGAAAACCATGCCTTTGAATCCTTGGAGCTAATTAACTTCTTATAACTTTCCATGCCCGCCCTTTTATGTTTAAGGCAGAATCCGTCAAGTACTCTTCTCTAAATATCTTCCATTGGGCCTTTTCTCTCAGAAGAAAGACAGCAACATCCTCTAACTCCAGCTTCTCAAAATTAGAGAAGTTGCTAACAATTACAACCAAAGCGTTCCAACTGCTATGCAAACTAGAAAAAAGTAGTAGGACTTTTATCTTATCTTTAAATACAATCTTCACTGGCTCCAACTAGTTGATGATGATGTTTAAATAATTCAAATGAGAGGTCGTTAAAGAGTTCTTGCTTATTTCCATAATAAAAAACTTCTTCAGCACACCTTATTTAAAAGCTTCTAGTACATATTTTTTAGAGCTTTGAAGAGATTTATTATTGTCTTCTAACTCAAGATATTCGATGCCACAGATGGAGGGGTTGAGTTATAGCATCTTAGGGCCTTTCAATTTACGACCTTCTACTCCTTCACAGCTACAGATTTGGCCTTTTGATCGATAATTAAAGATTCTTATAGCATATAACATCTTCAATATGCATCATCTAGATCACTAAGTTTGGTCCATTGAACTTCTCGATCTTCAACTTTAACTCCTCAGACATCTTTCTAGAGGTCGCCCGAACCTTAGCTTTGATATAAATTCTTGGAAACTAGGATTTGATATTAATTATTGGAAACGAATCCAATCCACAATGCACAAGCTAAAGAACAATAAAAAACATGTAGTCCTCGCACAACACCAAAAAATAATGTTTTCGCAATGTGCCTACTTCAATTGATCGTACCAAACTCTCTTTGCATTCTCATGATTATATTTTCAAGTACAATATGTGGTTGTCTAAAGGCTTATTCATACCGGAACTTTAGGGTTAGGATTGTAGGGCGAGATATGTGAAATTACCAATATATCCCCATATCGTAAGAAGTTGGATTGACAAGGTTGTTAGATGCATGTAGATTGTCAATCAATCTTCACATGATGAAACCAACACTAAGGCTCAAATGCCTACGTATTGCCATCCCCCTTCACGAGTATGATGAGATTTGGGGTTAGATTTTTCCATAGATAGCGACATGAAAGTGGCGGCGACGAATTGAGGCAATGCCCGTTTTCAATTAAGCAACCAGGAAAGGCATATTGGTTACAAAGAGGCAACCAAGATAGGCCACGCAAGTTGATGCAGTCAGAAAATCAGGAAGGGATGAGAAGAGAGAAGAAGATCGCGACGTGTTCCGTGAAATGAGGAAGGAATAGGATTAAGAGGAGAAACCCTGGAATTTTGGGAGAAGGGGGGTAATGGTGGAAGCACTCTCCAAACTAAAACACTCAATGTTTAATGCATAACATGCGTCCCCTACAATAGACTGCCATGGTGATTTTTTTGGAAATAAATGATGGTGAGGAACCCAAGATGGGACTCACCGCAAAGCTTGGTTTATATTAAATAAAACAGAAGCCATACATGGGACCAGCATGATGCAAGTCCCCTAAAATGGCTAATTACATTCTCAGTGTAAAATCGTTTGCCGTAAAAATCAAATTCACTCCTAGCACACCACATGGCCCACAATACAGCAAAGGCCGAGGAGGCATCATCTTGCACGTTACTACAAGCCCTCATAATCAAGTCCCAGAATGCACCACTACAATCCGTCATTAGCCGGGAAATGTCCACTTTATCCCAAAGAGCTTGTGATATTCTACGTTTGAAAAAAAAATGTTCCAAATCTTCCTGCTCCTCGCCACATCTTCCACAAGTGGTATCACCCATATGAAGAATTATGTCCCGACGAACTTTGGTAAGCAACCTTTCGTGCTTTAGCAGCCATAAAAGAATTTGTTCCTTTGCAGAATCTCCTGCTTACAAATCAATTCGAAGACACCACTGCGGCTATCCTGCAACGTACCATAATTGCATGCAAAGAGGCGATATGCTCTTTTAACCGAGAATTTACCATCAGTCCAAACAAAATGATCTCTTCCATTGTTGAATCCCTCAAACTCAGCCACATCCTCAAGCACTATCAGATATTCATTGAACCTTTGATCAAAAAGGCCCGAGATAAATTGTGGGCACCAAGCTCCTACCTCCCTAATCTCATGTAGTCGAGCATCATGGTGATCTGTCGGTAAGAATACACGTGGATATCTCTCCTTGAAAGCAGCCATGCCTATCCGGTTATCCAACCAGAATTTGAAGCTCCTAGCATTACCCACAATCGATTGAAGAACTTCCGCTGGATGAGGAAGGATATGCATGATACATGTCCAGAAGGAAGAAGGGTATCTGATAGCTGAAGCCAAGGTTGCAAAAGTCGGTACTCGGTACTCGGTCGGTCGGGTCACTGACTAAGGATTAATTGGCAGCCGGACGACTAATCGGATTTAGTCGGACTTTAACCGACTTTGAATTTTATGATTACTTTAAATATAAGCTCATTTTTATACATATAATTACATAGATTTTGTACATTTTTATACTATCATAATAAAATAAAAAAAAGTAATTGAATTTAAATAAAACACTAAGTATATTATAATAAGTTTGCTTATAAAAAAGCAAAACATATAAGAATATGGTATCTCCAAGCAAAAAATTGGTCGACTAGTGTACGTAGTCGAAATTAGTCGGTACTCTGTCGGCCACCTCACTGACTAGACTAGTCGGACCTACTAGTCGGGCCAGTCGTGCGACTTTCACAACCCTGGCTAAAGCGGTTAAGGAGTATTGAATCCCGTAGATCTTTCAAAACAATCTGCAGACCACATCCTCATTATCGCCCCTGAGTCTAAGAGCCCAATTAGACGGGAGGGTTGGATTCATGTGCTCAAGGCTTAGACTCCCAAGCCCACCATCCACTTCATGTGCAATCATCATTTCCCAATCCACCAGATGCAACCCCTGCTTCTCAATTCTCATGCTTGCCATCTGACCACAAAAAGCACTTCACCAAGCCTTCAATCTTTTTGTATACCAATTGGAATGAGCCTCGTGACGCTAAAGAAAATAGGAATGGCAGAAAGAACATGTTTGAGAAAAATCAAATCTCCCCACCCCCCATAGATCATACGCACCCTCCATCCTGCCAATATGCATTCAAGCTTCTTAATTATCAATCTCCATTCAGCCGAGGGGAGACGACCCCCAACTAAGGGGGGACCCAGGTAGGTGACGCCGTGACAGGTAACGATCCATGCAGACATCTCATACTGTTGCAAATGTCCTGCACCTCCCTTTGGACGACGCTAAACTGAATAACATTCGACTTTTCTCTATTGATCCTCAACCCTGAAATGTCTCCAAAAACATCCATAATAGCAGAGGCCCTTCTCGAAAGTTCAACCCCTCTGGCTAAAAATATAACAGTGCTGCATGCAAACTGAAGAATAGGTATTTCATTGCCTTCTTTAGAGTATCCCTTACATAATCCACAATCTACCACCAGACTCATCATGACGGACAAATCATCCAAGGCAAACACAAATAGCAAAGGATCTAGAGGACATCCCTATTGAACACCACGTTGTGGTTGGAAGTAGCCACCCTCTGGACGGCCATTCACCACTATCGCATAAGATGCAGTCATGATGCAATGTTTCATCCATGAGATCCACAAATTTGGAAACCTCTTTTCTCCAAGGACGATCAGAGGAATCGCCAGTCTACTCAGTCATATGTCTTGGAAAAATCCACCTTCCATAGCACCCTTTTCGTCTGATTCCCTTTCTAATCAAGCATCATCTTAGATGCAAGCACCCAACCATCAGCCATGGATCTCCCAAGTATAAACGCGGTTTGCTCCAGTGAGATAATATGATTAAGCACATCCTGAAGACGATTGGCAAGAGTTTTGGCAATGTTCAGTTAGATCCCATTCGAAAGCGCAATGGGACTGGAGTAGTCAACCCAAGTGGGTATGTCCCTTTTCGGCAGAAAGAAAAGTGGTACCTTATTAAGATGATCAAACCCCTGGTTTCCATCTCTAAACTCCTACATCACAGCTAAAATATTCAATTTAACCAATTCACGGAACTCTCTGTAGAAGAAGACCGGGAACCCATCAGGGCGTGGAAACTGGAAACCCATCCGCATTCAGTTGAAAGATTGCCTCTTTGATCTCGTGCTCAGTAAAAGGGCAAACAAGAGACTCGACCTGAGCCGAGGAGATCACTTTGACCCCCTTACCGCGGCAGCCCCAACCAGCATAAGGCACTCTTCTACTGACACCATAAAAGTGATTCCTAAGCACACAACCCACATCCTTGTCCCCATGGACCGCCTCGTCACCAACTACAAGGTGATGGATATAATTACGATGCCTCCTCCCGCTGGCCATGGAATGGAAGAACTGTGTGTTATTATCTCCTTCTTTCAACCAACGTTGCCTCGATCTTTGCCTCCATTCAATTTCCCTTGTTTTCTCCTATAGTAACTGCATGTAGTTTCATATTCCTCCGATCTAATTCTTCTGTGGTCAGCTCATGACCATCTTCCATTCTATCCAACTGCACAATCTCCTCCAACACAAAATCTCTATCACGACTGATGTTGCTCACGGATACATCTATTGTATTCCTGAAGGTGCGTGTGCAGAAGTAACAATTTTCTCCCCAATCTTGCCGCAATCGAACCATCCACCACACAATTCAACAAAAATTCCCTAATCATCTCTCTAAAGTCTTCTTCCAACAGCCATGCTTTCTCAAATCTGAATGTTGATCTCGGACGCACCTCCTCTCCAAAAGACCAAATCAGCGGATTAAGGTCTAAGTGAGCATGAGGTAGAGCTTAGGCACGTGAAAGAGGAAAGGATTCAAGCACTTCAGCAAAGATAAGAATCGATCAATACAAGATCTCGATCAGGAATTCCTCCATGTGTATTAGCAGACACTAGCATCAACAATCTCCAACCCCAGCTCTTCGATCAACAAGATCAGCGAATCCGAGCCACTGTCCAACCCACCCCGAAGCCGGGGTTGATCTTTGAGAAGCAAGGTGATATTGAAATCAACAGCGACAATCCACACCAATACTTCCCCAGATCCCCCGAAGCTCTGTAACAAGAACATCCAGCCCCACACCAACACATGAACCATACACATTAGTTATCACACATGTACTTCCATCACTCAACTGTTGCAGAGGAACCGAAATAGTGTATACCAGTACTAGCCTCCTCCAAGATTTAACTTGTCACTATTCCAGCCCTGAACCAAACCGCCAGAAGCCTCAGACGAGTCGAAAGCCCTATATTCATAGAGATATGTACCTCCAAAGGAGCTCCATACCTGCCCCATGTTATGAGATATCTTGGTTTCCTGAACCAGAAGTATATCAGCCTTAGCTTTCATATACATATCATGCAGCGCCAACCTCTTCTCTGACTTACCCAACCCTCAAACATTCCAGGTTAAAATATTCATTAATCAACAAAGAGAAAACCCTCGACTGCAACCACTCCTAGACATCATGTCAAGGAAGGTTTGAAACCCTCCATCAAAACTCCAAAAGCATTAGGATGCTTCCTTGTTGCGTCACCACTGTATTTATCAAAAGCCTCACAAACCTTTGTATTTTAGCTTCAAGCGCTGAGGGCTAGTCTCCAAATCTTCCTTGCGGCGCTCCAGCACTGCAATAATGACCATATGTGTTCTCTTACGACGATGCTTGAGTGACCACCTCGAGTATCTCTCACCAAATCTCGAAGTCGGGGGAGGGTGGGAGGAGTTGGAGCCCCGCAACTCCTTGTTCTCTGCCAACCGCCACAGACACCTGATCATATCAAACCTCTGGATGAGAAGAACGGGGAGATGGCCATATGAGCCCCCACACTCTTCCTCACGTCATCGCCACCACCATCTGAATCCAGAGTAGGCCCCAAAGAGAGATCCTCGCACAAGATCTGGGGGTCATTCACTGTCTTGTTGCCAGAATCGGATCAATAGAGAATCGGGCCACACGAAAGATGCCTCGAGGCCTCCGCTCGATCCGATAAGACCCGATTAGTATCTGAGAGGAACAAACCCAATAAGGCCAGAGGAGGATTCGGGATTCGGTTCGACCTGCTTAAATGATGCTACGAGCGAGGACGATCCAAACCATTAAGGTGAGGCTGAGGGACCCAGACAACATCCTACATAGGAAGATGGACCGCCCCCCATCAATGTTGACTAATCTGGAATATTTTGGATACTGAAGCGTTACCATCGAAAGCGCAAACATCACGTGGAATGCAGTCCCACCAGACATCGCAACCGGGGATGACACCTTATCGCCGCCGCCACCCGTGACGGTGCACGGCTCCTCCACCTCCACTACAAACACTGCTCAACTAATGTGCAAGCAGACCTCCAGCGGCATCATCCTCTTTCTAGCCGCCAGCTCCACCACCAAGTGTAATTATGATCCCTTTAACAGGCCATCATCGATAATCAAAATTGTCCTTCCAAAGTCCTCAAGCAGCGTCTCCGTCATCTTGAAATCGTGAGCCCTCAAAAGGAGTCCCTTTAGCCTCAGCACTTTGTAGATCATGGTAGATGAGGACTCATCCAGCAGTGATGGTCGCCGCCAACAAACACCATCACCTGACGGACTTGCACCCACCAAGGCATGCACCTCACTTTCCTGAGAACTCGTGCGCATACCGTTGAATCGTCCAACGACAGTGTTTCACCGCCGAAGGAAGGTCCAACCCTTAGTCCGATATTCGTCTGTGACATTCAGATCCGAATAAACTGAACCCGGGCCAATTAAGGGTCTACATGACCAATTAACATTCAATCAATACTAAATAAATTTAGATCGATCCATAGATCGCAGATCAAAATTCGTTCGGGTGAAATCGACGAAAAATCGATCGCATCGTAATGCGTGCCATCGGAAAAAGCCGCGACGTGAAATCCGAACAGCAAAACAAACCGAGACAACTAGAAAATCTGATTCGACAAAATAAGACCAAATGAACCGTTCATCGATCGAAGGTCATTTGGTATTTAAAATCACAAAATTTAATCACAAAACCAACCGTATCTCGAGAATTTCAAATATTCATACCAGATCAAAAGTATATGAATGTTATACTCATTTTGATAATCATTCAGAGACAGTCGAAACGAGCTATTGTACATCAGAATCCGAGACTCGAGTATGAATGCGGACGACTTCGATATTATATAGAAAAGAGAGTTAAAGGTTTTTAATATATATATATATGTGCAAATTTTTCCAGCCCAACAGCCAACAATTTGGCTCTACCTTTCTCCCTCCATTTGGCTTTCAATGTTTCTCCACTTGAATTTTTCAACTTCTCCACTTGGCAACCAAAGCCCCCACTCCTTCCCTTATTTATACCAACCCTCTCCCCCTTATTCTCTCCAATTCCTCTTCAAATTCCACCAAATCCTCCATTTCTATCAATTAAGTTGCTGTCCAGCAACTATAGAGCAGTTGCAGAAGTAGCTTCAAGTGTGGAGAGCTCCTCCTTGCTGTGTCATGCAGCCTTAGTTGGAGGTGCTCTCCTCTTCCATGAAAGTTGCTGCTAGAGCCTCAATTTCAGGCCCATTTTGCCTCTTTATGCTGCTGTCCAGCAGCTATTTTAGTTGTTGTTACATGCTAAATCAAGCCTCAATTATTATCCAAACTTAAAGGATCAAAGGTACAATCTTTCCCATCTCTTGTTGCCTTCAATTTATGGTTTTATACTGAATTTCAAACCACTCCTATGTTTGATTTCATGATGAAATGTGCTGAATTTGGGGTTGGTTACATATAATTGGATTTAACTTCAAATCACTGCATGTGCCCTAAAATTATGGTGAAAAATCTAAGAAAATTGGGGTGATTTGTGGGTATTAGGATCCAAAATCAGACCACTATTTAGGTATTGTTTATGTCTTAAAAATAAGAGAATTGAGGGATAAATTGATATAATTTGAGTCAAAAATCAGACCTATAATAGCTACAGTTTCATGTTGATTTGATAAGAAATTTGAAATATTTTGCATACAAACTAATACCAATTAAGACCCAATTTCAGATCACAAATTAGATTCTATTTTCATGTTAAAATAAGAAAGATTTGGGGGAGATTGACATAAAATTGGAGTCCAATTTCAGACCTTTAAATAATTACTAATTTCAAATTGATTGAGGAGAAATTAAGAGTCATTTGTATGCAATTGAGTCAAATTTAGATCATAATTAACCACTGATTTGTACTTGAAATATAGAAATTTAAGGATGCATTTAGCATGTAAATTGAGTCTACTCTTAGACTAATAAACTTTAAAGAGGGCATGATTTAACATGAATTTGAAATTCAGATCCATATTTGTTATAAGACATAAAGGATAAATATCACACAATTATGTTCAATTTCAAGATATATTATTACTCCAGATTTCATGGCTAAAATGATGAAAAGTAAGGTATTTTTTCATAGGATTGATCCAAATTATAGAACACTGATTAGGCTATAAAATCTTGTTCAATCACACCGTAATCCCTATAATATTTATGATTGTACCACGGCCTCTGTAGAAACAACCAACAACTGGAGCAACATCACCAACAGATAGCCTTAGTCATCATTATTGAGTCATTTGAGTGTACATCTGTAAGCATACACTAACATGATGCGAGCAAGCATACGACTCAGATTTGCTTCAAGCGAACAATGCAATCAATTGTTCATTTGCCAAAGCATTACAAGAGCACTTCTTGCCTCGCCATATATGGGAATGGGACACCGAGCATAGGCAACAAAAATAGAGATTTTGAGATTTACGCTTCGCATGATGAAAAGAATTGAAGATTTTACGTGAATTAGATTACAAAATTAAATTTAAACCAAGATCTAATTACTAACTCTTAATCCCCTAATTTAAATAAGAAAAGTTGGGATTCTATCATTTATGTAAAATTGAACCTAGATCTAATAGACAACTTTTAATCTCATGATTTGAAAAATGAGACTATTGGGGTATTTTCATATAAATGACTTATAAAATTTAGATCAATAAGCAGGCCACCAAATTTTGAGATAAAATATGATCAATGACTGAAAATCTTTGTAATCAATCATTTAGGTATGAATCTCTAATTATGGATCACTATTCAATAAGATTGTCGACAGATGCCTAGATCTATGCCTAGATCTGTAAAGTTAATCATAACAGAGATTTAGAAATGATGAAAAATAAAGTCAATCATGATGATTCAATGATGACTAATAATTGAGAGTGTCAGTCATGGTGGCCTTTACACCTGACTGTGTGAGAGTACGGTGACCGGTGACCCTCAGCTAGATTGGAGATAGGAAGCCCAGTTACGACAGCGGTCGCTTAATGCACGGGTCTCGGATCCTGATCTTTTTTAGGTTTTTTTCGTGAGAGCACACAGTTTTACGCCTCTCTGTGATCCACTTGTTTTCTTTTAAAGACCATTTCCAATGATCCTCGTTCTTTAGAGTGCCTAGGCTGGAGGCCCTTTGTTTTAGTTTTTCGAGCTCGTTTGTCCGTACCATACGGGCTAGTTTTTCTTTTGGGGTGACTCTTCCAGGAAGTCTCTCCCACCGTCTCAGTGGCGTAGTTTTAGAGTAGACATATCCCTCTATTGGACCGCAATTCCACTTAAAGGGCGAGATGGAAGGGACTCTTAGGAGACTTCCTCACCGTTTGAGTTTTTGTTATCGTTCCGCAATAGGTGGCTATAGTTGAGTTGGTTACAGATTGAGATTGATTACAATTAAGTTGGCTATAGTTGAGTTAATTACGGATTAAGCTTGGTGATAGTTGAGTTAACCATATTGAGATCGGTTAAAGTGGAGGTTGATTACAATTGAGTTAGATACGGTTGAGCTTGGTTACAGTTGAGCTTGATTTTAGTTAAGCTGGTTACTATTCCGCCAAGGATCTTCTAAATTGAGGATCCCCCATATGGATAATACACATTCTAGTTGACCAAGCCTAGTCCTGACAAGGTTCAGGAAAGCGGTATGCGTATGCATTCGGACAGGTCACTGAAAAGCGATTAAGCTGTATGAGGGAGCATATGCGGGTTATATGCGGTTCTATGTGGTTTTCTACTTTTTATTTAAAAATAAATAAATTTCTACGAAAGTGACTACCGTTAAACTAAATTTACGAATGTGGACCAATAGAAGATCTAAGAAAATGACTTTCATGTGGAGCTCAAAATAGTACTACTAAATATTAAAATCATCAAAGGTAGTATTACAAGATCTAATTTAGTATAAAAATCAAAATAATACAACCAAAATTCAAAATCAAAGCAAAATTAAATAAAACTAAACTCTATACAATAAATTTAAACAAAAAGATTGAAATTTAGAATTTATTTAAAATATAGTAAGCTATACAGTATAGATTGAAATTCAAACCTATTCAGAACAAAATAAACAGATCAAGAAACTGAAATTGAAAGCAATTGAAATTGAGACCTCAGTAATAAAAATAAATAAATAGACCTCAAACATCATTAAAAATCACCGCATATATTTTCTTAAAGAAGAGTAGGGGGTCAAGCTTATTCCAACTCCTACTGTGTCTGGATCTTAAGATCCGAATCCGACTACCAACTGAAGCTTACGTGGGGGCATGGAGCGCATATGCGACCGCACAGCCCGCATATGCGCAAAGGGAGCATAAAGCGGGGCGTCATATAATCGGTGCGCTGAGGAGGTCGATCAGGCATATGCATGCATATATGACTGCACGGACCGCTTTCATGAACACATGTTCCTGACGAAAACAAACGATCATACTATGAAAATCACCATTATCAGACTACGAGCTACTACCACGGTTGTTAGACTTAACTAGTGGATGTGTTGGGAAATTACTTAGAATGCATTTTACTCCACTGCATGCCTACGGAGGCACCTCAACCCTACGGATTTCCTTACTACCTTAGAGTCATTGTGTGAGGTCTTACCCAGACCAAGATTTAGCTAGTGGACGTGTTGAGAACCTACTTAAGATACATTTTACTCCACTGCATGCCAACGGAGGCACCTCAACCCTAAGGATTTCCTTACTACCTTAGAGTTATTATGAGGTTTTACCCAGACCAAGATTGTAGACTATCCAGTGAGCTTGAGAAATTCGAAAAGAAAAGAATCAAAACACCAGACCCACCATATATACTTACCATGATCCTTCTACATGATTCAGAAACATCGGAAAGGGATCTGGATCACATCGATCATTATAAACATTTAATAAAGACAACAATAAGACAAGAGATTCTTCATCTAAATTATTAAGATCCATCAAACATGAATTATAATAAAAAAATCATAGCTTAAATATAGATCATATAATCTATATATATAAGTATTAAAGTTGGATAATTGGGGTACGATTAGTAAAACTGAAGATTCAGATACCAGATAACTTGGAAACCTATTTCAATGCAAGTGCCTCTAAATTTTAATTGTCAAGCCCTATTTACTTGCTTTTTTAAGCCACTAAATTTTCTAACTATTGTTGATTAATTAGAAGTGCTTACATTTTGTTGATATTCTTTTCTCCATATTGCATGGAATGCAGGCAAAACACCTGCATCGTGTTATTTGGAGAGTTGAATCTCAGTTTCCGCAGTTACAATTGTCAGGTACGCATATTATAATTTTTTGTTAAGATATTATAAATGTTTTTCTTTCTCTTCTGCTAAAATTTGATATTCAAGTACGTAATGCACTTTTTATTTTTACATGTTAACTTATATGGAAATTTATACAATATAAATTGATGATAAATTTTTTTATTATGTGAATTATTAGTTAAATACGAATGCCATTCGAAACTAAATATAAAAATGTTCCCTGAATTTCAATAACCTCATGCGATCTCTAGCGAATATGATATTACGGATGTTATGTAAACAGGTATCCCAGATCTGCAGGATCGGGCCGTCACAAATCCTATCAGAGCCAGGTTTCGATCCTGGGACCTGTGGGTTATGGACCCACCACGCTTCCGCTACGCCACTCTGATGCCAAACTGTGATGATCTGATCTCACGGATCCGGTATACTCATTTACATAACATTCGTAATATCATATACGTTAAAGATCGTATTAGGTTGTTAAAATTCAAGGAAAATTTTCCGCATTTAGTTTTCGAATGACATTCACATTTAACTAATAAGCTACAGAACAAAAAAAATTGTCACCAATTTATATTACATAAAGTTCCATATAATTTAACATGTAACAAAAGAAATATAATTATATACATGAATCACAAATTTTAGCAGAAGAGAAAGAAAACATTTATAATATCCTGAACAAAAACGATAACATGCGTACATGACAATCGTAACCGCAGAAACTGACTCTCTCAATACCACAATGCAAGTGTTTTGCATGCAATCCTTACAATAAGAAGAAAAAACAACGAAATGTTGATAATGTCTAATTACTTAACAATAATAAGGAAATTTAGTGGCTCCAAAGAAAAGCAAGTAAATAGGGCTTGACAATTAAAATTTAGACGCTTAGAACTACTTAGATTGAAAAAAGTTTTCAAATTATGTGGTATATGAATCCCGAGACTTACTCATCCTATCTCAATTATCCAACTTTAACACTTATATATATGATACATATTTAAGCTATCATTTTTCATTATAATTCATACTTGATAGATCTTAATAATTTGGATGATGAATCTCTTGTCTAATCATTGTCTTTATTAAATGTTTATAATGATCGAGATGATACAGATCTCTTTCCGATGTTTATGAATCATGTAGATGGATCATAGTAAGTATATACGATGGGTCTAGTATTTTGATTCTTTTCTTGTCGAATTTCTCAAGTTCAGTGGATAGTATGTGGTCTTGATCTAGTAAAACCTCACACTATGACTCTAAGACAGCAATGAAAGCCTTAAGGTTGGGTGTCTCTATAGACATGCGGTGGAGTAAAATACATCCTAATTAAGTTCCCAATACATCCACTAGCTAGGTTTAGTAACCGTATTAGTAGCTCGTAGTTTGATAAGGATAATTTTCATAATATGATCTTTTCTCTTCGTCGGAACAGTAACTAGCTTAACTAAAACCAAGCTCAACTGTAACCAAGCTCAATTGTATCCAACTCAATTGTAATCAACCTCTATTGTAACCAACTTAAATGTAATCAACTTAACTGTAACGGATCTCAATTTGGTTAACTCAACTATCACTAAGCTCAATCCGTAACCAACTCAATTGTAACCAATTTAATTGTAATCAATCTCAATATGTAACCAACTCAACTATAGCCATGGCCAAGCCTATTGGGGGAACCGTAACCAAAACTCAAGCGTTGAGGAAGTCTCCGAACAGACCCTTCCGTCTCGCCTTCTTAGTGGATGTGTTGTCCAGTAGAGGGATAAGTCTATTCCAAAACTACGCCATTGAGACGGGTGGGAAAGACTCTCCGAAAGAGTCACCCTAAAAGAAAAATCGGTCCGACCAATACGGACAAACGAGCGCAAAAAACTAAAACCGCGGACCCTCTAGCTTAGGGCATCCTAAAAAACAAGGTTCAGCGAGACTAGTATTTAAAAGAAAATATGTGGATCTCAGAGAGACGTAAAACTGCAAGCACTCGCGAAAAAAACCAAGAAAAGACTAGGATACCGCGCACTAAGCGACCGTTGTCTTAAGTAGGTTTTTTATCTCTCGCTCAGCTGAGGGTCACCGCACCCTCACACATTCAGGTAAAAGGTCACCATGACTGACACTCTTAAGTATTAGTCATCATTAAATCATCATCACTGACTTCATTTCTCATCCTTTATAAATCTCTGTTATGATTAACTTTACATATTTAGGCATCTTGTCGACAATCTTATTGAACAGTGATCCATAGTTAGAGATTCATACCTAAATCGGCAGTCGGACGACTAATCGGATTTAGTCAGACTTTAATCAGCTTTGAATTTTATGATTATTTTAAATATTTAACTCATTTTTATACATATATTTACATAGATTTTTTTAAATTTATATACTATCGTAATAAAAATAAAAAAGTAAATAAATAAAACACTAAGCATATTATAATAAGTTTGCTTATAAAAAAAACAAAACATATAAGAATATGGTATCTCCATGCAAAAAAATAGCTGACTAGTGTACCTAGTCGAAATTAGTTTGTACTCGGTCGGCTACCCCACTGACTAGACTAGTCGAACCTACTAGTCAGGCCAATCGAACGACTTTTACAACCCTGGTTGGGGGCACAACTGATATTCCCAAAAAGATAGGGGCATAACTAATATTGTGATATCTCAGAGGGGCACAATTGATAAAAATCCAAATATTATTTTACCAATTCTACTTACCAATTCAACTGTAAAAACATTTATATTCATGGATTTAAGGACTTGAGTGAATATTGTTGTATGTTCTTTGAATAAAGAGAGATTTCTAGTGAAATGTGACATGTATAAAAATGTAAACGATATGTCCAACTACGTATATATGTATCTACATCTTTCTCATAATGATAATGTCAGGACACACAAATCTAAATGGCACAGAATGCATTCACATAATTATGTAAATATAGATAAATAAATTAACAATGATATATAAAATTATGTGGATAATACAAACCATATGAATATATGAAATTGGAAGGAATGCAATCGCATACGCATCCAATAGTGACACATTTATGTAGGTTCATCCTCATAATGAATCAAATACAAATAAACGTGATGTAAATATATATATAACCAAAGGATACCATGACAAATAATATATAAGTATTTATTCCTATTCGTAAATGGTTGTACTAATGATCATCACATGCAGATCGCAGAATTGTTGAAATTGACGTCATCTGGATGAAAGTCGTAGGAGTCTCTGTTTTTCACGAAACTTGAATAACAAAATATAGGGATATAGTTATGAAAATCTACTGAAGCATTTTTCAAAATAAAAAAATGAGAAAAAGAAGCCAGGGGAGCCAAGTTAGCATTATTTGTATCTAACATTTGCATCTTTGTGAACCAATTGACAACGGAAGCTTCCAACCGGGTAACCATAGATAGCTATCATGTTTTTTGTATTGGGCACAAGTCATGGCATAGCGGGTACCTGACCCGCCATTTTTAAACGAGTACATGGGAATTTAGTTTCAAAATGAACGAACGTGTACCCCTTGACCCATGTATTTCTGAACACCGCTACATATATGTGCCCTTAGAAGGGAGGACGTGCTGTGAGCAGTACATTAAGCACTGTGTGTGTTTGCTTTCGTACTAAAACTAATCCCCCACTAAGTGCATTATGGCCTCCCTATAACAATGATTGCGGCAGTGAAATGGAATTTCTTTAGCTTAAACAACTCAGCACATAAAAAAAGCGATGACAGAATTTTAATCTATAAATAGAATCAACTTGTTGCTACAAAGTATCACAAGTCACCAGATTTTCAAATCAAACATGCTTGCAATCTTGTAAAAATTTCAATTATTCTTCCGAAAAAGTCTCGCACCTTGAGATAGAAGAACATCCGGCGGACTTTGACTGATCAATATTATTCTTGCCTGATTAGAGCCATAATTAAAATTTTCAGGTTTGACGTGTACTCGTAAGGTTTGGCAACCAAGCCTGGAATGGATTGACTTCCAGCCGAGCCTCCGAATTCATGATTGCCTCCAATACTCGGGTGATACCGCGTGCTACATAACACACCTGGGTTGCAATATCACATTTCTTACTGTCCTTGTCGCATTCTATCTGCATTTTTAAACAGCATGCTTTCAAGTTTCAACTGATCTTTTTAAAAGGCTTTGAGTGCTTGCTGGATTAGATTAGCGAACCTGCATTTACAAAAATCTAAAAATTAAGTAAATAGGATCAAATATGACCGCATGTTTACAAGTAAAAAGCCAATATCATTTGGAAACAAAAGTTCACATGATACAGAATTGAACACTAGTTAGCATTACAGTTTTTGACCCATGATAGACACAAAATGAATACATTAGTAGTGTGCCGAGTCATGTTATCTTCGTGCAAGACGGGCTACAATTTCTCTAAAGGAGAAATCACTGAATGTAATCATCAATGCAGCTATTGTCGCAACTGGTATTCAAACCAAAGCTAACGAATTGCGACTCATGTTTGATCAACTCCAAAATGCACGCCCATTTCGGTGTTTGTGAGACATCTCAATCTAATACACCACTCGCTTAGACGATATATAATTGATACATGGAACAGCATGTGTCGAATGAGATAGCTGAACTAAGCTGCAAAAGATACTACCAACTACCTGACCAAGGTGTCTAGCAAGTTGGTCCAGAATTAAGGTTGGGAGAACCATGGATCGAATAGTTTTCAACATACACAAGCATGGATCAAATATTAATTAGGAAGATAATGCAACCATTCGAGGCCTAAGGCTAATCCCTAAACCAAATCATATGAAGGTAATGAGTATATGGTCAGTGGCAAACGTTGGTAGAATCATGAAACCAATATTCTTCAGGTGGAGAAAGTGACTACACAAAACCCGTGACTAACCTCTAGATCTTGTAATATGTATAAGAAGAAAAGTTTTATAATTCCCAGGCATTGGGGGAAAAAAGCAAGACTGCTGCTTATCAGCATCCCCTTCTCCTTTTTAGTGTGCTAATTAAGTAATGTAGTTCAAAAATTGCTAGGGTTCTCGCATGAGGGACACATGCGAGTAAATAAGCTAGTACTGTTGCACCGTCACTGGATGCAGTCCAAAATTTGCAAGGGTTCTAGCATGATGGACACATGCGAGTAAAGAAATTAGTCCAAATGAGGTTGCAAAGGAAGTTGTTGATAGGTAGTTGGAATATTGGCTCTTTGACTGGCAAATAGATGGAGATAGTAGATACGATGGAAATAATGACTATTCGGATACTATGTCTAAAAGAGACAAAATGAGTTGGAGACAAAGCAAGGGAGATCGAGAAGACGGGCTTCAAACTTTGGTATTTAAGTAAAGATAATGACAGAAATGGTGTGGGAGTAGTTGTTCATAAGGATTTGAAGGATTGTGTGGTTGAGGTGCAAAGATGTGGGGATCGGATTATTTTGCTAAAATTGGTGCTCGAACTAGAAATTCCGAATATCATCTCAGTTTATACACCGCAAATTGGTTTACATGAAAGGATTAAACACACTTTTTGGAAGGATTTGGATAAGGTTATGCAAGGAATCCCACAAAGAGAGATGATTTGTCTAGGTGGAAATAATAATGAACATGTGGGAAAGGATGCTTCAGGGTATACTAGTGTTCATGGAGGTCGTGGCTTCGGGGATAGAAATGAAGAGGGAAAAGTCATTCTTATAAATTGACCTCATAAATGAAATGTATAATAAAGCTTCACCTTGTAAAAGAACCCAACGTGAGAAGACTGACTATTTTGACATCAATATTTGTCCGCATCAAGGTTCAATAATTTGAGTCCGTTCCTTTTTACTTTGGCTACAGACGAGTTGACAAGTCACATTCAGGAAGATATACCTTGGTGCATGTTATTTGCTGATGATATTGTGTTGATTGATGAAACTAAAGATGGAGTATATGAAAAGCTTCAGGTCTAGAGACATGCATTAGAGACTAAAGGATTTTGCATAAGCAGGGCTAAGACCGAATATATTGAGCGCAATTTTGAGGAAGCAATAGTGAAAGAATCGGGGTGAAGATTGATGACGACAACGTTCAGAAGAAGGGATCTTCTAGATACTTGGGATCTATTTTGCAATATAATAGAGAAATTGACAGAGATGTTATTAATAAAATAAATGCAGGTTGACTAAAGTGGACAGGAGCATTTACTGTTCTCTATGATAAGAAAATTTCTTTGAAAATCCAAGGTTCAAAAATACGATATGCGGTATTCGTTCGATCAGGCGGTTCCTAATGAGTAAGCGGATATGCGGAAGTATATACAGAAGTATATGCGGATTACATGGTTTGCATTATTTTAATTAAAAATATTAAAAATACAATAATAAAATGTGATAGTATACAAAATTTGATGATCTAATAAAATCCAAAATCAAAATTTCAAAAAAGATAATATAATCAATAAGATATATAAGCATGATATTATAAATTGATTATTTTAAGTGTATATTTTGAATTTAATGCATATATATACACATACAAATTTGGATTCAACAAGGAACGCACAAATTCTATAAGAAAATCTTTAATGCATATATAGATCCTATAGATAACAAAAGATAAAGATTAATCATAGGCATACAAATCATAAATCCAAAATTATACATATATATTGACCTCCAAGGGGCAAATCTTGTTGACACAAATATATGAAAAAATTGTATTCGCATATAAAATTTATTAAAAGCACAAAAATGTAAAGCGTCATAATGTTAGTCAAATATTTCATGTTTTATTTGAAGAAATATAATGAATTTCATTAGAAAATTCAAAAAGCAGTCAGGAACAAATGAAAGATAGGGGCATTAGAAAAAATACTTTAGATTATATTAACAAATGCGACATATATGAGAATAATGAAAAGATGCATCAATGTAAATGATGATATAAGAGTTGCTCGAAAAAAAATGAGTTAATGTGTCATCAACGCGTTATGGATTAAACAAAAAAGACACATGAATCCTATATGCGAGACTCTTATTCAGATATGCAGCCGCATATGCCGCATAATCGGGTCGCATATGCTTTTTGATCGCATATTGTCGCATCTGGCATATGCGCTTCGATCAAGCGATCGGATACGCATATGCGGCAGCATGGACCGCATTTCCAAACACTGTGAAAATCAAAGGAAAGTTTTACGAAGCAGCCGCGAGACCTGCTATGCTCTATGGATCTGAATGTTGTCCTGTGAACTATATTAATGTGTAGAGAATGGCAATAGCAGAAATGAAAATGCAGGTGGATGTGTGGACACACACGTAAAAGATCGGATTATGAATGATGCAATCACAAGGGAAGTTGGAGTAGCTGCGATCGAGGATTATATGCGAGAAAACCGCTTACGGTGGTTTGATCATGTGCAAAGGAGGTCAGTAAACCAGTTAGGAGATGCGAGTTTTAGGATGTTGAACCAGCTAAGAGAGGATGAGGAAGGCTAGAGAAGTGTTGGAATGAGACTATACAACGAGATCATAGTTTTTTGGACCTAAGCCTGAGATTGGCCCAAGATAGATCTGAATAGAGGCAAAAAATCCATGTAGCCGACCGTACTTAATGCGGGAAAACTGGAAAAGGCTTTGTTATTGTTGAATTAAGTAACAAGTGCTATCAAAGATTTATGTTCTTTGGGATTATATACTATCTTATCTAATCCATTTTAAAAAAGTATATCTTATTTAATCATTGATCAATTCAGTATCATGTTATGGTGGTGATTATCGATAATTTTCATTTGCATATTTAAAAAACTGCTTCCACTATTCATCGAGATTTCAAGACCAGAGGCGGTGACATAAATTATGTACAATCTGATTACCTTGATCTGCCTTATGTGGTCTCCAAGTACTATTCCAGGATCCTCAACAGCCATGTTCACTGGGAAAGACCATCCTGATACAGTTGATTTGACTTCCTTTTTGGGATACTTGGGAAACACCTACCCACTTTGTTCATCAGCGTTCAGAGCCTGCAGATATTTATAACAGATACATGAATACACACCTGCTATATGTAGCAAAAAAATACAATGCAGATTAAGATAAAAATAAAATAGAAGATTCTTAATTACCCTTTCCAAAAGAAAACTGCCAATATAGAACAAGGGATGATAGAGATATTCACAGGTTTCAGCTTTATTGGCTTGCAATAACCTTTAAAATAGTTCAAGATTAGGTCGAACATAATCTGGTACCAACAACCAGAGACAGCAGCAAAGGGCCTTTTACTAGTATGTAATTAACTCTATTATCCTACATTATACAAATTTCTCCCCTTTAGTCTTAGATTTCTGACCACCACCACAAGGAAGTATGTAAATATATTGCAAAAATTGCTGCCAACAATCGATACCTCTTCTTCTCGTTCAATAAACAGCCCAGATTCTATTCTAATAGCATGCAAGAGTTTGGGAGGAATATCCTCAGCTGATGCAGAAGTACTTGCATTCTGAGATCTTTCTTTTCCAGAAGCACTGGGGTTTTCTCCTTCTCCCCAACCTCGATACAAAATGACTTTACTGGGTTCTCTTGACACCAGCATGGCACCTGTTGCTCTCTGCAAGAAGACCAAAGAACAAGGAAAAGTAAACAAAAAAATCTCTATAAAATCTATAAGCAAACAAATATTTTCTGATATGCTACCTCGAGTTCAAAGATGACCGCCTGGACTGATGTTCATTTAGCTATGCCTTCGATGTATGCATTAATGGATCTACTCACATGCCACAATTCATGTGCAAAATATTAGTATAACTTCTATTCCATTTCACCTTCCAGAAAAATAACTTCAGAACATATATGAACATTTACTGTCGCTGGTACAGTTCATGTGCATGTCTCATTTTTAGATTAACGGCTTACCAGGAATTGCACCTTAAGAATACTGATCTATGATCATCATCCTCACCGAAAGGGATAAAGAAAAGCAGTGGAAAAAAGAAAGGCAGGAGAATATGGATAGCAGTTGCTTACCCCTGATCTGCCTTTTGAGTGACAAACTGAAAGTCAGTGGAATAGTGCCAGCCAGTCTTCCTAATGACTTTCTGTTGCTCTCTCTGTTGCAGGCTGAATGTATAAGGGAAAAGAACCAAGCAAACCGACCCTTGGGCATTAGATAGGAAACAAGTCGTTATGGCTGCTCCTGAACTTAAATAGAGCTGAGACATTCTCCGCTAAAATCCACCATATCGCTACTAGCCGCTGGAACCACTGCCCATGGTTGGCATCACCACCGCTGCTCAAAATTGGTGGTTGTTGCCACCTCATGTGAAAGATCCCACCAGAACTGCTTGTTCCCCTATCGATCTCATGGTCCAATAGTCACAAGCTATCATCACCATTATCATCTCATCTGTGGTGGCAAGCATTGCCACTTGCTCGCATGCTTTCGATCTGAGGTGAAACCCCTGTTGTTTTGGCAGAAGGATTTCAATCCTACCAACTCAAAGGTCGATTTCACACCCGATTATAACGTGTCAATGCCACTCAGCCCCACAATCCAACAATGGTGACCCGGCATAAGCTACCTCCGATTAACATAACCCCAAGATGGCATCGTCACTGTGTGGGCTACGAGTGCTGTCGCTGCACATTTCCATGTGCCAATAGAGGCAACTACCTGAAATAGTCGTGCCACCATTGCTGCCAATGTGCTCATGTCAATGAAAACAACAACCGCCGTTGTCCTATCCTCGACCATTGTCCCGGGGTAGGTAGCACCCACATCTATGGTTTTCGATCAGGACTCCATCGTTGGAGCGTCTGAAGCCGCTACTCTAACCCCAAGAAGCACAATCGTTGTCTGTTGGGAGGAAAGAAACCCTAACAAGGGTTAATGACATATTTTAATACGAATTGTATCCGACCAAAATAAGGGTAATTAAGTGGCATGGAAAATGTTATCACAACTCGTTCACCAAAAAGTATTTTATCAAAGGGTTAAAATTGGGAAATGCATCTAAAGGAGAAAAAAATTAAGCGAATGGATAGAAAAAATGCAGCAACGTCCTTCAGAGCAACAAAATTACGAATCTTGAAATAAGAAAAGAGGACAAAATCCTGCTCGTATTAAGATAGATGGCTTAAGATCATCTTCTAAAAGGATGCTAAAGCAAAGGATGTATGCCATATTACGTGGTTTCCATGCCTTCGCTCTCCATGGCTCTACAAACTCTACGAGGCACCTGTTGAAAACGCCACACCAATTCTTCATAAGTGACTTGATGGACTTTTATATTAAATCCAGGATGATAGTGAAAGTAACATGGACTACAGCAAATGCTCGGATCTGTGCTTCAAACCATATATTTGAAAGCCATGAAATCAAGCCACCACGTCCAGCACACGATGATGAAGCATGTACTCCGCTTATACTTCGCAATTTTTCTGTCAATTATCTCCAAGCATAACTGTGCAACTGTCGATTATCTCCAACTCGGGATATATGCAGTAACCACAGATAAAAACAGTCAAGTTATTGCATGCACTGTACAATCTGCTACCCAGATCCAAATTTCAGCACTGACCAAGACATTTATTATTTAGAGACAATGGATTCGCAGGATTTACCTAAACAATTACTGCTCGTCCAAAACAAAGTACATGCATAAGCAGTCAAAAAACATATTAATCACAATACTGCTTGTTCTTTACTATGTGGGTGGAAATAGCATACCATACAATATGTGAAAATGTCTTCTAGACACAATATCTGCCCTATCAGCATCTCGGCCCCCATTGGCGCCTTCTCATCCTCTCTCTTCATCCTCCCATTTCTCTCGTTCATCCCACAAGCCCCAAGCCGGGAACCGGCACAGGGCTATCGGGGGTGCTCCAGCTGGAGTCGAGCGTGTGGCCGACCCGGCGGTTGGCGAGTTCGTTGGGGTGGGGATGAAGATTTCCCCGGAGGAGCCAGGGCCCGTGGGCGGCGGGGGGCGGGGGAAATCGACGAAGCCGAGGGAGCGGAGCTTCTCGGCGATGCGGTGGACGACGGAGTTCGGGAAGAGGATGGGAGGTGGGGGGGACGAGCGGAGGAGGTGGCGGAGATCGGGTGGAGGCGGCAGAGGGGGAGGAGGGATTTGGAGGGGAGGGAGAGGGGACGGGGGAATGGAGGGAAAAGGATGACGGGTGGGAAGACGGCGGATGAGATGTGGGGGTGGGGGATTTGTGGTGTGGTGATTATTTATAGTTTCTTTGGTATCTCGTAAGAACCCTAACGTGATAATATAGAAAGGGGAAATTGGGGTTGCCCTCGAGGCCCAACGTGGCTGCTCTCATATCATTTTTCGCAAAATTTTTAATTTTTTTTAAAGAATATTATTATGTATATACATCTCTATATCCCTTCTATATATCATTCGAATTTCGTCAGAAACAGAGACTCCTACGACCTCCATTCAGACGTCATTTTTTTAACGGTCGCAGGATTTTTTAAATTGATCCTATCTGAATGTAGGCCGTATGAGTCTCTGTTTCTGACGAAATTCGAATGACATGTAGGAGAGATATAGGGATGAATATACATGATGATATTTTTCAAAAAAAATAAAAAAAATGCTCGAAAATGGGGCGCCCCATATAGAAAATATAAATAAAGGGTTTTATCACTTAGTGCCATTTTTAACTATTGCAAGTCAGTTATACTCGTTTTTTTAATATCAATTGTGCTCTTGATTTCTTATAAAATTCACAGTTCAGCCTCTTCATTTAAGTAAAGTGGAGATATAATTGATATTAAAAAGAGGACAGAACTGTGAACTTTGCAAGAATACAAGGGCACGGCTAATATTGTAAAAAAAAAGGAAGGACATAAATGATAATGCAAAACTTAAGAATGCCACGACTGATAAAAGTCCAATATAAATAACTAAAGATGATCGAACTTAGATTTAAGATATACATAATAATAGCATACTAAGTATGCTAAGCGCACGACATGGTAAAACATTTTGTATGAATTATCTATAAAGCATTGACATAATAAATTGTCTAAAAACATATCATAATAAAATATTCTGTTTGAATACAAAAAAATTTATCAGACCTTGAGGCTTGTGAGTTTGATTATCACGATTTGCATATTTATACAAAGCAAACTAAAGTTCTGTTGCACTTTCTTACACATTTCCTTGCACATCTTTTCCCTTCTCAACTTCCTCAACTTCTCATTTTGCACATTTTACCTTTTCAACTTCATCGATTTCTTCTTGCATTTTTTTCTCCTTTTCAACTTCCTTGATTTTGACCTTTCTCTTTGCCTCGTTAAAGACAAGACTTTTCCATGAATATCTTACGTACCTTATATTTTTCTCGTATTTTATATTTTTAAAATATTTTGTATTACATAATAAATGCGTTGAAGGAGAATCTTTTTTATAAACAAAGATACTTTTATGTTTTTTTCTACATTGTTGTATTTGGAAGCGTTAAATGTTGATGACGAGCCGAGAGGAGGATGTCCTCTACTTCCTTTTTACATTTACATCAGAGCGCATGCCTCATCAGAACAAGAATTTCACATTTTCATCGGAGTTTTCGTTGTTATCTTCACACTTCACATCCTCGTTGGCATCTTCATGCTTTGTATCATCATCCTTACATTCTTTCAAGTTACCGAGCTCGCGATTGACAATCTTCACAAAACCCATGAAGATATTTAGGATGTTGGGTAAGGGAGGCGAACTGGGGAAGCCATTGCAAAGGTAGGAAGTGGAACGAGGGAGGATAGAAAAGGAAAAGGTAGAAGGGTAGGTATTTATAATGATCGCAATAACAGGTGTGTCCAATAATCCCCATTTATTATAAGTGATTTCAATTGTTTGGTATTTTTATGATTAAGAGGATCACAACTGGGATCGTTATCATTGTCCCACAACATTACATTTACTGTTGATGAATCTGTGATTCGTCACTCTAAAAGTTGAAAATAGAGTCTTGTTCCCGGAATAATAGATGCATATCTCCCTTTGTAATGCATAATTAGCATTCATACATGCATTCATAACATAGGCATTTTAGCACTCATTTTGCATTAAATAAGAAGCCAAAATCACTTGTAAAATATCCACCTATTAAAATAATACCTCCCTTATATTATGTACACCTTAGTTAATAATTTGAGGAAGAAGGTCCAAGATATCCTTTGTAAAATATCCAATAAAGCCTTAGAACCCCTGGACCATAAAATGCCCATATCTCCCTCATACAACCTCCAAAATAGGTCTACTCACTTTCAGAATAATACACATCAGAAGACCTTTAAAATGAGACTAATTTCATCCAATTTGGAACTCGTATGAAGAAGTTGGGTTTTTGGGCCTCTTTGTATACTACATAGGTGTATAGTTGTATCCTTATATTTTTGTATCATATTTGACCTCGTCTCCGTCTTTGGTCAACATAAAACGTGTAGATCTCATCAAGATCTACAACTTTCATGTTTTGAGTTCTTCCAAATTCGGCCTCCTTCTCTTTCTAAACTCATTTCTCTTCTCAACCAATCATAGCTGGCCACGTGGCGCCTTCTGATTGTGCCACGCGGCCCGCTCCCCTTGCCTTAGCCGCCCCTGCCCTCAGCCGTTGGATGGCCTTCTGATCCAACGACCCAGCCTCTTCCACGCACGCCTTTACTCCCACCGTCAGATCACTTTCCAGCCTTTCATCTGCACCACCCGTTCCCGCCTCATTCCCCTCGCGCCACGCGTCTCACTTTCATCCACACGATCCTTTCCATCATAGCCGTTATCTCCACACCAACTCTCAACCACCCGATCAAGTCCTTGGCCCCATCTGTGCCATCCGTTAGCGCCTTCACCACAGTTCGCCACGTGGCGCGTCTTGCGCCATCAGATCTCGCCCTCATCTCTTGATCCCTGTCGTTCTTTAGCGCCAGATCCTTAGCCATCCGATCAAACCCCTGTGCCCATCTCCACCGTTCGTCAGCGCCCTTTCCTCCTCACGCCACGTGGTAGAATCCTGACGCTCAGATCGCCTCGCTCCGGATCTAATCATACCCGCTCTTTAGCGCTTCGATCTGGGCCGTTGGATCACAAGATCCAACGGCCAGGACTTCGTCTCCTACCTCCAGACGCCCTCTCTCCCACGATCTCGACCTTGCGCGAGACGTTGCCCCTTTCTATTTTCGCCTCCACTCCTGCCACCCTCTCCGATCGCCAACACCACCATGACCTTCACCACTCTCCCCTCATCCTCGCCAGCCCCCTCTCTTCCCACGACTTCCACCAGAGACGCCCCACGACGACCACAAACCTCACCTCGCCTCCAGCCCTGCTGTCACCTTCACTCTATAAATCCTCCACCTCCGGCCACATTCACGCCTATCCGCCACTCCAGAGACTTCCCTGAGCTCCGAACTTCCAATTGGTGACAGTGATTAGACGGATCGTTGAGCGAAGAAGGGTTTCTTTTCCGGCGAGATCCACGGCAAGCTCCGCCGTGTCGCAGCCTCCCTCCGCGAAGCTGCACGAGCTAGGGACCCTACCGATCCCTCGAGCGAAGACCTGGAACTCAAGAGCGAGCTCCAATCCCCGGGTAACCTCATCCATCCTCCTGTGATCTTCTTCTTAATTTTCTTGATTTTCTCCAATTTAATTCGCACTCCACCTTCATCCTCTCGCTTCACATTCACCTCGCCAAGCTCCGCGACGGAGCTCTGACCTTCGCGCTACACTTCACCCCCTCAGACGACGCACTTCATCTTCCATCGACTCCAGCTCCGCCATTTGGGCGGAGCACCATCACCCGACATCCCACTCCTTCATAGGCCTCCAGGTTCATCCTGCACAACTCCACGCACAACCCACGTGCTTCGGCTATCCCTAACCCCTTGTAGGTGCCCCTTCATTCACTGGCTGGAAGCTCATCGGAGCTCACCTTGAGCTTCATCGCCATCGAGCTCCGGCACGCCTCCTTCACTCCTGGGATCCTCGGACGCTTCGCCGCACCGCCACGCATCTTCCGAGATACATCAAACCCGCCATCGACCTTCATAGACGCCAGGACGACAAGGCGAAGCAAGCTCCCCTTCGTCGGAGCCCCGCCTACTCCTCCGCAGGTGGCGGAGGGCCGTTGGGGAAGACTTACAGCCGTCGTTCGATCACCTTGATCCAACGGTCTGAAGCCAGCCACGTCGCAGTCAACCGCAACATTCCAAGGCCGTTGGATCCTTATCGATCTGACGGTTGTAGCTCAGCCACGTCTTCATCAGCAGTAGCCGTTGGATCAATCTAGATCCAACCGTCCAGATCGCGCCACGCAGCCCCGATCCGAGCCTCTTCCTCGACCTCTAGGATCGGATCCCCGAAGCTTCTCTGAGCCTCCAGCCGAACCTCCAGAGCGCCCGAGCCTCGTCTCGAGCCGCCGACGCCACCCGAGCCTAGGTCGCCCCACGTGAGGAGCACGTGCGGCCTGGGTAAATTTCACTGAGGCCCCGGGAAGTTTGTGAAATTGCAATCCAGTCCCTGTGAAGCACCCCCACGTGAGGAGCACACGCGGTAGTGGAGAAATTGCATTCCACCCTCCTGCATTATAGGTAATTGCATTAAGGTCCATGTCAGCATATTTTAATTTGAGCAATTTTAATTTTCTGTATTGCAGTTACACCCATGTCTTTGCACGCATATTTAGGTGTCATATTTCATCATTTTTAAATTCCAAAAATTGCATGTTGTAGCTTAACTTGTCATTGATCTTGTGTGATACTTGTCATATTTTTGTGATATCAGTAGATTTTTTAATTAATTAATTGGTCTATTTGTGTCATATTTTGCCCAATCTCACCTTTTAATTAATAGAAAATTCTCTGTAACTCCAAGAATTCCCAAAAAAATCACATTAGCTCTAGGATAATTAACTTAACATTGCATAAAAATTTCATCTCATTTGCACACATTTCGAGGCCTAAATAAATTAATTGGTGATTTCCTTAATTCATTTTTAATAGGTTCATTTCACATTAAAATTAAGGTCTGACAATTTTCCTGGACTCTTCATCATTAGATCTATCTAGGATAATTTTAGTTCCCCAAAATACTGTGATTTGATATTTATTAAAATTAAATTAGTCAAAATCACCCTGCATTCTTGTTTAATTCATAGTTAATTCATTTAGTGTCAGAAAATTCCAAAAAAATAGGGTAGCTTAATTACATCATTTTTCATCATCTGGCCAATTTTCATTATTTTTGGACTCCATTTGAACATATTTCCGATTTAACTATAAAATTTGCTTGATTTTGCATGATTCTTGCATAGAAAATAGAAAAAGACCAAAAAAATATATTCCTCGAAAATCGAACACTGAAACTTTGCTAAGAATTCACCTAAGGAGACAGATGCCTCCCTGAGTTCGACCTTGGACTTCACCAAGTAAAAAAAATTGCCACTCGAAATTGACTTGATTAAATTAAAAGTGGTTTTTGATATTCCCTCTCGTTATCCGACTGCAACGAACATCAGAAATAATTTGGACATTAATTTGCTCGAATTAGCAAGGGTAGCGGGAGCGATATCAGTCTACATTCAGGATTTATTGTCTCGACTCACATGTGTGACGCCATGCCCCTCCGACTATCGATGGGACGGGTGCATCAGACCTATGATCCAAATTCGAACATGATCTATAATACTCGGCAAACCTGTGTTATAAAAACTGACCGACTAGTCTGGTTAGTCGGTCCCATTAGTCGACTCCATAGAGTAGCTAAGTCAACTAGCCAAAATCGGTATATAATCAGGGTAGACCCGGCTACTCAACTGCTCAATTGGATGTTTTTTGCATGGACTTTTTTTAGTAATCGGGTTCCCAAAAATCTAATACATGATTAAATTCATGAGAGCACCTTATTGTTCAACAGTAAGCTCTTTCCCTCGCGCTCCTGACCCCCAAATACCTAAAATCCTAAGACCCCGACGATAACCTCCATCGTCGCATTGTCGTTCCTCCGCCAAATCGCATTGTCGCTCGAAGAAAGCTCCGCCTCGACATCACTCACCTCAAGACTGCTTCCAATTATAGCCAAAGCAATCCTCAGAGCTTCTCGAACTCTTGAACCTCGCTGCCCAGGTTTGGGTTTTTTTTGTTTTTTTGTTTTTTTATGCTTTTTTTAACTTTATTGTATGATTAGGACAATGGTTATTGGCATTTGAGTTTATATATGATTAGGACATTTAGATTTTCGAATGAAACTTATGAGTTAAGTATCTCTGTCAACTCATATATGATTTGTCTATTTTTTGTTGGAATTTGGTTTTGTTATGTATCGAGGATGGGAAGGTTTCGTGATGATGGTTAAGGTTTATGTATATCATGGCTTAGGATTTGTTGTATATCATGTCGTTGATGATGGTTAGGTTTTGTTGTATGTCAAGGTTGGAAAGGTATCACGATGATGGTTAGGGTTTGGTATCTTGATGATGGTAAGGAGTTGGTGGGAAGGTAGTTAAATCATGTAAGTAATATGATCTTTGTTGGTGGTTAGGAGTTGGTGGGAAGATTGATTTTTACTAAATATCCACAAATTCGTTGGATTATGCGTGTCACACACTCCATTGATCTTGCATTGGAAGAGAAAGCTAAGAGACAAGAGGTGAGGAATGCAATCACAAAGGCGAAGAGGCTTATGGTGTTCATCTACTCTCATACCAAAATGCTAAGCTTGATGCACAAGTTCACCAGCAAGAGGGACGTTACAAGGCCCAATCAAACAAGATTTCCAACCACTTTTCTCACTCTTGAGAGCCTGAATGAGAAGAAAGACAAGATGAGATTGATGTTTTTCTCATAAGAATGGGGGGACTGCAAATGGTATAAGACCAAGAAGGGAGAAGCATCAAGTTCCATTATATTTTACCCTACATTCTGTACCACATCGCACATGATGTACGAGTTTTCACTCCATTGGTTCGTTTATTGCGTGTGGTTAATGCAAAATCATAGATCGATGCCCATCCATGGGCTTTGTTTATAGAGGGCTTGAAGAGGCCAAGCGGGAGATAATTACATCATTCAATTGTATGGAGTCATCTTAAGTTTTTTTATAGATGTTGTTACCTCTAAGACCAAAGGGAGTCTCAATACTACATTGCATACAACAACTTATTACTTGAACCCATTTCTCTTCTACACTGGATCTCGTGGTGATCTATATATTGTGGTGAGGAGACAGTTTAATGAGTACATGAAAAGATTTTATCCAGATTTGGATATACAGGATGCAATTACCAAGAACGAGCTTCTGGCATATAGTCTTGATTGTGGAGATTTTGTCAAGACTTTATTTGTGAGATAGATGATGTCAAATGATGGTAATTGCGATCTGGGTATTTCAATCATTATTTTTTATTCACGTTAATCATATTTTTATTTTATTATTTTAATCGATTCTATATTTCAATAGCTAATAGATGGTATAATTATGGAAATGAGACGTCACATTTGAAATCCATGACCATCAAGATCTTAAGTTTGATATCTTCATCCTCCAGATGTGAGTGTAACTAGAGTACATTTGACTCGGTAATGACTCCACCCCACCCACCCAATTTGATTAGTATCAGTACATTTAAATTAGTAATTGATATAAATTTAAAATATATTTTTGATCTTCAGATCCATACCAAGAAGAGAAATAGGTTGGAAATGAAGAAGAGAAATGATCTTGTATTCGTGCCTTTAATTCCAACCCCGCTGGAACATCGAGTTGAGACAGAAAGAGATCATCTCTCATCTCGTGACCGTGCATACATGGCTGAATGGACCGAAACATCGATGCTCATGACGAGGAGGTTTTTCCATGTTCTAGATTGACATGGGCTCCTGCAGCACATGCTAGTGGTGCCGAAGAGAATATGAAACTGGGAAGGAGCAACCAAGGTGAACGTGGAAGGGGAGCTTCATCTTCAAGATCCAATGCTACATCCATGAATGAGGAGGAATAGGAGCCACATATTGATGATATAGAAGAAGAAGATGGTGATGATGATGATGAGCTGAACTTGGATGATGACATCGAGGATTGAAGGCATTTGTCTCGCTTTTCACTTGTGTTATTCTTTTAGGCATGTTGTATATGTTTTTTAATTTTTGAATATTTGCTCGTACTATATACCAAATATTTTGTTCTTAACTTGTTTCATTTTTTCTTCTCTTGCTATATTTTTATGCTCTTAAAAATATTAAATCTGCTAAATATGTGAATATAAATGAGAGTATATGTTATAAAAACTAATTTTATATATTTAAAATAATTAAAAAATTTCAAACCGACTAATGCCCGACTAAATCATATTACTCTTCTGATTGCCGATTAATCCTTAGTCAACGATCCTACTGACCGAGTATTGACTGCCAACTTCTGCAACCTTGTAGCATACCAACTTATACATGTTAAATTAACATTTGAAATATATAAAGAAGGATAAAAATATGAATTGAAAAGCAAACATCCACAATCATTTCATTGATTATACTCATCAAGTATATGTCCACAAAATGAGATACACCATATAACTATAAAATGTGTTGCAAAAACTCTCAAGTTATCTCACTACAATGTCTCTCAAAGAAATAAGAAATAATACAAAAGCAAATAAAATGTATTCTATGTAAAACACACATTGTCTTGTGTGAATACGATGTAAAATTTGCTTGATCTTCTCAAAAGTCTCTATTGTTGCAGCTGCTACTTAGCTACACCTGTTGGGTTCACACGAGGGTAACGTTGTGAGTAAGTGCTCAATAACGAGATAAATACTATAAAACTGATGTAGGCTAAGCAAGGCATGTGTACTCAACTCTATTTAATGACATGTGTAGATATTATATAAACTGAAAAATACCACATTAATCTAATTTACATTGGACCACATGGCCATTGATTTTATTTATTAATTTAATAATCATTTGAGAATTACCACGTTAATCTTGATATTCTCGCTTGTTGGTTAAGGTCCACGATGGTGTGCATTTGTAATTTTCATATGTGATCATGGATCATTTCTTATGTAGGCAAGTACGTATCACGTGGGCCTCTGCTACGCGGAAACTTGGTAGTCATCTTGAATAAATCATCAAGGACCATTATTAAAGTAGAACATGATAAGATCAATAACACTGATTTCTCCAACTTCAACCTACACCTTGGAATACCTCTCACAATACTATTACTCGAAGTATAATTTGATACAACCATACATAAGTATACTCTGAGTTCTAATATCATGTATAAGTGTGAAATTAATAACGTTAACCGTGCCACCTACTTACTCCGTCAAGCGACTCCTGATGCAATCGAGCCGCTAGGTGCAACGTCACCCAACTTGTCCGTTCGGATCGTGACCTTCAAGGCATCTGTTAGGGGCCCAAAGATGCATGCTCAATCCCTTACGGCACCTAACTCTATATCTACCCAATCATGGAGAGATCTAACAAATGTGATGATGATCGACACAACTAATGCCATTCTTTAAAATGTTAATAGTGCACCATTCTTTGGGATCATTGATCTAATGGTCGCAACCCATTAATTAACACATTTATTTGGTGATCATCCTATATGTAGTGTGTATCAACGTATCAAATTGCAACTATACCAGCATCAACCATCACATTAATTTTGTCGCAGTGTACCATTTACTTATAACGAATTTGCATGACATCTAAAAAAGAGATTTGAAGGTTTTTCAATACACGGGGTGTTTCTCATAAAACATTCTTTATCAAATAAGTATTTCCACTTTGAAATTCTATGAGTGATTGGCTTGTACACATTATGCATTTTGTTAAGCAAACATCTACTTTCTTAACATTTCTTGAGGACGAGTTTCACGACGTTAAGAATAACACAACAAATGATAATCAAGCCACTTATATTGACAGAACTCTAGTTGATCTAATGATTTACTAGAGATTCACAATGTGTAGATATATGCAATAAAATAAAGTATCCATCTCCATGTTAAAAGTAGCGGCAAGTGAGAAAGTAATGGGATAGAAAGGGCTAATATCTGATTACACAATACTTACACTTGGAAATATTTTAAGGTGTAATATGAACTCAAGGGTATTTATATCACAAGAAGGTAGTCTATGATGTATCACAGGTTTAATGGTATTCATAATATGTATGTAAAATAAAACGGAACTGCATTCCGGTGTATTCCTAAACCTAATGAGAAACAAAATATAGGAAGCATGTTTTCTTTACATACATTACAATTTGTTGCAAATGAAATAAATATTAATTGTTAGACGTATATCCCGACACATCCTTGTGCATTATCATTTCAATTTACTAACTTACGTGAAAGGAATTAAAATTCCATGTTAATTATAACGTACATTATTAAAAGTTGAAACGATCAAGAAAGTCACGTATTTTTTGTGACAACCTAACCCCCAAACATATTCCCACATCTAAAACATACAAAGTGTAAGAGTGAGTTATAAGTGGCGGAGATTACTACTTGATAATTTAGACCTAAGCATTTTGGGTGGTTGTCAACAGATTCAATTGGGCCAATGCCCAACAAGTTGTCATGACCAAATTTTCCTCGATAACGGATCGAGAACCTAAGCCTAAGATGTTACAATTTTCAAACAAATTACTTGTTTAGGGAAGTAAAAAATGATCAAGAAGACTTAGTCTATTTCTTAAATTACATACACTGAATACACAGTTTTAACAATTATATGATATGATTATATGATTTTAACATTTACATGACTCATAGATTACGTAATAATATTGGGATGTGATTATGGCATACCCTACCTAAAGTTGTAACCTGAGCAATCACTAATAAGATGTTCAAATTAAATCAGGCCGTGCTATTTGCTTGACAACTATTATCAATTATCTATTCCGGAATTCAGGTAGGATTATTCCATACAACAGAGCATTGACAAACACATATAATAATGTCATAAGAACATGACAGAACCTAAATGCATTCACATATATGGGAATGAGAATTGCGTGGAAATCAATAACAAGAAGGGATCAAACCTCGTTATAATTAAAGATTCATATATGAAAATATGTAAAATTCTAAGGACGTTCGAAAACACATGATCCAAA